>WOXC01004884.1:600000-1086683 GCA_011680675.1 Gymnobelideus leadbeateri
ACAAAGTTTTAATGCAGGCTAAGCAATACAAAAAGCATATACAATTTTGGAGAAGGCATTTGTAGGGATGGCTTTGGACACCCAGACAGTATAGAGGGCATTTGTGCCATAACAGACTGAAGAAAGAGATCCAGTGGTGGGAGGGAGAGGTCAAAAAGAAAGGTAGAAAGGTTTCAGAATTCTTCCTTAACCTATTTCTGTACTATAAAACCACAATTCTTCTACCTTTCTGAGCATCTTCTCCTTAGACCATATTCAGGAATAAAAAATAAATTTTATTTAAAATTTGTTTAAGATGTTTTTTTAATTGCCATATATTTAGTACAAGGTTATCATTGAAGAAATATATTATTAAAAAAAAGGTGTGGGGCGGCTAGGTGGCGCAGTGAATAGAGCGCCGGCCCTGCAGTCAGAAGGACCTGAGTTCGGATCCGGCCTCAGACACTTAACACAGAAAAACAAAAAAAACCTAGCCGTGTGACCTTGGGCAAGTTACTTAACCCCAATAGCCCTCCAAAAAGCAAAAAGCAAAAAAAAAAAAAAGGTGGTTTGGTTGTGCAGTGAAAATAAGAGATAGGCTGGACATAGCAGCACACACTTGTGGTCCTCTCCTACTGCGGAGGCTGAGGTTGGTGGATCCCTTGAACTGAGGAGTCCTGTCAATCAGGTGTCTGCTCTAAGTCTGGCACCAGTATCGTATGTGAGCCCCTGAGAGAAGTGAAGGGGCACTGAAGGAGATACCAGGCTGCCTAAGGAGAGGAAAATTGGGCCAGATCAAAAACTGAGCATGTTCTGCATTAATCAGCAGTGGGTTCAGCCCATGAGTGGCCATTGTATTTCTACACCTGGAGACCCAGTCTCAAAAAATAGAAAACAGAAAAAAAAAAAAGAAAAATTACATGTTCCATGATATGCCTATTTGTTCCATTCATGGTATCAAGAAATCTTAAAGCAGTTGTCTCTAAACTGGAAAATGTAAGATGGTTCTCCAGAGTGCAAATATTAGAACTTCTACTTATATCTATTTTTACCTTGAAAAAATTATTTTACCAATATTTAATATGCTAATTGTCACTGATACCTTCACTTAGCCTATAAGTCAAATGTATTATGTGTTATGTATGATCTATGGGTTACCCTTAAGGAAGAGTAGGCATGCTACGACATAGAGATATTGACAGTGGAGCTCTTGTCGATTCTTTCACTTTCGATATATTTTGAGGTATAGCACAGTTTATAAATATATGAGTATAAGTAGATCTATGTGTTATATTATCTAGTTTTTAGTCAGTGACCTAGGGAGTCCAGCAAAGAAACTTCAGATTGAAGACAATACTAATATAAGCAGGGTTGAACAATAAAAAAATTACATAGCAGACATTTTTAGTACAAGCCCTTCATCAGCCAAATTATAAAGAAAGAACAAGAAGTCAGTCAAAAAAATTCAAAATTACCAAGTAGATTATGAGAAACATGGATTAACATATATTGTTGTTAATGATTTTTGCCCTAGGTGGATATTATGCCTTATAGTGTAAAATTATTTTACTTAGCAAGACACTGAAAAATTAAACTTTTGTTGCCTATAGAGATTCATATATATACTCTTTAAAAATCTGGAACAGAATTCTCTATCCTATTAAAAAATCTTCCAAATGATAAATGCAATATTTTCCAAAGACTTTAGAAGAACAATTGATTAACATCTAAGAATATGGAAATTTACTGCCAGCATTGCAACAAAAGCTTTGCATAGTTGGTAGATGGGATTAAAAAATGAGCTTCACGATTTCATAAGTACATCCAACAATGTACTTCTTTCCTTTGGTTCTACATATCTTTGTGAGGTTCTGTTCTGTCTTGTTTTTGTCTTTTAGTTAACAGTCATTAACAAGTATCAAAATAAAGTAAACTTAGAATCAGACTTCTAAATTATTATATCAAATGTTAAACTAAGATTTTCCAAAAACATTAACACTTATTTAATTAAATTTTTCTCATTAAAATGTTAGCAATTATAGTATCTTAAGTGATGGCAAAATGTTTTTGTACTGTTAATAAAATTAAACATTTTTAGAATATTATCTCATCTTCATATTATCCTTTAAATTTCTATTTTTGTTTATGTATTATAGTGAACATTAATACAGTAGCACATTTATAAACAAACATACATATATGGGGGAGTGCATCCTTAAACATTTTTTGATAGAGGCAATTTTAAAAAAATTGGAAATCATGGATCTAAAGGAAGGCCCCCTGTAATGATGTGTAGGTACCCTATGGATGATTTATGGGAAAGTATGGATAAGGGTTACACAAGATGAGCAAATATGGATAGGGTACTATTTGTTCCACTGGAAGGACTGCTTACATACATGAGATCACAAATTCATTAAAATATATAAGTATATGGGAAAATATGATAGCTTAATCAGGTGTTATCAGTTTATCAATCAACATTTTCCCATTACATATAATGTGTTTTATTGGGTAGATAAGGCATTGGGAATACCAACAATAATAAGACACAATCCCTTCTCTAAAAGACATTACACTTCAGTCGAGGAAATAGGAATAACATAAAGAGATAAATATAACCGTATGAAGCCATATGAGTCTCAAGTAAATTATCTAGGCATTAAATGCTATGAGGTTTCTAAAGGGAGAGATCATTGTGGGCTGACATTGTCAACAGAGTCTTTCGTATATGGAAGTTGAGTTGGGCTCTGAAGGTAAGGCAAGCTCTATATAAAGCAAAGGAGAAAATGTGGGGAAAAAATATTATAGAAGGGAAAATTATATAAATAAAAGTGCTAATGAAAAGATTTCAAGTTAACTTTCACAAACAAAGTTTAAGGTGTTCTTTAAAAATGTGAAATAAGGAAAGGAAAAAAGTAACAATGTGAAATTTTAAGGAGGATTACATCATCTTGCCAAAATTTCTTTAAAAAAATTTTTTTTAAAAGATTGGCAAAAAAAAAAAAAAGAGTCATCAAGGAAAAAGAACCAAAAGGTCAGAAATGCGTAGCTACTTATCTAGTCTTTTCTCGATTTTACTCATACCTTTTGGTAAATGATTCTGAAATCTGGTCTCCATCCCCAAATCTTACGCCTTCAAAAGTATTTGAGAAAAACTTCTGAGGAAACCATCCCCAAACTTTGCCCAAGAAAACAATCTAGACCACCATCCCTCCTTTGAAGAGTGATGTTCTTTGGGCAATTCTGGGAGTGAAACAGTTTTCAGTTTCTTTGCCTTGATTCAGTATAGGAAACTCAACTTCCCAAGGTTCTATAAAGAGTTGGGAAATGTTATTTGAAATGTCCACATGAAAACACAGCATCAAAGTTCTATATATCTTCCCCAATGAAGCTAAATAATCTGTTTTAAGAGACAGTTTGGGAATAGGAGTTCTAACATCTTTAATGGCAAAGACCTAGGCCAAGAATTCATTTAACTTATTTTTTTCCTCCTAATAGTTGTAAAATTCTAACATACCTACATTCAAAGTCTGATTCAGTAAGTTATGGGACAAGACAAACTGCCATCATATAGTAAAACATATGTGCAACCCAAGCAGTCAGGATTAGGAGTTAGACAATGTGGGGTAGCTGTGTAGGACGCAAAAGAAAGGGACATGATGACGGGTGGGAGGCAGGAGGGATGTAACAAAATCTAAGTCTTAATATTAACCTTAAAAATACATCCGTTTTAATGCCAAAAAATCCAGTCTTTGTGATGTATACTTATTGTATGATACCAAGTTGTACCCCAGTAATATACCCAGAAAGGGGGTCTGAGTTTCAAATACAGGAGTTAGAAAGATTCTAACCTTCAGACCTTGCCTAGGATACATAAATGAGCGGTATGACACATAAATGTATACTATTTTCTTCAGTTTATATTATGATGAACTGTTAGAATTTCTGTGATAAAGCAACCTGTATCGTATATTACTTTTGTTACCTTCTATTAATTTAATTAAAATAACTTTTCTTCTAAAAGAAATTCACTTTGTGTTATCTACTTTTCTGTTCTCGAGTGAACCTTTTACACTGGGATCATCAAGTGGTCCTGAGGCAAAGTGGTTTGGTTTTTTTTTTTTCCCGAGAAAAAAGGAATCCCATTATGCCAGTATGAGATAACTTAATTTTGTGAACTTATTACTGAATGCAGATGAGGTGATGCTTCTCTGTTGCTTCTAGGATAAAATATAAACTCCTTTGGCGTTTAAAGGTTTTCACACAATCTAGCTCCATACTCTTCAAATGTGTGTGTGTGTGTGTGTGTGTGTGTGTGTGTGTGTGTGTGTGTGTGTGTGTGTGTGTGTGTGTAAGTGCTAATAATGTAGGTTAAACCTAAAAGTGTGCCATGCATACATTTTGGGGGAGGGCTGGTTGAAATGTCAATATGACAATACAACATCAAACATTGACTGGCACCCCCACAGAGCTCTTAGCTTGTTCACAGTCACAGCCTCCTTTCTTACTCTCCCATTTTGGTAAATGCTCGTACTCTGAGTTCATTGTGGCCACCACTGTTGCCAGGGAGATCTCAGGAGGGCAGCTCTATGAGTTCCCCTCTCCTTCATGTACCCCACATTGCACCAAATTGTCCTTCCTCCTGCCCCTCATCACTTTCCTCTGCCCTTCCTTCCTCCCAGGTTCCTTCTAGGCTCAGTTCAGGGGCCCTCTGCTGCCCAATAACTTTCCTGACACCCCCTAGTTAATCTTCTCTTCCTCTTGACATTCTTTTGTATTTACTCTGTATGGGCTTTACCTCTGTCTACATCCTTGCTGTATTCCCCAGTAAAAGGCAAGGTCCATGAAGACGGGACTGTTTTGTATTGTCCATGTGCTGGCCTCTGGTTTTGGCGTCTGTGCTGACCATGGTGCCTCACACATAATAGGTACTTAATAAATAATCTTTGTATGGCATTAAATTGAATCCGTTAAACTTGGGGTGACGTTCTGTTTTCCTTTCCATTTTCCTGTCCGAAGATGGTTTCTCTTATACTTTCAAGGGAAAGTGCTTGGTCATCAGGGCATGACAGCCATGATTTTGTGAAATCTTGATGAAAAATATTAAAAATGGGCTATCCCAGAGTTTGATAGGTAAGAAGGTAACTGAGTAGAGATGTCAATGTAGAAAGCTCACTGCAGTTTATTAGGGCAAAGGTCACTGAGTAGAGAAGCATTAGTGGTATAAATAATGAATGCCCCACTTCTACAAAGTTGCTTATTTTGTACAGAAATGTGCTTTCATAGCACCACTTGATGTAATGGAAAGGATCTTCAATAGATTTCACATGATAGAAAGGAAAGGGTTTTGAAAAGTATAAGGAATTATGAAAACCTAAGAGGATGTTAATATTGTTTTTAAAAGCATAATAATGATTTAGAAATCAAATTCAATAATAACTCAGAACTACGATAAAGGTCCAGATTATGCAGACCTTTCTTTGTGAGGTCAACAGTACTGAATTATTCCACCCAGTATTTCAGTCTGAGGCCCAGTCTTTGGTCTAATATTTTTGTTCTGGTGTGTCCCTCACAGTGCAGTTTGATATGATGCGGGCCTGTAACCTGATTGCTACTGTTGCCCTCACCGCAGGACAGCTCATCTTTGTCATGGGGCTGGTGGACCTACCCATTATTTCACAGGACACCCAATGGTGGGAGGAAGCCATTGCTGCTGTATTCCAACTTGCAAGTAAGTACTGTACTTAATGATAAGGCAAGAATTGAAAACGACTTCATTCTGCAGTGATGAATGGATTTGACACATCCAGGAAAGGAAACTACTGGAAGTCTTAAATAAATCACTCTGGACATAATGAAAGATAGGAAAATAATTCCCAGGATTCTAGTTTTCTTGAGAAACCCTCTTTCCAAAAGAAGGTCAGAATGTTGAGCACTTTTGAAAGTAGCCATGGCAGAATAACGAGGGACATAACAAATTCTAACACTCTTTAGGACTGATGGAATTCATTTGGTCATTTGTCAAAATTACATAGTCTTTAGGTGCTATTGTTTCAGAATGGGAAAAAAAAAACCACTTCAGAATAGGAAAAAATGGAAAAAGTTCCCTTCACAACTCAAACTGCATTGTCTTATAGCTCTCCTGGTGGAGAAGAGATGATTTTCCCTATACCAATGAGAAATTTCTTGTTAAGGAGTTTGTACAACAGTGAAAATAGTTGTGTCCTGTTGTATCCTTTTTTGGTATAATAGATTTTTTTTGCAGCCCCAAAAGAGCAATTTCTATCTCTCAAGAATGGTTTGGGGGGTAAAGAGACTGAAGGAGAAAGCCAAGAAAGAGCAGTGTTGTAGCCCAGAAAGTTTAAGATCCTTTCCCTGTGGTTGGTGTGTCTTTCTCCTTTAATGGCCCCATCATCACCCCCTGAGGCTCAATAGGTCTGTTTTGCCCAAAAAGGAAATGCATTTTGGCCCTCTTTAGACTTGTTGTTTCATTGACAAACAGTACAGTGGACAGCCATGTGCCTTTCTTCTATCAAACTGCTAATTTTAGACTGAGGTTTTTTTCCTGTGCTGGAGTCTGTTTTAAACAGAGTTAGAGAGAGACTGAAGGGCGCCAGGATATCCCGTCACAGGAGAAGGAAATGCCTGCTATTACCTGTTATGCAAGCTGAACCTTGAAATCCCTAGTGCTAGGGTGGGGAGATTGGGGGTAGGGCTGGAGAAGAAGAGTTGGAAGTGATTAATAAAATGTTAATAAAAATAGGAAGAGAGGAAAAAATACTTCACCATGAACTAAATAAACTGAAGAAAAAAAAAACCTAGAAGGTTGTAGGAAAGTTACAAACCTCACAAATAGTTTACAGGATATTTTCAGAGGTTTCTAGAACAACAAAGAATGTAAAGTTAGCCATCAAAGATGGCTCCATTTGTGGTTACGTAAGGGTCTTTCTGTTCATTGGAGCTTCTTTTTCATTTTTGTGCAGAATGATCTAAATGTCATTTAAATATACCCTAAGAAAAGTCTCTTTCTCTTGTGAGTTACATGGAAGCAATTGTTATGTATGATCATGGGCATAAACTTGACATTTAACAAGTGCTAAATATAACAAAACTGAATTATAGCAATATAATATATTAGATTATAATATTATACATATGTTATAAAATATAATTTCCTTTGTAGGTACACAATGTCCTGTCTTCCCAATTTACAATCTCTGTGACTATAATCTTCATGAAGGCAGAGACAGTATCTTAAACTTATTTAGAAAAGTCTTGCACATAATAGGTACTCAATAAATATTTGTTGTTTATAATTTTAAAATCCCTATAGAGAAGAATCACACAAGCTAATGCTGATCTCTGCCTCTAAAACTGTCAGGAAAATAAGAAGAATAGAGGATGATATTTGTGATTAATACCCTGTTATTAATATTAATACCCTGTTAAATGAGTTAGCTAGAAACCCAAACCCATATTCAATGCCAGAGCCTCAAATGGTAGCTTCTCAAATATGTTTCTACTACTTGATTATTAAGTAAAGAGCTATCCAACCTTCTGTAATGGGAATACTCTTTCCCATCATCCTCCCTAATTGCAATTCACTTTACTAATATATTTCATGATTTTAAACATTTTGATCACATCTTCTTTTAGCCATTGACTTTAAAGATGAGAAGAGGCTTTTCAAAAAATTAAGGGGAAGTTCCTTAATCCCTCTGGATCATTATAATTCTTTTTCCTAAACTTATTTTCAGCTTCATGAATTTTTAAGATGTACAGTTTTTATAAAGAACTATGGGCATGTAAAAATATATTTTGATTCTACATAAAGGTAGGAAAAGATATTTTGTTTTGTTTCATGACTGATAACATACAGGTTTTTCTTGGTTCTTCTGGGCACAGTGACATATTGAATCAACTGTCTTCAGGATGAGTTTAGGACAACTCTTTACTCTTTTTTCTGTGTTGCAAATGATAGTTCAGCACTTTCCACACTAGAAGGATAGTTTGGATTATGTTTTTCCTTAATGCTTTCATTTACACTTATCTACAGTGAAATTTGTCTGCCAGTTTTCTGCCCAGCAAAACATTTTTTGAGATCTTACAGAAATTCAGATTAATTGTTTACTAATTAGAAGAAGTCAATGTCAGTTATAAACTTAGAGATTTCGGTATAAACATTCTCTTCTAACTTCTTTTTTTTCTTTTTCTTTTTGGAGGGGGAAGGCAGGACAATTTGGGTTAAGTATCTTGCCCAAGGTCACACAGCTAGTAAATGTTAAGTGTCTGAGGTCACATTTGAACTCAGGTCCTCCTGACTCCAGGGCTGATGCAACCAAGCCGCCCCCTACCTTCTTTATAAATGTTCAATATAAGACCTCACATCAATCACTAAAGGATACTACTTTTATACTTTTCTATCCAGAGAAGTACTTTATTCCTATTTTTTCTTTCTTTCACCTAGTCCCCTATCCTAAAAAAATACTTTCCCCAATTCCATAACTTTTTAAAAATAGTCTTTGGTATGAATACATTTCTAAGACTTTTTACAAGTTAAAATAAATTATGTCTACTGAGTCTACTGATTCTTTCTTGCTCACACCAAAAGACCTGGTTCATTCTCTGGAATAGACTAAGTAAATATAAAAGATTATTTTTCTCATCTTAACAGAACCGGCAAACATAACTAGGGGTCTCCATTTACCTACTGGAACTCTGTTTATTAGATATCACAAGGACAACGTGGTATATAGTATCTGCATCTGCATATGCTGGTGAAGAATTTTATACATTTTATTTTCCGTTTGCTCTTTACATTTTGCTTCTCTAAATTCTGATCACATTTTCCAAATACTTCCTTTAAATACCCCACTACATTATTTTTTTCTTTCCCAACATTTTTGGTACTTTTGAGTCTTAAATAGCTGCCATAAATCACCCAGAAGATGCTTTAGGACCCTTATGAAAGCATATGAGCTTATAAATTATTGTCCTCTAGTTTTTCCTTTCCAAGAATAATTCTCTCTAGGGAAAAACACTTGAATAAGAGCCATTATTTTGCAAGTACCATGTGCTGGAAAATTTCAGCCTGAGTAATGTTTTAAGAGACTGTTCTCTTCAATTAATATGCTGTGTTAGTTGAGGTTTTCCTTGGAAACCAGTGTACTCCAACCAAATCACAGGTACTTGAAAGTGCCTTTAAAAGTTTTCATTTTTTCTACTGCTGTCATTCATAATTTTGCTACAATAAAGCCTTGACCAATCAGACACAGCTGCTAAGCTTTCAGTGTTCAGGAGGGTTCCAGTCTTTCTGATTTATGCCACCTGCATATATATTTGACAGTCATTCAAAAAGGATGACCCTCTGACTGAAAATGAAGCCTTAGGAAGGAGGCAGGAAGGAAAAGAGAGAGGAAGCGGTGTTGCTCTGGAGGCTGAACTGTAATTCACACAACTCCGGGGCTTCAGGGCTTCCACACCTACCAGCTCACAGGAAGAGAACTGTTTGCTTTGGAAAAATAAATTTATGAAGATCGAATCAATATCATGTGCAGAATTTCATATATCAGTTCATAATTTTTTCTCTCTTTTTCCTAAAATGGAGTAAATGTTGAAAAATAAACCATCTGTTCCTGAAGAAATTGCTCAAGCTATCTAAGAAAGGAAAGTGAAGCTTAATATAAAAAATAAGTTAACAAGAAAGACTGAATTCTCAGCCCAGGCCCATCTTTCCTTTCCTTGTTCTTTCTCTTGGACCACTTTTTACAGGCATATACAGGCAAGGGAATTTTTTTTGCCAGCAGTAAACAAGTGAAAAAGCAATAAGCTAATATCACCACAGAAAAGTGACATATGTAACAGTACATATACTCAAATGACTGCAATTTTATTTATACCAAACTCCCAAGAGCAAAAATGAGATTACATGAATGTATGGTCCATGGGTTTAGAATCAGGCATGCTGCTCCTACATGATTTTAACAAATACAAATATTTCCCCATTGGCTTAATCATACTGAGAGATCTGTCCCATTCTTTAATTACAATAATATTCTGTTAATTTCCTGCCACCCCAGCTCACTCTCCTACTTCAAGTCCAAACTTCTCTCCCTGGATTTTTGGACTAACCGTGATCTTGTCCTAATGTACATATAAAACTTTGTTTTTCGCAATTCCCTAACATGCAGTCTCCATTCCATCCAAGGAAGCCTCTTCATTGTATCTCCGCCCCCTCCTCTACAGCATGATCATTCCATCTCCTTGCCTTTGTTCATGCTGTTTCCCTTGCCTGTCAGGTCCTCCAGTCCCTTTTCATCTGATTAAAATTTAGATATTTTTCAAGACCCAACCTGAGACCTCTCTACATAAAATCTTTCCTGCTTAGTTCAGCCCACATTCGTACCTTTTGTCTGAGCTCCTATTGTCTATGTCATAGAATCTTTTAATCTTAAGAGTTGGAAGGGACCTCAAAGGCCATGTAGTACAGGGGTAGGAACCTGTGACCTCAAAGCCACAAGTGACCTTCTAGGTCCTCAGGTGCAGCCTTTTGATTGAGTCCAAGTTTTACAAAACAAATCCTTTTATTAAGGGGATTTGTTCTGTGAAGTTTGGATTCAGTCAAAGGGCTGAAATTGAAGACCTAGAGGGCCACATGTGGCCTGGAGGCCATAGGTTCCCACCCCTGATTCTAGTTCAACTTATCCCTGAACAACAATCTCCTCTATAATATATTTAACAAATGATTCAGCATTTGCTGGAAGATTTCTAGTGAGGGAATCTGTTAGCTTCTGAGGCAGCTAAGTGATGGAGTAGACAGTGTTGAGTTAGGAAGCCCTGAGTTCAAAGCTGGCTTCAGACACTTACTAGCTGGGTGAGCTCAGTTTCCTCAGCTGCAAAATGGGGATCATAATAGTACCTCAAAGGGTTGTTGGGAGGAGCAAATGAGGTAAATATCTGTAAAGTGCTTAACCCAATGCTTGGCACACAGTAGGTGCTGTATAAAAGTTAGCTATTGTTATGATTGTGGTTATTACTGTTGTTGTTGTGAGGCAGCCAACTCCACATTCAGAAGGTTCTAAGTCACAGGTTCTTAATTTTTGTGTGTGTTATAAACCTTTTTGGCAATTTGGTGAAATCTACGGATATACACTTCTCAGAATAATGTTTTTAAATGCCTAACATAAAATACACAGGATTACAAAGAAAACTATACTGAAATCTAGTTATCAAAATATAAATAAAAGCAGATTTACAGATCACAGTTAAGAAACACTGTTCTAAATGATCACAAAAAAGCAAAGTCTAGAAGATACTGGCTTACTACATTTTAATAACCTTACAACGCTAAATTAAAAATACTGGATAGAGGCGGCTAGGTGGCACAGTTAATAGAGCACCAGTCCTGGAGTCAGGAGGACCTGAGTTCAAATCCAGCCTCAGACAGGGAACACTTTCTAGCCACGTGACCTTGGGCAAGTCACTTAATCCCAATTGCCCCACCCTCCCCCTTCCAAAAAAAAAAGGCAAAAAAAAAATACTAGATAGTCTTAGTAGTCATAAAATAAGATGCATTTTAAGTGACATAAACATTAAGTATTAATTCAAATGATCCAGGAGAATTTTTCTTCTTCATCCTAAAGGAAATAGGATGTGTGTGTGTGCGTGTGTGTAAATGTTATGTTTAAAACCAAATTTTTAAAAGTTTTTTACATACGCTTTTCTAAAGAACCAAATGACCCATACAATAGGCCTATACTCATTGGTACTTGGTCACCTAACTTGGCCACAGCAGTTTGTTCAGCACACCTGACCCAACAATCAAGAAAGACTAAGTCCTTTTCAGTGCACACTAAAATATCCTTTGAGGAAAGCAGTGACCGGGCAGCAGTAGAAGACAGTATAACAAAGTCAGTGAATTTTTATTCCCTTAAGAAGAGAACAGTGGGAAAACCTTATGCTTCATACTCTTCCGTCCTCCCATCGACTGTACTCTGATCATCTGTCACTCACTGATGGCTCCTTTTCTTCTTTTTCCCCTTTTCCTCATATTTTGTTCTGTTCTCATTCCTTTTGTCTTCTGTTCTCCCTTTAGCTCTCAAGCCCTCTTCCACATCCTAATGTTATAACAGAAGGAACACCAAAACGAGCCAGGAGAGTAAACAGGGTCACCAAAGGCGAAATGTCGCCTCTCACACCTTTCTCCTGAAGATGGGAATATCCAAGGAAGGAGGCTGGGCAGAGGCTTCTGGGTAACAAATCTCCCATCAAGGAATTCATCTTGGCAATCCACTGGAAGAACAGGATTGTCAATTGTAATAGAAGACGTGTGTGTGTGTGTGTGTGTGTGTGTGTGTGTGTGTGTGTGTGTGTGTGTGTGTGGCAGGGAGGGTAGTGGTTAAGCGGTCATGAACTGACTATTACTGAGGTAGGAAACACACACCAATACTTAGTTGTGCATTGCAGACAGAACAGACTTGTAACAATAAGGTATCCTTCAAAATGAAGTGTAACATAATTAAAAGACCCAAATATAAGGATATCTGTATTTATTTTCTTCTCTTTGTACTTTAATAGTACCTTCCTCTGAGAAGACTTCAAGGTTACAAGGCCCAATCTGGCACCACTTTTGTCTTCTCATTTTCAGTTTAACAGGAATTTAGAGAATTTTCACTATAGCCCAACTCTGGACTAGATGTTGTGGATAATAATGGACAAAGAAGTATAAGGCAAAATCCCTGAATTTCAGATGGAGAAAGAAAGAGCTTACGAAGCTCTAAATTGAACTTTCAGTGTCATCTATACACAGATTTTCTTTTCTTTTTAAATAGTTTTTCCATTAAGTATTTTTTGAGCAGGATGCTTTAGGAGAATAGAAACTTACTTTGTAAAAAAACCAAAACACCTTACATTTGTTAGACACTACATATGAATTTGATCCACAATCCTACCACTTTTTTTATCTGTATTTTAAAAATTCGGCTTTCTATAGATAACCTATGGATTTTAAGCATATTCCATGTATAATTCAAAACAAAGAGATACATACATTGCTTCCAGACTACTAAAGATAGCTACAATTATGATTTAACATTCACAATGTGTAATACATAAACACTGTGGTAGGAACTATTAAAGCTTGTCCTTCACTCAGATTGCCTTCAAAAAACCAAGGTCCTCTCATTGCCTCAAGGAGACTTGGGAAAAGGTCTTTAGTGAAGATCTAATAGAGACTAATGATAAAAAATGTGCCTGTTATCAGAGGATCTGCCTAAGTCTGCACAAGTTTATCATCAAAAGGTTGACCACCAGACTACCTTTTTTGACTACAGTAATTTGAGAGATAATGATCTAGTAGACAGAACTCTACTTAGCCATTTTGGCATCCCATAGCATCAAACAACTGCTTGGGTGAGTAGCACCACATGCATCCTCACATAAACAGGTCAGGAATACCATATAGAGCGCCACAGTGGAAGGAGAAAGGACACCAAGCTATTAAGAGGCTGTAGATAGGGAGGAGCAGGCTGGGGCTCCAGAAAGGAGTTTTTCTAGTGTGCAGCCAGCTGGGTAGGAGAGAGTGCAGGGAATGAAGCAGCCATCTGGGAGTTTCCTATTTTAAATCATTATTTTTGCTAACTAGTTTCTCTGCATCTGAAGAAGTGAAAGTTCCCTCAAAATGCAAATGTAAATATTCTAAAATTACACACTTTTCAAAATCATTACTTTACACTATTTACACCCTCTCAACTGTGGTGCTCTGGGGCCAAAGTACAGATTTGTCTAGCCTGAGCTCTGTGCACAGGTGGAAAAAACATCCAAAGAGATGAAATCACTGATCCTTGGAGCACTGTAGCACTGAAGTAGGATATAATTAGTGGCTATCACTGTATCATCTGTATATAGATTTTCTCTTTTTAAAAATATATTTTTCAATAATTATTTTTGAGAAAGATTATGCAGGAGAGCAGAAACTTGATTTATAAAAAACTAATTTGTTTGACACTACATATATTTCTATGTTATTATATATAAATATATATTATATGTAATATATATGTTTTATATATATATATGAAATATATATAATCTATAAGCCTATCTGTTTAGAATGTATACAGCTATCCACAGATAACCTGTGAGTTTTAAGTATCTTCTAGTAACAAACTGTGTTCCTCTAATCAGAGCATCTACATATCCATTTTCTTTATATACTAAGTGAAAGATGATTATTTTCTGAGAAGTGAAGGCAATTTGTGCCTGTTTCATCTTACTTGGCTAAATATATAAAACATCACACAGTAACAATTAGATTATTATGTTTAAAGCAGTAACAAAATAATCTGTCCTATTCTCAAAAGTCTGAAATACTGATCTCATGGAGAGGAAGCATTGTGTAATGGAGAGGTGGCCTTGAAACGTCCAAGACCTGGGGTCAAGTCCCACCTCTGACATTTACTAGCTAAGTGACCCTCATTAAGTCATTCTTTCAGTGTTCTAGCAAGTGGAGTCAAATTCAAACAGACATGGATCAATATGCTGCCTATATACTGACACAGGAAGACAAATATTAACTTCTTTTTTATTTGCTTTTTTGGGGGGGGGAGGGCAATTGGGGTTAAGTGACTTGCCCAAGGTCATGCGGCTAGTTTTTGTGTTAAGTGTCTGAGGCCAGATCCAAACCCAGGTCCTCCTGACTCCAGGGCCAGTGCTCTGCATCACCTAGCTGCCCTAAAAATTAGCTTTATGTTATATTATATTTTTATTTTGTTAAACATTTCCCAATTACATCTTAATCTGGTTCTAACTGCCCTCTTGGAGTGTATCTGCTCTAGGCAACCATCCAAGATTATCAGGTGCAGTCAAGAGGCTCACTGACATTGGTAGAGGGAGTTTCCTCGCTTGGAAGTTTCCCATACTAATGAAAGCACAGGTCCAGTGCCATCTTTCCTCCTTTCTCAGATTCTCAGACAGATTCTCAGATTAAGTCCTCCATCTGTGCTCTCAAGCCTCATCCCCTGCTCCCTCCTTCAGGATCTTGCCCCATCAATGCTACCCCTCTCCCCAGTAACATCTTCTGTGTCTTTTCTTCTTCTCTATTACTTCTTTCCCCTATGCTTTCAAATATGCAGAAATCTCCCTATTCTGAAAACAAAATGGCAACCTCGTTAACCCTACTGCTCCCTCTCATTCCTTTTTTCCCTTTGTAATAAGGAAGTACAGTAAGTAAAACAAACAAACCACGTTGACTATAGTCAACAATATATGACTCATCCCACACCTCTGGTGGACCACTGGCTGAGGAATCAGAGGACCAGAATTCAAATCCCACTATGTGTGTGACCTTGGGCAAGACATTGGAAAGAAGGCTATATTTGACCTAAGAGGAGTGGGTTTCTACTTTCAGCTATGATATTTGCTAGCTCTACAACCCTGGGCAAGTCATTGAACTGACCTTCAGATTTTTCATCTGTAAAATGGGAATAATAATACTGACACTGCCTGCTCAACCATGTAATTGTAAGAAAGTATTTTATAAACTTTATAACATTATGCAAATGTCTACACCTGTTGTCTTCATTTCCTTACCCTTGCTAGGTATTAGAGGTGGTCACTACTCTCCTGAAACCATAAAAAGCCTAAGCAAAGTACGAGACTAAAAGTAGAAGCTCAATAAAAATTGGTTTATTGAAGAATTTGAAATCAATGCATTTCAAATTTTTTAAATTTTTCTTCTACAAATTTATCTTAATTTTCTCACAAAAACAGGTTAGAGTCAAGTTTTTTTTTATAATTCAGTGTTAACAGCTGTCAAATTTAAGTTGTTGGGGTTTTTTTTATGAAGTTCTTTATCTCTAGACCCTTTCTTTATTCATCTACTCGTGATGCTAAGATTTCATTCATATAACCTATTAATCACAAATTTCTGTAATGGATAGAAAGTACGGTTTATAAGCAGGAGAAAAACAGGTATGTTTCTATTAAGAAAAATAAAGTGTTATAGGATGATTTTTTATGGAAATTAAAATCAATAACTTCCATGTTTTACCCTCTACTTGGGACTATTGCTTGACTATAGCTTGGCTACCATGTATATCTATTTACTCACTCCCACAGAATATGGTAGTTAAAAAGTTGACACATTCAGCCAGAGTACAAAGTTATCAATTAAAATTTGGGGAAAATCTACTTAAAGCATCTGCATGTTATAATCCACAATAATATGGCATGATACCCTTATACTATTTTTTTTTAAGCAGTTGGGGTTAAGTAACTTGCTCAAGGTTACACGGCTAGTCATTATTTATTCATGGGTGTTTATTTTCTGAGGCCGGATTCAATCTCGGGTCATCCCAACTCCGAGGCCAGCGCTCTTACTCACTGAGCCACCTAGCCGTCCCTCTACCCTTATACTATTAATAAAATAAAGGAAGTAACAGTCAACTGTTAGTAGAATACAAAGTACTTCAAAGTTGTATCTACTTTAATCAACAAATAAAACCTCGGGGAAAGACTAAATTCACTTGTATAAAAAGGAAATGCCCATAAACTTTTCACATAGAAAAGGCCACACTATTCCTTAATTCTTACAAGCTCTCCCTGGCATATGTATATAAGAATCTGAGACCTATCAGGAAATGACACAGAAATGAGTCATCATTATCTAAGGAAGGCAGCAGCTGTGTGCAGTTCTCTGTCCAGGTGAGATGGGAGAGAGGTGGCCAGGTGATTGATTCACATTTCCAGGAAGGCCCTATAAGAGTGAAGATGCCAGGATGTTGCTGGGTATTAAGGAAATCAGTCTTTCCCTTACTGAAATTAACTTGTAGTCAATTCTGATTACTATCTAAAGCTACTTTATCTGATAAGTACACTACATTTTGAGGAGTCATCTGTAATTTAATGCTCTAAAAAAAGCCTAAGATCTGATAAAAGAAAAAAAGTGTTTTAATACTTCTGTGTTCATATTACAAATTCAAGAAAACTAATAGTAGAAAATGTGTTAATAGGAGCTTAATGGGGGGAAAGTGTTTCTTTTATTTGATTCATTGAATTTCTAGGTACCAATTTGTATTTTTTGTTGGAATTATAGAAAGAAATCATTCAGAGCTGCTTGCAATGAATAACATTAGAATTCCAACAGAACTTACCTTAGACATAGTACTCAGACATAGGGACTTTTTTTTTTTGTTTTAGTTTTGGTTTCACAAGCATCTAAGTCAGTGATTTGCATATAGGAGGCAGTAAAAGGATGGTCAAGCATATTCTTATATATAGTCTAAAGTTTGGAGAAACAGATTTGAAACTCTGATCAGTGTAGTGACCAGTCATGGCTTCATAGGCTGATGGTGAACTACATTATTGTTGTTCATCCTTCGTTCTCGAAGAGGACCAATGACATCAGGAGGGTGATATCAATCTTGACTTGCAGATGAATTGGATTTAAGTGAGGCAGGGCTGTGCCCACCCCTTGGGAGAGGACAGAGGACCACAGGATGATGTAGATAGCTAGGACTAGAACTCACCTGAGATCTCATCTAGTACAAACTCTTCATTTTTGAGGACAGGAGATATTAAGTGTCTTGCCCAAGGTCACACACATAGTGGGATTTGAATTCTGGTCCTCTGATTCCTCAGCCAGTGGTCCACCAGAGGTGTGGGATGAGTCATATATTGTTGACTATAGTCAATGTGGTTTGTTTGTTTTACTTACTGTACTTCCTTGTTACAAAGGAGGCCTCTGTAAGGGTCAGGATTGGGGCAGTCACTGAGATAAAAGGCATATCAACAAAAATATTTTTAAAAAGAATAAATTTCAAAAGATTCAGAGAAAGGATCCCATGACTTAAAATTCTATTGAAGTCAGCTCAAGAGGGATGGGATGCTCTAGAAAATATAAGTTTGATTATGATGGGAAGGGAAGACAGAATAAGCATTTATATGGTGTCCTCTATGTGCCAGGCATTGTGCTAAGAAGCACTTTTTTGCAAGTATCATCTCATCTGAATCTCACAACAACCTTGGAAGATAGGTGCTATTGTTATTCCCATTTTACAGTTGAAGAAACTGAGGCAAACAGGGTTGAGTGAGCTGCTCAGGGTCACACAGCTAGTAAGCACCTAAAGACCAGATCTGAACTCAGGTCTTCATGACTTCAGGTCCAGCATTCTACCCATTGCACCAACAACTGATAATGAACAAAAAGTATTCTGATGAGTAAGAAAAGAAAAAGTTATATCAGAACACTGATATGGTTAGTGAACTCAGCAACTGTCTCAAATTGTTAAAAGATTAATTTGAAGATTGAAGGGCAATGACAAGAGAAATATTGAGGATGGATCCACGAATAGTATGGCCCTCTAAGAGTAATATAAAAAATGCTCAAGTGCAGAATGAGCAGAAGTATGTGCTGAATACTAAGGATAACCAAAAGTTCTTTAAAAAAACCCAGTGTTGGGGCAATAAAAAGACCAAAGAATATATAAGACTACTCCTTGGAGTGGGTGAGATGATAATAATGTACAATAAAGGGAAGGCAGAACTACTCAACTCTTATTTTTCTTCTTAAGGAATGCTCTTCAGTTTAGGATGTATAAAAATGTTTAACAGGAAATTAAAAGTGAAGTAAAAATATATTAAGAGAAAACATTTAGCTGCTCTTAAGTCAAGTTACTAGGCCTAGACAAACTTACATTCCAAAGTACCAAAGAAATTTGCAAATATGATTACTGGTTTACTTACCATCTGCTACTGATAGGGGGAACCTATCAGTTTCAATAACAGGAGTACACAGTTCAATATGGAAGTCAGAAATTTAATGTAGTCTTAGAATAAATTAATATAATTTTAGTATACAAAATGAGGGAGCTTATAGTTCTTGGTCAGGGGACATCTAGAATATTGTATTCAGTGCTAGTTGCTGAACTTTAGGAAGGACATTTATAAGCTGGGAAATGTGCAGAAAAAGGTAACCAGGATAGTGGGTATTGAACACTATGCCATAAGAAGATTTGTTTCTTTTCCCCTTTAATAGTATTTTTTTTCCAATTACATGTAAAGACAGTTTTCAACATTCATTTTGTAAGGTTTTTGAGTTTCAATTTTTTCTTCCTCTCTCCCTTCCCTCCCCTGTCCCTAAAAACAGCAAATAATCTAATATAAGTTACATAGGTATAATCATGTTAAATATATTTCATATGATGATTTGTTGAAGGAACTAGCAATTTTTAGCCTAGAGAAAGCTATTTCCCCCATTTGGGGATGGGATGGGGACATGATGCTTGTCTTCTGTCTGTAGGTCTTTTATGCACATGTGGGATTAGATTTACTTTACTTGGCCTCATGGTAGAATTGGCACCAATAGATAGAAATTTGTAACTTCCATATGTGACCTTAAAAGAAGGAAAAACTTCCTAACAATTAAGAGTTATGGAAAAGGAGAATGGATTGCCTCAGGAAGCAGTGATTTTTCCCTATCACTAGAGTCATTCAGTTATAGATTTGATGATCATTTATTGTAGATAAGGTTCATATTTTGGGTAAGGACTAGACTCTAAGGACCTTCCAATTCTGCAGTTTGATTCTCTAGTTAATCTGACTGCATGATGACTGGAATTCTGGACTTAGAGCAAAGGCAGAATGAGTTCTGATCCCATCTCTGACTCTTGGTAGCTCTATGGCCATGACCTCTTGACCTTCTGAAGCCTATCTCGTCAAAACAAAACTTGTAGTATATATCTCACAGGGCTGTTGCATAAATGAGATAATATATGTAAAATGCTTTGTAAATCTCAAAGCACTGTAATGTCAACTATTATTACTATCATTACTAAAGTGTAAAGTACAAAGTACCTTGGTTCAGATCCAGCCTTAACACTTACTATCAATGCAGCCTCTAGTCTTTCTTTTGGACAGGAATATGGCTCTTTTTAAAAGCATGTTTGGTTATCCTTGGCATTCAGTAAATATGGACTTAAGCATCTTTATTATTCCCTCCTAGGCCAGAGAAAGTTCTTTTTTATAGTTGGAAGGCTCCAGCACAGGAACACAGAAACCAGAATGAGGGGGTGGAAGGAGAAGGAAAAGAAAGGGGGAAAAGGCCAAAGGAAGGGAAACTACCAGCTCCTTAGTGTCTGGATTGTTGAGGAAGAAGAAGAAGGGAAATGGAAGAACAGGAAGGGAGAGAAGACAGGGGAGGTACTTGAGTGGCATGTTTTTACTTATAAGTGAGAGAGCAGAAATAGTCACCCAAAACCAGAAAATTGGAATGCCTATAGCACATTCCCCTCACCCCCAGTCCTCCAAATGGGATGTCTAAAAATGTCTCAATTCAGCTTCATTTAGCAGCATTATTAACAGCATCAGCATAAACTGTAACAAGGACAGATGTTTCTCATGGCCTGATCTATGATTTACATAGTGTGTATATGGATCTAGCCATTCCCTTTGAAAAAAATATGCCCTCAAACTCATCTTTCCAGACACTTTTAAATCATGACAGATTTGCAGGTTAAAGATCTATCTAATACAAGGCTGCACTAAATTTCAATGAAATTCAACAAGCAATTACTAAGAACCAAGTACTGTGTAAGGTATTGAGTGGGGATACAAACACAAAAATAAGTAGTTCCTATATTAAAGCAGCCTGCATCCTACTGGGTGAAACAGCTTTTGTAACAGCAGAGAAAAGCAAGAGTTGAGACGTTAAGTTTCACAGCTTGAAGAGCTACAAACTTGGTTTGGCTGAAATGCAGAAGGGCAGAAACATGAAAGAAGGCTGGAAACGTGGTGATCTGAAGAGAGAGGGGGGACACTAACGACTGAGGGGACTCCCAGCCCAAGCTAGACTCTGAAGGAAGATAAAGATCATCTAGGGGTAAAGAGGAGACACATGGACATATTTTACACCTACTTAGATGTGTACAAATTGTATCCCCTTAAAATAAGGTGAGCTCTCTGAAGGTAGGGAGTGCTTCGTTAAATGCTTAACAACTGAGAGGTAGGGACTTTTATTGAAGAGAGTTCTAGACGTGAAGTCAGGAAGACCTGGGTTTGAATTGTGCTTTTGATATTTCCTAGCTGTATAATCATGGGTAAATCACTTAACCTTATTATCAATTTCCTCATTGGTAAAATGAAGATGATAATACCCAGGGTACCTACTTCATAGGGTTGTGAGGCTCAAATGAGATGTAAAGCATTTTGAAAACTTTAGAATGCTTTATAGACTTCCATTAATTGAATGGAGAATGGCTTATGTAAAAGTAAAGAAACATAAGAGATGGGACATCAAATGTAAAAAGGGTGTAATGTGAAATAAGGGTAGAAATGTGATTATGAAGCTAACCATGCTAACATAATTAATTATAAAAGGATAAAAGTTTAGTAAGCAAAATTAGAAAGCTTATGTTTTTATTTATACACCAAACCAGGAATTTTAATTTTTCCAAATTTTGTAATAATATTTTATGGAAATCCTTTTTTTCCCCCAGGCTTTGTTTTAGTCATTGGCCTAGTGACTTTTTACCGAATTGGTCCCTACACCAACCTGTCCTGGTCTTGCTACCTGAACATTGGAGCTTGTCTTTTGGCCACCCTAGCAGCTGCCATCCTCATCTGGAACATTCTTCACAGAAGAGATGACTGTATGGCACCTCGTGTTATTGTCATCAGTCGCACCTTAACTGCTCGATTTCGTCGGGGGCTAGAAAATGATTATGTGGAATCACCATGCTGAAAGTCAGCAGAAGGAGTGACCACGACATCTATCAGGCTATTGTCTATGTATACATGTGATAATTTAATACGGTAGAAACTGATGGACATATACAAGGTCACTTTCACTACTTGCAAAGTGGCTTTTGATTATTAATTTTATGGGTTACATCTATATACATATGTATGATACACATAAATAATATGTATATTATATATAAATAGATTATATGCCCCTTGACCCTACTTTTGTACAGTGATAAAATTTTACTATGTCACATAATTTCACAAGCATGCATTTTTCAAGTATGGCAACAAGCCAAAATTTGTGATATCAGTAAATAAATATGCAAAGTGAAGCCACTTTATTCTCCATCTTAGTTTTTAGATTAATTTATTCTGACAGAGGCTATACCTCAGGCCTGGTAAAGCCTCAACTTTAGGAATGCTAAACACCCAAGAAAGACTTAGAAAATGTCAGAGAAATACATTAAGTATAGCTGCATTTATAATCAAACGGTTAAGGTTTTCTTATAGAACCTTGTCATTGGCTTATATTATGCCCCACTTATTTTTCTAAGTTAAAATAAAAGATGATCATCCTGAAATGTCTTTTAAAGTTTAATTTTCTCCATAAAATCATATGGGTAAAAAGAACTGAGTGTGTATTACTTGTCATTTTTGTGGGCCCTTTATAGAAGGGTCAAAATAATGCTCAAGAAAGCTAGATGGAAACACGTATGCGTGATATCTACTCCTTTACATTTTCTGTACAAATGAGTTTTCAAAGTATGGTTTCCGCAATGAATATGACATTTTAGTTCCTTTTTGATTATATATTTTGGTGTCTGAAGATTATGGGGGAAAAATTAACCTATTTTGCTTCAAAAAATTTGAAACATCAAAAAAATCCCATTGAACTATATTTTATAACTATTTATATTTGTATACATACATTTAAAATTATATGAGTTGACTCCAATGTTTAGGTAGCCTATAACAATGCAATAGTGATACTTTAAGTAAATAATGGCAATCACTTTGTCCAAAATGTTTTAGTCTATTCAGCAGCTTGTTTTTGAGTGGGTACAAGAAACCTTAATACTATATGTCAACATAATCATCAAGAAAACTGACTTGCTAAATATATGAAGGTTGTGAAACCTACTATTATTTCTGTTATAAGTGAATAAAAGACTTCTGAAATTTGAGCCTCCATTATTCAAAACTGGCATAGGCTCTGAAATGTCCACCATTACTACATGAACCTTCCCATTTAACTGGAATAAAATATGTCTTGCAGAAATTTCAAGGTTACTTAAGATAGGATCTTCTTTTTGGTCCTACTGTAAAAGAGAAATGAACAAGCAGGATCTCATATTTTAGGCTATACTAGAATTTTTTTATTTAAAAAGAAATACAATTCATCTACCATTTTAACCCACTGATATCCTAGAAAAATATATATCAATAAAAATATTTACCGGGGCGGCGAGGTGGCGCAGTGAATAGAGCGCCGGCCCTGGAGTCAGAAGGATCTGAGTTCGGAGCCGGCCTCCAACACTTAATCCACACAAACAAAAACCTAGCCGTGTAACCTTGGGCAAGTTACTTAACCCCAATTGCCCTAAAGGGGCGGCTAGGTGGCGCAGTGAGTAAGAGCGCCGGCCTCGGAGTTGGGATGACCCGAGATCAGATCCGGCCTCAGAAAATGAGCACCCACGCATAAATAATGACTATCCGTGTAACCTTGAGCAAGTTACTTAACCCCAATTGCTTAAAAAAAAAAAATTTACCAGTCACCTGTTATGTCCCTACCACACAAATGGGTACACCAGAGTATATGATTATTTTGACAGCTTCTCATCAGGACCTGAATAAACACTGATAGGTCTTGCCATACTTCTGCTGGACTTACATTCCAGAAAAGTTTTTTTCTTTTAAATTAAAGATTATGCACTAAAATAGTTGCAATGAAAAAATAGAATATTTAAGACATTATACCATTTTTGTTAATATTATTGTATATGAACTATTGTAATGAGCATTAAAGTTAAAAATTAGCTATGTGGTTAGGAACAATCCAATATCATTGTGTTTACATTAAATGAATAAAGTATTTTGAAAAGTGGGACAACATTATGCCATTAAGTCACTTATTGCTTTCCCAGATGATTGAAAAGGTATGTTGTCAGTGTTGCCAGTGTGGGAAAAACCAGTCCTCCAATTCATGCAAAGCAGGTTGGGGACAAAAGGAATCAGGGGAAAAAAGGACTATGATTCATGTGATATTTCAAAAGGTGCTTCATATTCTACAGAACTATCCTAGCAGAGGGCATTAGGTCTCATTTCCAAATAACTTTATTTCATTTATATTTGTCTACTTTAGTTCTGTTATTAATGATGACCTTCCAGCTCTCAGATAATAAGATTTGTGAACTGTTCCTGCTAACAAACGTGAAATTCTTCTGGATATGGACAGAAAATTGTTTAAAGAGAGCCTCTGCCTTAATTTATGAATCCCTTTGGAGTGAAGTGCAAGTTTTATCACTTTAATTAGTTTTTCACCTTTGTTTTGCTATTTATTATTTGTCAATATTGGTATTTATTTATATATTACACCAGAGATCTAAATATCATTGGTATATAACAACTGCAAGACATTTAGCTAGAAAATATTCAAAACTCTTTTAAATAAATCAAAATAATTAAATAAGCTGTGATGATCTGAGCACTGAAGAGTCAAAAGAGCTTTGTTCATCTGTTTCCTACCACCAGATGTGTTTAAATAGAACCCCCTTTCTGTGCAACAAAATGTACTAGGCATGTCCTGGAATTCTACTAATCTCAATGGAATTTCACAGAATGACAAAACCATAAAATACACCATGAAGAAACTGTAACAAAAGAGTTAATCATTTTCAATCTGACTAAAAAGAAAAGGAAAATATTCAATGGAAGAACCTCAAAGGGTATCGACACTATCTTTCAAAACTTCAGTGAAAATAATTCTCACCTTTTGATGAGTTTGATGGATTTGAAAGCTTCATCCATATCTCCAATGGTGACAAAGAAGCTAAAATTTAGCATGGCTTCCCTAGTAGTCTTGTCACATTCTTCTAGTCCAATAAAGTCTCGTAGGGGTTTCTTGCCTACCATTTGGGGGGTTCTGTGAGTTGTGGAATCCACTTGATCTTCTTTATCTGTTTCACCTGGCTAAATGGTAAAGAGCATCATTTAGTGACATTTACCTACATTGTCAATAGCCATTCTCTAATTTCAGCCTTTGCAAGTATACTTGTTCTAGTCCATATGAGAAAATTGACCCATTTCCAGGAAGATAGACTTATCTGCAAATGGACCAAGTAGTCCTGAAGAAAGACATTTAGGATCCTGAAGGAGTCCTGAAGAAAAACCATTAGGGCTATTGGCTGTTACTTCTAATACATAATATAGGCAAATGAAATCCTATCAAATGGTAACTAGTTCAACTATTCTATCTCTGCTTAACTCCTTAAAGCTACATTCTTAAAGCTTCAGTGTTTCCTAAGTATCTTTCTCTGTGCTACAGATTGTGCTTATTTTTTCTTTAATAATGATAACAACAGCAAGGAGCATTTATATAGTGCTTTAAGGTGTGCAAAGCTTAATGAATGGTATCTCCTTTGATCCTCACTGAGAAATTTGCCCTTATAATCCTTATTTACAGATAAGTCTCTTTTCTCCAAGTCTAATCCTTTTCCCACTGTACCACACCCCTCCCTGCCATATTGCTGAGTATGATATTCATCATAAAAAAAAAAAAGTTTATATTGTCTAGACTGGAGGAGACATATGGATGTTGATTTGGTTTTCTATAGCTTTTTGCTTCCTCAGCAATAGTGAAATCTTTTTTTTTTGTTTGTTTTTGGAGGGCTATTGGGGTTAAGTAACTTGCCCAAGGTTACACGGCTAGGTTTTTGTTTGTGTGTGCGTTAAGTGTCTGAGGTCAGATCCGAACTCAGGTGCTTCTGGCTCCAGGGCCGACGCTCTACTCACTGCGCCACCTACCCGCCCCAATAGTGAAATCTTTAATTATGTAAGATAACACTTAGTAAACCTCCTTAGGAAAATAAATACCACCAAGGACAGTTTTTTATTCAAAAGTCAGGGAATGGTAAGTTCTATCTATTTTAAGAAATAACTTTGTAATTAACGCTAAAAACATCAACAAAATCAGTTAAATACATTTTACAACCATTTATATTTATATACACACATTCACACTCCTTTTGGGTAATCTTGAAGTTTCTTTTTTGTCCAAATTTTATTTCTTTCTTTCTTTCTTTTTTTAATGGGAGGGAGGCTTGAGGGATAAGGGTCGTCAATTAAAGAAAAAAGAAGAAGAAAGGAAAAAGAAAAGCTGGTCATTAAAATATTTTTTCTTAAACTGTAGAAAAGAGAACAGAAGGAAGGCCAGAAGGGATAACAGAGAAGAAGGACAGCTTTAAAAGTTATATGTGTAAAAAGAAAAGCAAGCTGTACATAATGGAAATTCACATTTACAATTCTCTTTCTGTTCTACTATGAATATGGAAGTATTTATTTTAGCTGATATTTGTCAATACAAGAATAAAAAAACAAAAAAGTAAGTTAAAAAAACAAAAGAAAGAGGAGATGAGCAAAGGGGCCAACTCCTAGAGATGGGAGAGCACTGGATCAACAGCACAAATAGAAGGGTTTGCCTTGGTGAGGAGGGCTACCTTTTCATTAGAAATTGAAGCAAAGGGGAGATTGGGGATCATATTGAGGACATCTGAGGTACAGAAGAGAGAAAATATGTCTCAGTTTTCTTGATCCAAGTATTCACTGCTGAGGGAGTAGAGAAATGGTGGTATAGGTAGCTTGAGGAAAGAAGAGATGTTTTGGAACAAATACTATGAAGAATTTTTGTGGTTGTTCAGGCCTTTCACTCATGTCTGACCTTTCATGACCCCATCTGGGGTTTTCTTGGCAAAGATACTAGAGTGGTTCACCATTTCATGCTCTAGTGGGTCCAGTGGATCCATTTTGTCCTGCAATCAGAGGTGAAATGAATTGCCCAGCGTCCCAGAACTAGAAAGTTTCTGAGACTGGATTTGAACTTGTCTTCCTGACTCCAGGCCCAGGCTCTAGCCACTGAACTGCCAGATGCCTCCCTAGAGAATGTAATGGTGAATTAGGGAAGAGTAAAAGCATTGCCATGCATCAGTGAGGGCTCATTTGAGATAATATAAATTTGTAAAAAACTGTAAAGACAGTGGAGTTAGTCCTATGAGTAGTGGTCAGATATAATGATCAAAGAAAGCAAATGGTAGAAGTGGATAGGGTTTGGATAGGGATAAATGACAATAGGAAAGGGAGACAGAGAAGAGCATTGGTCAAGATTTTGAAGGGAAGAAAATGAGCCAACACAGGAAGGATAAACTGAGAAAATGGGAGGTGGGAGTGGAGTAAAAAGAGGTTGTAGCATGGACAGGGAGTAAGTTTAGGAGGGGAAAAACACAGGGAGAGATTGAAGAACAAGAGGTTATGGTCAGATAAAGGAATATTGATCTGGTGGTAGTATAATGTGGAGCTGATCTGAGTCTCTACCCTAATCAATCTGATGAGATCACAGGATTTGGGCCCTTGCAAGGAG
This sequence comes from Gymnobelideus leadbeateri, assembly GCA_011680675.1. NCBI lineage: Eukaryota > Metazoa > Chordata > Mammalia > Diprotodontia > Petauridae > Gymnobelideus > Gymnobelideus leadbeateri. The sequence goes on from WOXC01004884.1 coordinate 627,356, forward strand.
CTGCACGTGTGCTTCTGGATAAAACAAAGGCACCATAGGCCCTTGCTGGGAGAACACAGTAGTGAGCTCCTCTGATTGATCTCCAGCAACTAGACTCCTCTGTGGATTGACTAATGCCCAGGGGAAAGGACCCTTAATGGAAAATGCCTGTCATATGTTTCTAAGTGGGAAGTTCCACTAATTAACCAGAGAGACCTTTTTTACACACTTTCTCTCCCTTGGAAACTGAGATATATGTGTGTGTGGGAGGAGATATCTCTCCTAGTAGAAATAGTAACTGACAGTAGAAGCATATGAAAATGGGAGACATGCTTTTGACAAAGCCTGTGACTGGAGTTCCTGGAATGCCTAGCAGCCTTCTTCTGCCTTTCTGTTTGCTTTCCTGAGCAAAAGTCAGAGCCTAAGGATCCTGAGGAGGAGGCTTTCAGACCAAGGATTACTTCTTCATAGGTAATTCTGAACTTGAAATTTCCTAAGTTTGAGAGCTGGACACTAGTCACCCAGAGGGAGAAGATAAACCATTAACAGAATGCTTTTATGGAAAAGTGAAATACTCTTATTGGATGCCCATAGCTGATGGACAGAAGAATTGCCATGGCTGGACAGATCTGGACCTCACTAATGCCCCATGACACTTAATGCAAGTCTGAAGCAAATGGGAAGATCTTTTTTAAGAATTCCACAAAAGGTGAGTGTAAATGAGTATAAATGGGCTGTTTGGTTGTTCTTTATTTCCTGTTTGCGCATGTTGATGCATCCTTTACATCCTATACTGTTTCTGTGGTGAAGGAAATAAAAAGCTGTCCCATACCTAATAACATCATAGCACATAAGTATCTTTGTAGGAGGAGATCCCAGATATGAGTCATATTTAAGCTTTGTTTTAGGGATTTCCCTGGAGTTTTCCCCTGGAATGAGAGGGAGAGCAAGGGAGCAAACTTGACCCACCCCCCTTGGAGTTTAGATTCTGAAAGTAGGGTGAAGGGGGAGTGAACTTTGAGTACATTTCTTGATAATACTCTTTAGGTGTATTTCCAACAATGAGATTACTGAGTCCAAAAGTATCATTTCTCTAACTTTCATAGTATACTGAAAGATTGTTCTTCAAAAAGATTCTACCAATTTATAATCTGGTAAGGTCTATTTTTTAATCTGTTCTTATACGAGTAAGATTCAAAATCATGATTTAGGGGAAGATAATCAACAGGTTGATTTTGCAATTATTCTGTGATTATTAACTTAAAACTTAAAAATTCACAAAGGTGAATAGGGTTACTCATTCAACAAATGCTGAATGCAAGGCATCGACTTTACTAGGTATTATATATTGAACATAAGATGGGTAAGAACTGGTCACTTCAAGAAATTAACAGTCCCAGACAAATGTGGTCCCCTTTCTTTTGCAGAGGTGGGAGGTCCACAGTTGTAGAACACTGAAAGTCTTTTCAGATTTTTTCACTATATTAATCAGTTTTGCTAAATTTTTTCTCTTCCTTTATTTCTTTAGAACATTCTTTGTTTCATGAGATGGTTCTCTGGGATGGGGTAAAGTCATGCAGGAGGTAATTTAGGTGATGTAAAATAAAAATATATCAATAAACATTTATTGTAAAACAAGTACATAATCTAGGATGGAAGATAAGACATGTACAAATAACTAAAATATAAAACAATGTGTGATAAAAGCCATAAAAGAAATACTCCTGCAAATACTATGACAGTCTATAGGAGATAGATATGGGATAACATCTAGGTAGGGAAATCAAAGTAGTTTTCCTGGAAGAGGTGACATCATGAGCATATGTGCAGGGGTAGGAAAGTTTAAAATCTAGTCAGATAATGATGACTAAGAACATAAGGCAGTAGTGGGAGGTAATACTGGAATGGTGGATTGGAGCCAAATCACAGAACTTGAATGACAATATAAGACATTTGAACTTTATTCATTAGGCCGTGGAGGAGGAACTACTGAAGCCATAATCAGATTGAAACTTTAAAAAGATAAATCTGGTGGTATATTACAGTTCTCCATTACTACCAAGGGACTGCTACTGTTGGACTGGATCCAATCCAGAACTAGAACTTTCATCAACTTTGTCAGGAGGTAAGTGTGCTTCATCATAGGTCCTTTGGAAGCATGCATTGACTAGAACTCTTAAGTCTTTCAAAGTTGTGTGTGTGTGTGTGTGTGTGTGTGAGAGAGAGAGAGAGAGAGAGGGAGAGAGAGAGAGAGGGAGAAAGAGAGAGAGAAAGAGAGAGAGAGAAACATTTCATGTTAAATTAGATTTATAAACCATTTAACTTGCTTTAACTTAAAGCAATACTGGTTTTACTTGTTGACTCTACATCCTCTATTTTAGTGATCTAATCAGCTCCCATGAGTTCAATTATCATCTCTAAGCAAATGATGCCTAATCTACATATCCAGTCATAATTAATCCTGTGTTATCAACTGTTTCCAATGCATCTCTACATCTGTGTCTTGTAGGCATCTTAATTCAACATATTCAAAATAGAATTCATTATAGTTTCTCCAAAATTATGCTTTTTCTAATCTTCTCTATTTCATTTGGAAGCACTACATCCTTTCTATCAAAAGGTTTGCAACCTCAAAGCCATCTTTGGTTCTTCCCTCTTTTTCATTCACATATCTAAAACCAGTGGTCAAATCTTGTCAATTCTTTCTCTACAATATCTTTTCAATTTATCTATGCAGATACAGCCAGATCTACACATTCAGTTCTAATCTTTATCCTCAGCTCAAGTCCCACATCACCAATTACTTGTTGGGCATTCTAAATGACCCTCCAATGAGTATCTCAAACTCAAAATTACCAAAATGGAATTATCTTCTCCCTAAACCCATTCCTCCTCTATTCTTCCCTATTTCTGTTATAAATTTGATATTATCCTTCATTCTTCCCTCTCAATCATCTCCCATTATCCAATGTTTCTAAGACTTATTTATTCTACCACTACCACATATCTTGCATCTGTCCCTTCCTTCTACTCATACAAACATCACCCCCCTATCACTTTTCACATGAACTACTGTAATAGCCTTCAAATTGGACTATCAACTTTCAGTCTCTCTCCTTTTTATTCTACAATCAACAGAGCTACCTAAATAGTGTCCCTAATTTTGGTCTGTACAATGATCAACCACAATTTCAAAGGACTAGTAATAAAGCACGGTACCCACATCTTGACAGAGGTGATTGACTTAAGTTGTAGAATAAGACATACACTTTCTGACAAGATCAATGTGGGAATTTGTTTTGTTTGACTATGCATATTTGTTAAAAGAGTTTTATTTTCCTTGTGGAATTTTTTTTCTTCAATTTATCGGTAGAGGTGGAAAAAGAAAGTGAAGATAGGGACAGGGTGGCCAAAACAAGAAAGGAAAAAAAAGGGAAAGCAAGAAAAGCAGTCCACTGAAACAATTTTTTAGTGCTGACCACAGGAAAGGAAGAACAAAAAGAATCACAGACAACCAGTATTGCTTTGAAAGTTACATGTCGAATTTTTTATATATTCTAAAAGAAAAGCAAGTTGCATTTAATGAGAGATTCATGACTTCATGCATAATCTTTCTTTCTCTTCTACTCCGTATATGGAAACGTTCATTCTATTTGATGTTTGTTAAGTTCAGAAAAAAAAAAAAACTATTAAAGAAAAACTTCCTAAAGCACAAGTTTGATCATGTCACTCCACTTCTCAAGAACCCCCCTATTGCCTTCAAGATAAACTACTCCTCAAATGCACATTTAAAGCTTTTCACAGTGTGTCTCTAGGCAACCTTTATGGGAATGTTTTACATTATTCTTTTCCATGCTTTCTATATTCCAGCCAAATTGCTTCATTTGCTTTTCCCCAAACACAACAATCCACCTCTGGGTCTTGAATATACTCCTTCCCATTAGGTTGTGTGCTTTTTAAGGGCGGGAACTGTTTTTTGCCTCTTTTTGTATCCTATTGTTTATTTAATGTTTGACCCTCACCTCTGACTCTTAAATTATCTATCTTCTTCTGAGGTTCCACTCATGTATCACTACCTATGAGAAGCCTTTTCTAATCTTCCAGATTGGTAGGGTTCTCTTGCTCTCTCATCAAATAACCATGTATATAGTTATCTGTTTACATATTATCAAGTTACAGTAGAATGTAAACTCCTGGAGGGCAGGAGTTTTCTTTGTATCCCTAACTTTCACATAGTAGCACTTAATCGTTTTGCATTGGGAAAGAGGAAGGATTGCATCAGTGGATACCACATAGGAAGCTAATGCAGGTAAGATGCAATAAAATCATGTATTGGAGTAGTGACAGTAGAATGGGTTTTTTTGGCTTTTTTGTTTTGTTTTGTTTTGTTTTTAAGGAAAAGGTGAGAAAAGCATTGTGAAAAAAAAAAAGAACTATAATATGGAGGGAGGCTATGAAGAAGGAGAAAAGTCTGCAGCTGCAACACCCTCTCTAAGCCACCACAGACAATGTGAACGAGTACAGCAACATGGAGGAATTCAGCAAGGGCCCCAAAACCAATTCGAGCAAGAACTAGCAGGACAACAGTAAAATGTTTACTGAAGGGCTAAGCTGGGATACAAGCTAGAAAGATCTCACTGAATACCTGCAGCTTTTTAGAGAGGTTGTAGACTGGACAACTAAAACAGATTCCTTCATGGGAAGATGAGGGAGATTCAGATTTGAGCTTTTCAAAGATCCTGCTAGTGTCAATAAATCTTGGAACTTAAAGAACACAAGCTGGAAGGCAAGTTTATAGACTCCCAAAGTGTCAAAACTTTAAAGGGAAAGGAGCCCTCTAAAAAGTTATTTGTCAGTGAACTGAGCCCAGACACATTTGAAGAATAAATCAAAGAATATTTTGGAGCATTTGGTGAGATTGAGAATATTGAACGAAGGACACAAAAACAAATGAAAGGATTTTGTTTTGTCCCATATGTAGATGGAAAACCACTAAAGAAATTATTCATCAGATTGGTTCTTGGAAGTGTGAAATCAAAGTTGCCAAGCCCAAATAGGTATACAGGCATCAACAACAGAAAGGAGGGAGGGGTTCTGCAGCTTGGTGGACATATGCCAAAGCATCCCAAGGGGGTGGCAATCACCAAAATAATCACCAGCCATATTAAAGGAGAACATGGAGAAAACAGGTGCAGAGATTACAGCAGCCTATCCTGTAGGATGAGGACACTGAATGGAGAGTGGTCTTCTATTGATCTGAGATGACTATTTTGTAAAAGACTTTTAATGTACATGACACAATTGTCTCCCATTGTGTAGAGTGGAGATTAAGTTTTCTTGTTTTTGCTTTGTCCTTTGCCATCTGTTATGACAAATGTGAATTTGTGTTTATGCAAATTTAATTTGTATAATTTCATGTTAAATGATTCTTAAAAATAAATTACTTGTGATTGTTTTTCTGTGTCAGGTACTAAATAGCTCTCTAAAAATGTAATTTTAAGGGGCAGCTAGGTGGCACAGTGAATAGAGAGTTCAAATCTGGCCTCAGACACTTGACACTACCTATGTAACCTTAGGCAAGTCACTTAACCCCAAATGCCTTGCCTTCCCTCCTCCTTCCCCCCAAAAGAAAAAAAATACAATTTTAAATAAGCAATAATGGAGGCACAGCTTATTTTCTAAGACTCATAGATAGTGGGGAGAAACTGATACTTTATAAATAGTAAGAAACAAACTTTGCCTTAGATTCTTAATTTCCTTGACAAAGGTCTATGCGAAGAACTGATACCCATGTTTAAAATAACCATAGATGGGGCGGCTAGGTGGCGCAGTGAGTAGAGCACTGGCCCTGGAGTCAGAAGGACCTGAGTTTGGATCTGGCCTCAGACACTTAACGCACACACAAACAAAAACCTAGCCGTGTGACCTTGGGCAAGTTACTTAACCCCAACTGCCCTTCAAAAAACAAAAAGAAAGAAAGAAAAAAATAACCATAGATACATGCAATTGAACAGTATTTGTTCCCCACATGCATTCTTGGGATCTTAGTGATGAGAAGTGTTAATTCAGCATGTTGTGAATAGCTGAAATTGTTTCTATCAGACCATAGATCACTTGACTTTTATTTTCAAGAGGAGCATCTTTTTATTAAACACCATAAAATAAGGAATAGTTAGTAACTGCTTTGAGTTGACAAAATGCTTTGAGCCTATTTGTGAAAAAACAAAACAAACAAAAAACACCCACACATGAATTATGATCACTTGACACAATGTGAATAATTAAGATTGCATATTTCTATATCCATTGAAACTAGATTAAAGATTAATATGGGCAAGATTTTCACTATAGAAGTATAAGTAAATAAACTATACTCTGAAAGAGTGCATTATGTCACTGCCACTGCCAGACCACAAATAGCTATTTCCTGTTGGAATACATCCTTGGAAAGCTTTAGTACATTTATAGCTTTTGTCTTGGAAGTTTTTAGGAAAAGGCATTATAGTAAATCCCATAAACTCTTGTATTGTTTTGTATTCTAAATAAAGGTTATTTTTCCATTTTTTAAATAAAAAAAGATGTGTAAAAGAATCAATGAGTAACAGTATGCATTACTTTGTGGACTCTAATACACATGATTTAATAACTTGTTCTAGGATTCTTTCAGAAAAACCCAGAAAGATTCGCATGGGCTGCGGCAAAGTGAAATGTATTATGTCCAAAGTTAACAGCAATATTTTAAGATGATCAGCTGTGAATGACCTAGCTATTTTCTGAAATATAATGATCCAAACAACTTTGAAGGACTTATGATGAAAAATGCTATCCATTCCCAGAGAAAGAATTGATGGTGTCTGAATACAAATTGAAGCATACTTTTCTTTAACTTTTTTTTCTTGAGTTTTTTTGTCTATGTTTTCCTTCACAACATGATTTTTATGGAAATAATGCATGACTATACATATATAGTCTATATCAAATTGCCTGTCTTCCCAATGGGAGGAAGTGAGAAGGCAGGAAGGGAGAGAATTTGGAACTCCAAGTTAAAAAAAAATGTTTTTACAAATAACTGGGGAAAAATACTAAATTAAAGAAAAAATTAATTTGCTCTAAGCGATGCTCTGTAGGTTCTGAGTAGAAATTTTTTTTAAAAAGCTGATGGTAGAAGTTGCTAATGGTTGGGGGTTATTGAAATGGCAGGCACTATACAAGGTTAGAGTGAATAAAGCATTCTATCGAGCTAGTGAGCATATTGCTAACCATGGGACCTGGAAAAGGTAAAAAAGCAACTGAATCCAGAAGAGACTCTGAAATATTGCATTATAACAGAAGAGAGGTGATGGATTAAGAGAACGGGGAGAAGGGAGTGGCTGAGATCCTGATGAAAGGGAAGAATCGTTTCAACAGGAGTAAAGGAACAGGAGCAGACTATGATAACAGAAACTCTAGTCTGGGAAGAGATGCTTAGAGTTCAGGATCCTAAGAGGTGGAACAGTGCTGAGTTATGACAAGGAAAAGTGGATAAGGTTTTGTCCATACTGTGGCACATGTGGATAAATAGGGAAGAAGAAACTAGAAGGTTAAGTGATAGATTGGAATCATGTTAGTAAAAGTCATAATAAAGTAACAAAAGGACTTTAATTATCACTAAAGCCCACAGGCTTGCCCTGTAGGCAAGCAGAATTTATTTTCAAGGATAATTTACTACATATAATAATATTGTCAGTGTGGCTTTGACTGATATCAATAGCTGACATTTACATAGTGTTTTAAGGTCTGAAAAGCACTTTAAGCACATTATCTCCTCTACTCCTTCCACAATCCAGCGAGGCAGAAAAACAGGCATTATTTTTTTCCATTTCAAGATGAAGAAACTGAAACTAAGAAAGATTAAATGACTTCCCCTGGTCACACAGCTATTCAAGTGTCAGAGGTGGCTTTGTAATCCAGGCCTCTTCTTGACTTATGTACAGCACTCTCCACTACACTATCCATCTTCTGATACCAAGGTACCACCAGAAAATAATTCATCCTATTAAGGACTTTTCTCAAGTCCCTCACATAGCCTGCCACATCTAAGTGTGTTCCACCATATTCCACATTTCTCCCATACTATCTTCTCATCTGCTGACACACACATTTACCCTTTAGACTCTCAACCCTGTATCCTTTGGAGTTCCTCCTCTTACCAGTTTTAGTTCCAGAACCATAATCAAACCAGAATCATAATCAAATCAGGGTATGTTAATCTATTCTTTTCATCTACTTTCCTTTCTATTCTCCTGTCAACACACCATCCCTGCAAATTTCCAAACCATGGTACCCAACCTGGGCCTCCACTCCCATATTTGTGAGCCTCCCTCTATTAGAATATAAGCTCTCTGTGGGTAGGGACTGCTTTTGCTTTTGTATTTGTATCCCTGGAACTTAGTATAGTGCCTGGCACATAATAAATACTAAATAAATGCTCATTCATTCATTCATATTCCCCTAGTTCCTTAACTCCCACATAAAGGTGAAGGTTGAACCAAAACAGAAATATTGAGCTAATAAAATAGAGCATAGCCTAATAACTGAGGGGAAAAAAGGCACATAATTCTTAATAGTTATTCCTCAAAATAATTTTGTGAGGAAGATTACTAATAATTTTCTCTTTTATAAATAGAGAAGCACAAGAATAAAATTTAAGTGAAGTTAATTTGTTTTAAGTCATACATCAAGTGTAAAGCTAGAAATGATAGGACATTCAATGAAATTTTGATTGAGTTATAACACCTCAAATGAAGAAAAATTTTCATATTAGTTTCTTTGAATATATGGCTAAAACTAGACATGGTTGCTAAACACAAGAATATGTCAAACAGGGCACTGCTGCACTTTAAAATAAAAAACTTGGAAAAAAACCCAGAAAAACAAAATGTACAAAACAAACAAGACAATGCATACTTACAAATGCCTTATAAATATATCCTCTGTGGAACAACAACTATGAGCATTGGAAAATGAAAAAAGGAAAAGTGAGAAAAGAGGAAAAAAAACAAGTAATACATAAATATGAAAAAAGATATGCTGTTTAGAAATGATGAAAAGTCCTGAATGAAATGCACTAAAAGTAATCAATTTTTTAAAATTCTCTAATTCAAATAGGAGTAAAAAGAGATGTAGAAAAATTAAATGAAACTCTAATGGATGCTATCTAATGACACCACTTCTACCTATACTGTGAGCAAAAAGCTTAAGATACAAAGACTAGCACATTTCTTTACTCAGTTGATTTCAATATTTTTTCACTTACCCCAAATATCTATAAGTGCAATCTAATTTGATATTTTTTAATGCAAGCACCATTCTAAAACATAAACATACTTTGGTCATTTTTGTGGAGTATTTTTTTCATCTACTGACATGAGAAAATTTGAATATGCTGAATCTATACATAGATTTTTTTGCTTTCAAAAGATATGTCCTAATCTGTAATGAAACATTATGATATGGCTCAGCTTAGGCAAGCCAAGGTGCTCTCACAGACTAAAAGTCAAACTACATCTTTCTGATGATAACCAGAATCCTTTGATGGTAATCACTTAGTGACTTCTGGAAAGAAGTACAATGGACAGCTAAAGAATCATTTTGGGCACTTGGTTCCAGTTATGATAGAGATTTTTCCCAAGTCAATTATAAGGCACCTTATGCTAACAGCCAGGCAAAGACCTATACAGATTTTTAAAAACTCTTTTTTCTATTAGGAAAATAAAGAAAAAATGATAAAAGAAAGCAATCTGGCCTCCCACAAGTTTGTTTCAGAAGGTGGTAGAACAGTGTTAGAATTTAGGGTTAGAATCAGAGTCAGAGGGAGAGGGAGAGGGAAAGAGTTCTCTGAGTGGGAAAGGAACAGCCCAAAGAAAATATATACACTACATCCCTCAGGGACTTCACAACAATTTTATACCAATGGTGTATACAACTCCTAAACATGCCTGTTTGGTTTCATAAATCTCTCATGGCCATCTATGCATGTGTGTCCACATTCCTTGTGGACATTTTATATCCTTTAAATTAGCCCAAAACATAGGAATCATAGACTCAAAGAAAGTTAGAATTGTAGGGAACCTTAGGGAACACCTTGTTCAATACCCTTCATTTGAAAAGTAAGAAAACTGAGGATCCAGAAAGGGAAAACCCTTCCTCGAGATCAGAGAGCTTAATACCAGCAAAACTGGGGTCAAGAAGAGCTGACACTTGGAGAGCATGTCAAAGTTTCCATGTTACTTTCCAAATATTATTTAACTGAAGCATCACAACAGGCCAAGAGGTGGGTGTCAAAGGATTGATTATTCCTGTTTTACAGATGATAAAGCTAACACATAGAAAGATCAAATGAGCTTCCCTTGGTTACCTAGTGGGATTTAAGCCAGAGCTTTTCTGGATGGTTGAGCCTTCTCTCTACTCCAGCACTCAACCTGTCCCAGGTCTAGAACCAAAGCCTCCCACTTCAGTACTCTTTCAGTATAAGACTTTCCTAAAAATGAAACCCTCATTATTTGCTGTCCATTTTGGGTGCTAAATTATGGCACATGGTCTTCAAAACACTGTGGAGCCAATTCATATTTCAGAACAATGAAAAAATTGGTATTGACCAGGGTTTAGCCAGGGAAATAAAGGATCAGAAACCTAATTTTTTTTCAATGGAAGACTCACTTTTTTTGTGAAGTAATAATGCGGCACCTCAATACCCAGAAGAGCCTGGTAGGCAGAAGGCCGTGGAAAGCTGTCTTGAAGCAAGATGCCATGTTCTTCAGTGCTGAAGAATGATATAATCAAAACATCTGCCTGGAAAGGGAAGAAAAAGTAGGCTTTAATGTGGCAATATTCTTTTTAAATTTTGTTTTTATTTTCCATTTTCACTTGCCAGAAAAAAATTAAAAGGAAAACACACACTCACACACACACACACACACACTCACACACACACACACACACACACACACACACACACACACACACACAGAGCTTCCTCATTAAAGCAAAGGGCCAAAACATCATTTTTTCCCCTTAGAGCAAAAGGAATGATCTCCCTGAAGAGAGAAAGCATAAGTGAACTTGAGTCTTCTTTTCCTGTTAAGATCTTCTATTTTGTTTTCAAATGGATATCTATTCCTAAGTCTTTTTCCCTCCCATACTTCCATGTCCCCATGATCTCACTGATTTCAGACTGGTGTCAATATTCCTTCCACTGGTTTGTGAATTACAGTCCATCTCTGCCTTCTCATTCTCAATGATTCTTTTCTATTTCTTTTCATAGATTCTGTATACATAGACATATTCAAGACACTAGAGACCTTCTGCTGTTTTAAAAAAGATATATATATATATATACATATGTATGTATGTATATACATACTTATATATACCTACATGCATGCACACATATATACACACGTGTATATTATATGTGTATGTATATTATATATTTAGACACATGTGGGTGTAGTCTCAATGCAATACTTGTATTGTCTATCCATCTGTTCACTCTTATTCTCTCTACAAAACTAACCTACTTCCTCTTCTAGTCATACACACCCTTCACTGTGACATTTGTCACATACCAGTCATCACTTGTAATTGGCTACAACCTACTTATACTTACTATTACCCTTTGAGTCACCCAAAATTGTAATTCTTCTGAGATCATGACTTGTAGCCATATAGCATCATTAGAGAATATTGGTGTTTTTAAAAAGAGACTTTTGTCCAAGTGAGACACTTGAACTCACTGAAAAGGTTGAATAATTTTACAAATTAAATATGGCTTGATATTCTTATCCTGTTCAATTCTGGGAAAAGAACAACATCTCACCAAAGTCTCTACCTGTCAAGACACATGTACTGATGGTCACCTATCTAATGGCATGCCATAATTTGGGAAATATGTACTCTTCACTTAATTTGCTTTTCCTGTATAGCTGGCTTGTTGAAATTGTTTTTTAAGTGGCTGTGGATCTCACTAAGGAGGTACTGCATTGTTAAATGCAATCAACACAACACCAGTTGCCAAGGAGTGTTGGCAAGGCTTGTTGTTTCCTAACATCTCTCCAAAACGCCCCCTTTCCTCCTCTGATACTGCCACCACCCTAGTGAAGACCTTCATTTCTTCCTGCCTAGATTCTTATACTAGAATGTCACAAGTCTCTCCCTACTCTAGTCCATCTGACCATGTCATCTCCCAATTCAATAAACTCCAGTGGATCCCTATCATACCTCCAAGATCAAATACAAAATCCTTTTTGGCATTCAAAGTCTTTTATAACTCAGGGCCCCACGTCCCACCTTTCCAGTCTTCTCATATATCCCACAATCTTTTTGAAACAATGACACTGTCTTCCTGACTGTTCTTTTCATAAGATATTCCATGTCCTGACTCTGGGCACTTTCACTGGCAGTTTCCAATCTTCAGAATACTCTCCTTCCCCAGAATGTTCTCCTTCCCCATCTCTGTCTCCTGGCTTCCCTCAAGTCCCAGGTGAAATCCCACCTTCTACAGAAAGTCTTTCCCAATACCTGTTAATTCCAGTGCCTTCCCTCTGTTGATTATTTCGTGTGTGTGTGTGTGTGTGTGTATGTGTGTGTGTGTGTGTGTGTGTGTGTTCCTGTATCCATATTGTTTGTCCATAGTTGTTTGCATGTTGTCTCCCCCACTAAACTTTGAGCTCCTTGAGGGCAAGGACTGACTTTTGCCTTTCTTCATATCCCCGGCACTTAGCACAGTGCCTGACACATGGAAGGCACTCAATAAATATTTATTGAGTGATTGACTCTATAGGTCTCAGGAAATCATATAACTGAAGATGCAGACTGCTGGAAGAAAATGAGTTGCTGCTGCCTTCTCTTTTTCATCAAGGACACCTTTGATGTGTTATAGTCCATTCTTATCAAAATATTACAGAGGTCAGAAAGTGGGTCACTTGCTAATGTCTTCAGTCACTTAAAAAAATAATAAAAGTACCACCTTTTAGTCTTTTGCATTTTTTGGAAATCTTCTACTATTGGAGACATCTTGAAAGTCAGTCCTTAAGCACATTTAAAATTACATACTTCCAAGATGTTTTGCATGATTACACATGCATAATCTATATCAAATTGCTCACCATCTTAGGGAAGGGAAATGGTAAGGAGAGGGGGAGAAAATTTGGAACTCAAAATTAAAAAAAATAAATGTTAAAAATTATCTTTTTATGCAATTGGAAAAAATATTAAAAATTAAAGTTATACATTTCCAGCATGGATTTTTTTTCCATGTGCAGTATGTCAGGTTTACCTACTCTTCTCAAATTCATCTTTTTAAGATCCATTGCCAAGGTAAAGCCAAAATGATAAAGTAGGAGGAAGAGGCATGGCTGACCTTTACACCACAACTCCTCAAAACAGATCTAGAAAATATTCTTTAGTCTTCACAGGGAGATCTCAGCAACTCAGATTATAACAGGGAGGAAAAGGGTCATGAGAACTCTCAGGTCTGGGTTTAGTCAATAATAGCAGCATTCAGGGAGAGTAGTGTCCCAGGGTAAAAAGGTTGCAAACACAACACAGAGGGGCCTAAATTTGTGCAGAATGCCAACTGGCAGTTTTATTTCCTACCACCCAATACTGGATCATAGATCTAGGACTGAAGGAAAAAGGGACCTCTACCTAGAAGTGGTGTTCTAGAGTGAGAAGCAGTTGTAGGCCTTAAACTGTATGTTTAGCAATAAGCAATTTCAGAAACAAACTACAGTCATATGACTCTGACCTCAGGAGGTGAGTGGTGTTTTAGTTCTAGTTCCTATCCCAGTCTGAAGCCTTCAGTGGAATAAACAGGTCAGTAATCCCAGAACAAAGGGAAGCCTGCAATTCTTTGATTCTGAACCAGCACAGCTTTCCAGCTGACTCCTAGTAGCTGAGTTTAGGAACAAGCTCACAGGTGTGTTGCTCAAACTAAAATCCAAGTCAGGAATTTACAGAGTTCAGATTAAAAGGTCAGGGATCAGACTTTGCTAGGATTAGACTATTTTGAAGTCTAACTTGCAGGTCTTCAGTTTGACTAATCCCTGAGATTCTGGAATAACACAACATTTAATGCTCTAAGAAAACAGCAGCAAGACTCTAGAGGACACAAGCTAAGCCCCAATACTTCCTCCAAAAAAGTAGAGTCTGACCCTAACATAAAATCTAAAGTCAGAAAGTAGGGTGGGAAAATGAGCAAATAAAAAAAGAATCTCACCATAAAGAACTATTATGGTGACAGGAATGCTCAAGACATAAACCCAGGAGAAGAAAATGACTTCAAAAGATCCACATATAAAGACTACAAGAAAAACACAGCTTGGGAACAATTCAATTAGAATTCCTAAGAGGGATGAAGCAAGAGTTTAAAATATTTTTATAAATAAAAGTGCTAAAAAAAATCTTGAAAAGAGATGAAAGCCATGTAAAAAAGAATTGGAGAAGTATTTAACACCCTGGAACAAGAGACACAAAACCTTGCCTAAGCAACAAACTCCTTGAAAATTGGAATAGCCTGAAGAGAAGATTATGACTCCAAGACAACAAGTAATATTAAAACAAAGTCAAAAGACTGAAAATAAAATAAAAGAAAATGTAAAGTATCTCATAGCAAAAACAACTGACCTGGAAAAGAGATTGAAGAAAGATTATTTAAGAATCACTGGGCTACCTGAAAGCCACGACCAAATAAAGAGCCTAGACATCATATTAAAGAACTCTTTAGGGAAAACTGCCCAGATCTCTTAGAACCAGAAGGAAAAGCAGAAATAGAAAGAATCCACTGCTGTCTTTGTGAAAGAAATCCCAAAATAAAAACTGCTAGGGACATTGTAGCCAAAATCTAGAAATTCAAGGTCAAAGTAAAAATACCACACAAGCACCCTAAGACAAAGAAAGGGTTTAAGAACTGAGCAGCTACAGTCAGGGCTGCACCAGACTTAGCAGCCACTATTATAAAGGAATGGAGAACTAAGAATATGATATTCTAGAAGGCAAAGGATATAGGCTTACAACCAAAAATAACTTACCCAGCAAATCTAAGTGTAATCCTACGGGGGGAAAATGGACCTTTAATTAAACAGAGGACTGGGTATTTCTGATGAAAAGCCCAGAGCTGAGTAGAAACTTTGAAGTGCAAACACAGAAGTCAAGAGATACATAAATATGAATGGACAACTATAAAAGACTAAACAAGAAAAAAACTGTTTATATTATAACATGGGGAGATGATACATGTACTCCCTCAGAACCCTATCAAAGGTCTCAGAGAGTGGTTCTCTTATGTTTTGATGATCATAAAAGAAGAATGGAGAGGAAGAGGAATAAAAGGGGGCATAAAAGAGATGGGGAAAATTGTCTCACATAATTGAGATTCACAAGTATGTCTATAAAAACATGGAAGAAGGGGTGAGTGAACAGCTGACCTTGGACCTCACTGTCATCTGACTTAGTCCAAAGGAGGGAAGAATATATACACACATAGTTAAGATATGGAAATGCATGTCACTCAACACAGGACGGTGAGGTAAATTAAGTAAGGCATAGTCCTAAGCAAAACAAACTCTTAACTAAGGATATGCAAAAGGATTTACAGAAGCTTTGTTGTGGTGGTAAAGCATTGGAACCTTAGCAAGTTCCCATCATTTAGGGAATGGCCGAATAAGTTATGAAATGTGATGGAATACTATTGTACTATAAGACATGATGACAGGGATGATTTTAGAGAAGCCTGGGAAGATGCTTATGAACTGATTCAAAATGAAGTGAGCAGAACTAGAAGAACAATTTGTATAAAGACAATATAGTGAAAACAAAACTCTGAAAGACTTAATAAGTCTTCACAACGACCAACAATGATTCCAGAGCACTCATAACGAAGCATACTAGCCACCTCCTGATAGAGAGGTGATGGACTCAGTGTGCAGATTAAGACTCTTTTTGGACATGAACAATGCTGGAATTTTTTTTTGCTTGACTATATATAGGTGTTTTGTTTTTCCTTCTTTCTCAAATGAAGGTGGGAGGTAGAATATTGTTGATTAAAAAAACGATTTAAAAAAATAAAGTAATAGGGTGTTAGATTAGTTGACCACCAAGGACCCTTCTAACTATGTAAAAAACAAAAAGTTCTACAAGATTTAGAACCTAACATCTAACATAAAACTATTTCTGTGACAGCTAACAATTCCTGAAATTTTAAGAAGTCATTCAGGTGAGAAATTCTAAGTAAAGGAAAATTGAAAAGGGACATTTTTTTGAAAAGAATGGGATTTGAATCATTAAAACATAAAAAAGAACCCTAGGGGCGGCTAGGTGGCAAATTGAATAAAGCACTGGCCCTAGAGTCAGGAGGACCTGAGTTCAAATCCGACCTCAGACAGTTAACACTTACATGTGACCTTGGGCAAGTCACTTAACCCCAATTGCCCTGCCCTCCCCCCTCCAAAAAAAAAAAGCAATAATTTTTAAAAAAAATAAAAAAGAACCCTTGCCACTTCCTGTCACACAGGAAAACAACACATCAGTATGATGTCTGAGATTACATTATGTAAGGACTTCCCTACTGGGTCAATGGATGGCACATCCAATGTAACACTCTATTGCTCATCTTTGAAACCAGAATCTTTCAAATACAAATAGGTATTTTGTGGAAGGGTATGATTTGTCATCTATAAATTGACCCAAATCATTTTTGGACACTATGGTAAAATTTTTTATTGATATTTTTAAGAGGCTTTGAAAAAGGTCTGATTTTCTCACTTAAGGAATAAACTGCATGAGTTTTGCTGGGCTTTTTTATTTCTGCTTACTTCTGGGTTCTGCTATGCACTAGATGATAGAAGGGGTTAGATGTATGACTGTGGGATAAATGGACCATCTTGCTGGTCTTTACTTATAGCTTCATATAGTGATGAGTCATATTAGTTTAGTTCCCATTGTATAAATTAGTAATTCCATTTATTTTCCTCAAATCTGCCTCTTTCAAGCTTCAGGCAAATAAAGTAGGTATCCTAGTTTGTATGTGTGTCTTTATTGACTGCGTCACAGCGAATATTAGTTATACTCTAGTTTCTTCCCTTTTGAAGCTGTTGGAAGGGTCAAGTCAATCAGTAGGAAAATAGGTAATGAGGAGCAAGAAAAATGCTGGTCGGATGATGGTTCACATCTATAAGCCCTTTATCAATGTTTTGGTCATCTTTCAATTTAATCTTTACAACCAATACCTTCCAATCTTTACTGTTTTTGTCATGGTGAATTCAGAATGCCACAAATAAAATTATCTTTATCACTCTAATAATCATTAACACTTTCCAGGCTGCCTACTTTCATACTCATGAACCACATTATCAAATGACACTAGTTCCTCACAAGACTAAGTCAATAAGACAGGGGAGAGGAGTACCGTGCTGCTAGAATTCTCCGAGGGTGGCTGTTTCTTTTCAGCAGGTTGTTGATGGGGAGTAACAGCTTCCTGGACTGCTTCACATACAAAAAGTCTTGGCTCACTCTGATCCCAGAAGTGGCTGACTGGAACATAATCAAGTAAACTCAGATCCCCCAAAATAGGATTTCTAGATGGAAAAAAGGGAAGAAATATTTGTAATACTAGGAAAAACAATATCACTGCACTCACTTCATGAACTTAATAAGGCTTAAAGTAAATAGCAATCTTTTGGGGAGGGAGGGGAGCCTTTTCCAAAGACTACCAACTTAGACACTCAAATTCTATGTAATGGTCCTCATTTTATTGCGAAAATTTGGTGTTGGTTAAATTAAGAATTAAAAATATAGAAGAACATATTAGATGCTTATCTGGAATGGTGTACTAATAATAGCGGGCACTTATAAAGTACCTTAAAGTTTACCAGCACTTTACATACATTATTGTAGTTGTACTATTTGTACAGTAATTGATTATACAGTTTAATTAAGGTTATAGCCATCATTGAAATATATTTATTTCTATTCCCTTTTGGATAATTATGAGAACATTAGAAGAGGTACCCACTTACTGGATAATGACTGAACAAATAATGGCATATGAATGTAATAAAATATCATACAAGAAATGATAAAAGGGATGGTTTCAGAGAAACCTGGGAACACTTGTATGAATTGATGCTGAGTAAAGTGAGCAGAGCCAGAACAATTTATACATCAACAATATAAAAATCATGATAATAAAAACATAACTTTTAAAAATTTAAGAACTCTGATCAATGCAATGCCCAACCATGATTCTAGAGTACTGATAAAGAGGTATGCCTTTTAACAGAGCGGTGATCAAAGATATAAAACGAGACATCTTTTTGGCCACTGACAATATGGACATCTGTTTTTCTTAACCATGTCTATTTTCTACAAGAGTTTTTTTTTTCTTTCAACAGAGGGTAGGAGAGGGGAATAAGAACAGA
Source organism: Gymnobelideus leadbeateri (assembly GCA_011680675.1). Taxonomy (NCBI): domain Eukaryota; kingdom Metazoa; phylum Chordata; class Mammalia; order Diprotodontia; family Petauridae; genus Gymnobelideus; species Gymnobelideus leadbeateri. The sequence goes on from WOXC01004884.1 coordinate 645,790, forward strand.
GCTGCCAAAAAAAAAAGGGGGGAGGTTTGTTGAAGCATTTTTTTAATGCACAGCAGAGACAAAAAAGGTCAAAAGGAATCACAGATAAGCAGGGCAGTTTTAAAAGTTACATACTGAACCTATGTACTTTTAAATAAAATCAGGCTCTACATATTGAATATTTGTAGTTTTATGTACATTCTCTTTCTACTGAGTATAAAGAAATGTTCATTTTATTTGGTATTTGTTAAATTGAGAATTATTTTTTTAAATAACACAAATGCTTCTCTGAAATGTTATAATAAAACAGTAGGCATTTATATAGCACTTTAAAGTTTCCTAACATATTAAATACATTATAACATCTGACCTTAAATGTACCTTGAAAGAAAAATGCTACTGGTATTATTATCCCAGTTTTATAGATGAGGAAACTGAGACTGAGTTGAAGAGACTTTCCAAGAATCAAATTTTTTCCAAGGTTAGCTAAAGTTCAAATAAGTATAAGAGGCAGGATTTGAAATGAGGTAGAATCTCTTTGAGTCCAAGTCCAATGCTTTATCAAGTATGCCACACTGACTCTATGAGTGAACTTTGCTTTGAAGCTGAGGATCAGAGAATATTCCTTTCTCAGGACCAGCTGGTACACTCAGTTGTACAGTGAACTCTGCTGGGCAATATTTGATGCTACAGCTCAGGGCTTTCAACTTAATCAAGTATATAAAACACAGTCCACCTTCACTCCCACTCTTACTCTCCCCTCCCCCTTCCAAATAGCTTGGATAAAAAAATAAGGACAGCTTTAATTAGGGAATGGTCTGAAAATGACATAGTAAGCTTAGCCATAAAAAAAGAGATATGAGAAGACATTTCCTCCCACTCCCCTGTGAATGTGGATGTAGGTAGGTGGCAGGGCCAGAGGAAGAAGGGAAGGGCCATTGGTGTAGAACATTGCATATACTGTTAGATTTTTTTTAATGTATTGCTGTATTTTATGGATTTTTCCCCCTACTTCCTACCCTCCCCCCTTAAAAAAATTCTTTATTATAAAGGACAACTTTCTAGGAAGAGGAAAGGGTACTGAAGGAAATTTAGGTGAGGTAAACAAAGATAACAACAAAGAAAAAAACATTGTAAGAAGACAGGGAAAAGAATGACAATGAGAGAGGTGACAAAGAAAGCAATGATAAAAAAGAATTAAACGTGTATTTGAATTGAAAAAATATTTTAACATTTTTGAAAAACAGTAATTTTATGTAATCATTTTTAGTATATGCCTACATGTTTTCTTCCTTTCCAAGAGATCTTAACTGAAATAAGATATTTAGCCCCTAAGAGGCAATGGAAAAAGCACCAAATTAGGAGAAGGAAGATGAAAGTCCGCTGCCCTGTTAATTTTCCTGTAAAAAAAAAAATCAAGTATATATGTCTAGGATATGAGGGGAAGCAGGGTTGAAAAAAATCTCAACGAGTCAAATAGTTTACAAAAAGGGTAATAATAATACTATCATTTACATAGAGCCTATTGCCAGGCACTGTGCTTAGTGCTTTACAGATATTATTTCATCTGATCCTCACAACTCCCAGAAGTGCTATTATGATTGCCATTTTATAGTTGAGGAAACTGCAGCAAACATTGACTAAATCGTTCCAGTAAGTGTCTAAGGCTGGATTTGAACTCAGGCCTTCCTAACTCCAGACCTGGCATTCTATCCACTGTGCCACGTAACTGCATTATCTGTAATCAGAGGCTATATTTGAAGAGGCAGGTAGTCCAGAACAAGAGTGGCGACAGTACTGCTCATACTGGGTTCTTAAGGCCATATCTGGAATATCATGTTCTTTTAGGGCCAGTATCTTGGTTCTTTTCTATTACAGTTCAGGGGTACAGACATGTACCCATAGATTCTTTCCAATAGCAGTTTCAAGCTTCTTTCCCTAGAGAGAAGGTGTGGCATAACAGCCACACAGAAGTGGGTTTAAATTTACCTCTGACACACATTATCTGTTCTTTGTAGGTGAATCATTTAGCCTCTCTGAAACTCAGTTTCCTATATCTGTAAAACAGGGATAATATCAACAGTACCTGACTCACATGATTATTGTGAGGTTCAAATCACCCCCCCACATATTCTATATATATATATATTTAAATTATGTATATAAATATAGATATATACACACACATATATTTGTGTATGTACACGTATATATGTAGATATACACAGGGCTTTGCAAACTGTAAAGCACCATATAAATGTCAACTATTATTACTTTTATTATTATTCCTTCTGGCAGGAGTCAAATAGACATACAACTAATGCCTGTCTCTATAGCAAAGAGCAAAAAAAAAAAAGTTCTTAAGACACACTGACTAGAAGTTGGAAAATGGTAGATTTTGATATTCTAAAAATTAACCAGTTCAATACATCCAAACCAAGATTTCTTACTTTTTATTTTCTTCTCCCATAAAAGAGAATGCTTCTTTTCCATCAGTTTGTCCCGTCTTGAAGTCGAAAACGGTGACTGTGTCCATTTCAACATCATAGAAGCACATTTTAGAATCGAGACTATCGTCAGGCTATTGGGGAAAAGAAAAAAAAGACAGTTCGTGTATACTGATTCCATTACCTAAGTGCATTTTGTTTTGGGTCTTTGTGCTTCAGATTAGATCAATCCTGAGGGTAGAAAAAACATATTTTACATTAATTTGGCCCACTGACTACTCATGATTTTCAGGGAACAACATTCAGGTAATCTGGTGCCTTTCACTTTTTAAGCCTCAAACTACTCTTTATAGTCATTAAATCATTATTTTTTCATAACTGATCATGTTTTACAATGAATAAGAAAATAGTCTGAAGATTTCTAAATATCAAACTAGCTCATTAAACTATTATCACAACTTATTTGGGATATTCCTCCAGTGGAAGTGACTAGAATCAAAGGAACACAGAAAATTGTAGGTTTTGATTCAACATTGCCAGAGATACTTTTTCCGTAGAGCTTAAAGAGCTATGATAATTAGGCATTCTTTATTCTAGGTTAAACATTTCACACACCCTTTCTCTCACTCTCTTTTACCTGAGTCCCCACTCTTTGGCATCCTTCCACTTCTTCCTCTATCGTCTTCTTTGCTCTGACCCTGTCACTATGTCTATTATTTATTACAGTTCTTTTTTACTCATCACATTACTTTATTTCATTCTTGTTCCTTGTATGTGTACATGTGCCCTTGTGTAGATGCAAGTATATGACTTGAAACTAAAAGAAAACTAACAAAAGGGAACCAGCTTGATTTGGACAAGATCCTTTCTCCCTATTTTGACATTTCTTCCTTCCTCCCCAAATGGCATCAAAATAACTAGAGTTTGTGTACAAAATATAAGGTTCAGACACAGCTGTGAAAACCATTACGATCAAAACATAACCAGATGAAGTCCATCATTTAAGCTCCCCCTCCCCCTCCCCCGAAAGCAATACTAGAATGAAAATCAGAGATGAATGGACATTTGAAAACTCTATTTTCTGAGATTTGAAGACATTACAACCCCTATACCCTAGTCCTATTCCAAGGCTCCGCTGTGGTGGGGCCAGTAACTTTGTATTCTGGAAGGCCAAGCCAACAGAAGCCAAGCTTTCACAGGTTTTCCCTTGCTAGAAAGGCTTCAAGTTAAGTCCCATTTACAGATTGTTTTCCAAGAACCAACCTAGCTAAGTATGGAGAGATCCTTAGGATCCCCATTTAATGATGAATTATTTATATTATTTATATTTATATTAATTATTTATATATGACAACCTATAAAAGAAAGAACATAAAATGGCCCTTAGATCCATGTGGCAATCTTCTGCTTCTGACAAGAGCCGAGCACTAAAAATCACATCATTTTAGATGTGTGCTCAGCAGTTTTTGTGTTATAGACCTTATGGACCTCTTCTCAGAATAACATTCTTAAATGTATAACATAAAATATGCAGAATCTAATTATACTGAGATAGTTACCAAAGTATTGGAAAAAACCCTAAGTTCACAGAACTTAGGTTAAGAAACCCTGTTTTAGACTTTTTATCAAAAGCAAAAGCATTTAGTTGTTGGTAAGTGCGATATACTTATAAAATGGTATATGAGTTAACATATTACTGGAGGAACTGAATTGTAAGAATCTGGGCATTCTCACTAAAAAGGAAACCAGAAGACAAAAGGAAGCTACAGTCAAATAGAAGAATGGTTTACAGGTTCTCCTAGGAAAGGTAAATAAAAGAGCTGGTGGAATTGGCTTTACTGTGTATCCTGAAGCATCATATCATGAGATATTTGGTCAATTTATATTGCAATGCTCATAATAAATATGTGCAAAAATATTACCATAAAAATAATTGCAACTTCTGCTCCAACATCTGTGGTAAAGGAAGTAGAGAAATTCTATTAAAAAGTTAATAAAAGCCTCCAAATTAAATTAATACATACTGTGAGATCCAGAGACTTTAACTTAATGGTAGGCGCATGGGAAAGTGGTTTAAAAAAATGTTGCAAAATATGGTTCAATGGTTAAAAAAATAAAAAATAGGGGTGGCTAGGTGGTGCAGTGAATAGAGCACCGGCCTTGGAGTGAGGAGGATATGAGTTCAAACCTGGCCTCAGACATGTAACACTTACTAGCCATGTGACCTTGGGCAAGTCACTTAACCCCATTTGCCCTGCCTTCCCCCTCCAAAAAAGGATAAACAAACAAATAAATCAATAAATAAAAGGGAGAGGCCAAAGATTTGAAGACTGCACAAAAGCCTTAGGCCTACACAGCTTGAAAACTCTATTTACATAAATGATGAGGAGGCCCCAGACATGGCAAAAGCCAAATAACAAAACTGAAACACAAGACAGTATCAATGTGGGAGTCATGTCTGCTAGATATTTCTTGCGACTCCTATTCACTAAAGTAAAGAGCAAAATGAATGCCAAACTATACGGAAAAAAAAAAGCTATGGTTTCTAGTTAAAACAATTCCAACCTAATATAGTTAAAAAAATAAGTTTTGTTGCTATCATTAGAGCATAGACACTTCCTGACATACACATCCCTTCCCTGTAACAAAGAAAAATAGTTAAGAAAAATCCCAAACATAGTTACTGCATCTGACCATGTAGCAACATTCCATATCTGCAGCCTCCAACCCAGCAAGTACAGTTAGAGGGAGGGATGATTGATTCATTATCTCCTCAAACAATTACTTAATAAGCATGCTTTGAGAGACAACTAGATGTAGGGAATAGAGAGCTGGCCTCAGTCAGGAAGAACCGTATTCAAATTCATTATGGGATGTTGCTTAATCAAATCTGTTTCCCTGTGGGGTTTCTAGTACTATACCTCCTTTCCATGAATATCAAATTAAGGAGGAGACAGTGTGGTGAACTGGGATTTGTTGTCTTATGTCTTCAGTTATATGAAGCCCAAGCTAACTCCCTTTACTGTCATCATTCACCTCTTCAATGGCCAGTATAACCTACTTTTGGATCTATGGTTCCTTACCACTCAGTGCTTGACCACTATCAGGTGCCAATATACTTCTTGTGGAGTAGGATTAGGGGTGTGCTGGTAAATGTTTAATAACTTGATCTCCACAAAAAGTAAGTGGGACAGACGTTCAAGTTTAATCTACATTATTACCATTTTCTCCATTACTTTCTTAAAACTAGACAATCAAAAACAAAAAAAATTAACTAAACCCTGATTTGTAGCATTTGTCAATTTCCAAAGTGTATCTGCTCACATTGAAAATTTAACCAGTGGCTCTCTTGAGGTCATTCTGGAGCTGGCTCCAGAAGCTTTCTGAGTAGAAGGCAACCATGTAGAAGGCATGGCCCTTCCTTAGAGAAGATGGTCTCTTAAGTTTCCCATATACCCAAAACAAACCTGGTATGAAACCCCTCTCACTTCTCCATGGGAACACACTTCAGTGGTGCCACATCATTCCTCATTCTACAAAATGACAATCTGCCCATTTCCCCTCTTTTCCGTTGATTTCACCATGTTCTCCTGAAGCTCTTCCTATGCTTAGTGAGACTGAAGAAATTCTATCCCTTTTTTCCCTCTTTTCACTTAAGCCAAGTGGAAGGGTATCTCTCGTTTTCCTCTATGTCTTATCTCTCCTTAATCCATTTCAGTGACTTCTTTGTTAGCCCTTTCATTGAAAAAAAAAATTTACTTTAGGAGAATTTAGATTTTAGCTCATGGAATATGAATTCAATTCTTCCTTCTCCTCTTTCACTAATTCTCTTTAGCCTCTTATATCCTTTTGTCCTTTGATGCTTCTTCTTTGTTTTTTCTTTAACAGCCTCCTCTTACTCTGGAAGGATGAGAACTGATTTTGTTAACAGTACACTTACCTTCTTGTTTTTCCCTTGCTTGCGTCTAATATTAAGTCAAATGTTCTGCTTATCTTTATTTCATTTAGGATGAAAGACTCAAATGCTTCCCCTTTGTTGAAAGGGTATTTTAAAAAACTGATTAGTATGCTCAGCTTTGCAGGATGTCAGTTTGGGGTGTATCTTGATTTGATTTTCAGAACAGCAAATTCCAGTCTCTGTTTTTTAGGATATTAGTATTGACTTTCCTTCACAGCTAGAGGACTTGATAGCTTATTAATAATAATAGGTAGCATTTATATAGCACCTTAAGATTTGTAACATTCTTTATATATGTAACTCATTTAATCTTCCCAACTAAACCCTGTCTGGCAGGTGTTATTTATATCAACATTTTATAGATCAGGAAACAGGCAGGCAGAGAAGTGAATTGTCCAGGGTCAGTCAGCTAGCAAGTATATGAGGAACGGTTTGAACTAAGGTTGTCTTGCTTCCAAGTTTTCCACTATATCCATTGAACCACTTAGTTGCCTCTATAACTTTGGCACTGAAACTCTGGAATTTAACCACTCTGTTTCAGTGATCTTTTTGCCAGTGATCTGGGGATTCTACCCATTAGAGCCTGGGCTTCTGTTTTTTATACTTCTAGGCAATTTTCTTATAATCTTCTTCAATGCAGTACTTACAATTTTAAAATTTTGTTATTTTCTGAGAGATGATGCTTAGACTTTCCTTGTACATGCAGTCTTCAAGATCAGTTGAGTTAATCTGTTCCTCTGTTCTTCCAAAGTTGTTGTTTTTTGCTTTTGTTCTGCCAAATTTTCTTCCACCTCTACATTTCTGAGTTCCAAATCTGTTTTTCAGTGCCCTTATTATTTTAGAAAGATTCTTCAATTTGTGTTCCAAGTTGTCTACTATTTCTGACCAATCTGTATCTTTCTTTAAAATTTCTCTTTTGAACCATTCTGGAATTTACAATTATTCCATGATCTCTGGGAACACAAAGAATATATTTTCTTTTTTTTTAAAGCAATTGGGGTTAAGTAACTTGCTCAAGGTTACACGGCCAGTCATTATTAATGTGTGGGTGCTCATTTTCTGAGGCTGGGTCTGATCCTGGGTCATCCCAACTCCGGGGCTGGCACTCCTACTCACTGTGCCACCTAACTGCCTTGAGAATATATTTTCTTGATCATTTTTTTAACTAGGAATTTTTTCCGTTTCCTTCAAAACATAATTTTTATTCATTTTATTTATTCATCTTTTCTAGAATGCTTGTTCATTTTCCTTTCCATTTTATGACTCTTGCTATTGTTTTATCTGTTTGGAGGATGAGATTATACTAAGCTTTCTTGTTTAGGTCTCTCCCCTACCCCTTTCTCTTCCATTCCTGGCACCTTAAATTAGCCATTTTCACTTTTTGGTCCCTTATTCTTCCACAGTCCTGGTTTATTTATTATCCTAACCAGACCCTCAGAGTTAGTTGGCCTCTTGGTCTTCTTAAACTTGGAACTAAAGTATGAAGGTTGTCTGGGTTCTTGTTGTGGGGAGAAGAACATACCTCAGTTTTTATCTGCCTTTTCCTCTTTACAGAAGCTTCTTTCCACTTATCCATTCTTTACTGGACAGCTACTTTATACAGGGGTTTTATATTAAGTTCCTGACATGAATAAAGAGGAACTATTTCAGCAAAGTCTTGAAATGTAGGCCTCTTAGACTGTTGGCAATTACACATGTAACCTTGGGATGTTTAGGATGAATAGGAATGTCAAGTAGTTTGAGACTATTCTATTCTATCTGAAGGCATTATATTATAGGAGTTGTTACCATATTTTTTTCTTCTTGCTACATCTTTAATTACTATAGATTTTGGTACATTTCTTGATTTATTTTGTTTATGGGTTGGCGGACTGTAATGGAAATGCAAATTTAAAGATCTTCCCTGCCCCTAGGTTAAATGCACCTGGAGCCTGTGGTGGGAGGCTTGTTTTTCAGGAAAGCCCACACCTTGATACTTTGTGATTGGGCAGTGGATCAAGAAGGTTGTTACATTCTGAGCCAGGAGAAGGCTATATAAACCCTGATGGCAGGCTTTGCTTTGGGGCTCACTTTGAGAAGTGTTGTGTGATTTGACCAGATGAGACTCTGGGCAGCCGTTGAAAGCCCCCCCCTCTTCCCCCCCCACCCCCTCCCCCCGGCTTTGAAAACCCAGATGTTGATGCTTCCCTCTCTGGTAACTGTGATTTTGGTTCTGATAATGGTTGGACAGTTTGGAAGCCTGTCTATTTGATCTGTCTGTATACTCTGAAGTTCAGGGTGCTGACCTTTTCCCCCTGAACTAGGTAATATATGTTTGTTTGATTAAAGTAAGCTTATTAACCCATTTTGAGTTGCTTTCCTTTGGAAAAGCAGATCTAAGAAACCTGTGTTGGCAGCCACCCTGGGGATGTTGGGGTGCTTGCTGCTATAGGGACATATACTGAAAACTACACTGTGATTGTTCTAATTGCCTGGCTTTCAACTTGATCTATGTGAACAAACTGAAACTAAAAACAGGAAATGAATGGCAGAATAGATATTGACACAGATTTATAATAATTTCTTAAAGGAGCTCAACCAACAGTGAAAGAGCTTTGAGCACCCCTCAGCTAGGAAACATTTGAGCTCTGAGCTAAGCGAAGATATATGGCAAGGAAAGGCAAGAGTGGTTTAGCATACCAATTTGTAAGCTCTAATGGAGAATATCAGTGGAAGATTATGACTAGCATTGCCTCATAAAAGTCAAAATCAGTGGTGGAATGGACAGGTTTTGAGAAAGCTTGGTGTAGGTCCCAACAAAGCACAGTGCTCCAGAGAGCATTAAAGGATGAAATTGGAAAGAAGACAACAAAGAAATGAATGATATAAAAGATCTGTAAAGATTTCTTTTTTTTCCCCCTTTGGAATGAATGAATGAAAAGGCATTTTTAAAGCACACTAAAACAAAAGTCCCTGTCCTCAAGAAGCCCAACTCTAATTGGAAGAGATGACACATATCCATGATTAGTGACCTGGTTTGCCAATTCACAAGGATGGTAGGTTGAGCCATAGAGGAGTGAGAGGATTGACACATTTAATGATTTCTAAAACAAAATCTTCATGATCAAAGAAAGAAGTGATACGACCACATTTTTCTCTACGATCACATTATTATGCTATATCAGGAAATAGAAATGGTAGCGGAATAAATGAAGGTTAGCAGGACAACTAGACCAGACCAAGTATACAGATAACACCGTTTTTGTTTTTGGAGGAGGGAAAGCAAGGCGATTGAGGTTAAGTGACTTGTTCAAGGTCACACAGCTATATAAATGTCAAGTGTCTGAGGTTGGATTTGAACTCAGGTCCTCCTGACTCCAGCTTCAGTGCTCTATTCACTGTGCCACCTACCTGCCCCAGCTGACACCATTTTGAAGGAGCTGAGAAATCAATTCTAAAAGCAGGGAAGTATCAAGGACATGAAAAAAATGTGCTAAAGAGATAGAAGAGAGGAGGGGACAGGAGAGGTAGGCTAGAAATTGAGAAGAACATTGAAGGTACAGGAAGTGAAATGAAAAGACTACAGATGAAGGAGAAGATTTAGGAGAAAACAAGATGCAAAGGGAACATACAAGAAAAGGCAAAGAGAAAGAGGTATAGGTCATGTTGAAACAAGAACATAAGCAGAGAAGAGCAAAGCGGGCCCATCTCCTCATGCCCCTTCCTCAGTGGGATCTCTTTGCACTGAATCCACTGTGGCCTTGGGCCTCACCTTGTGGAGGAGGATGCTGATTTTGTTACCATTGGAGTTACATTTGATGGAAGAAATGCCGCCCATGCCTGGAATTAACTCCGCCAGGTTCTTGCAGTTGCAATGCACTTTGGCCTCTCTGTGGAATCAAATAAAATTAATTCAACACAATTGTTACTATCATGTGCATTTAATATTCATTATTCAATAATAGGTAACACAGCTCAATAGATGAAGAATGCCCACTGCCTATACTAGGACACTAGGTGGATGGATGATGCACAGGTCTAACTTGTCAATACGTTAGTTCTTGCAGACCCTGAAAATGCCCAAAGGCTCAGATCTGAAAAGGCAGTGGAAACATGCCACTCTGGGAAATGCACCATGTTTTTAATGGTCCCAAACTGCTTCTTGAATCAAAAGCTCACCTTTTAAGTAACAATGTGCTTTCAGGGCAGCTTTATGGCTATACCTCATAGAACATCAATTTTCTACAAAATAAAACTGAAATTCACTCAAAGAGCAAGAAGAAGTGCATGGTAGGTATGAGCCACCAAAAGCTGCACAGGATAATCGGAAGATGTAGAGTCAGAAAAGAAGATGAGCTGGCTTTGTAGCAGGAGTAAGAGATAACCACAGGGCACCTGTAGGCTCCACTGGTGGCCATGCAATGTCAAGGGATCATAAGGCACCACGGTATAGAGCACAGGGTGAGAGGCATGGAAATAGGAAGACCTGAGATCACATCTTGGCATTATATGAATGATTCTGGGCTTGTCACTTAACCTTTCCACATCTGTGATACGTATAGCATAACCTCACAAGATTGTTGTAAAGAGGAAATAAAAATGTAAATGGGCACTGTGTAAATCTTAAGAGAAATTTAGATTATTGACATCATTATTAGGGGAAGGAGCTCACACTCTTTGGAAGATTTAAAAGATATCAAAGACAAGAGCTGCAAACAATGGTAGGGTTTAGATAGGCAGCAGAGAATATCTATGATGAGAGCACAGAACAAATAACTGTTCATCTGGATAATATGGGGCTTTTATTCATTAGGCTGGCAGCCTGTCAACAAATCAATCTCCAGACTCGTAGTGGTAGCGATATGCCCATCGACATCCCAACATTAGAAGACAAAATGAGTTTATGTTTAAAATTGTAACACCCATCCTAAAACGTGACATGAAAATATTACTTGCTTTATCTTTCTACCTTCAAGGATATTCACTCCTCTGACATAAAGACTGACACTTAGCTTAAAAACCATATCCACTGAGCAGGTGGACTTCAGAAAAATCTGGAAAGACTTCTATGAACTGATGCTAAGTGAAATGAGAAGAAACAAGAAAACACCGTACACAGTAACAGCCACATTGTGCGATGACTGACTTTGGTAGACTTATCTCTTCTCAGCCATGCAAGGCTCTAAGACAACTCCAAAAGACTCATGATGGAAAATGCCATCCACATCCCGAGAAAGAATTATGGAGTCTGAATACAGATCAAAGCATGCTATTTGCTCTCTTTTTTTGTTTGTTTTGTTTTTTCTTTCATGTTTCTCCCATTCACTCTATCTTCTTTACAAAATGACTAATGTGGGGGGTGGAGCCAAGATGGCGGAGTAGAAACAGCACTTACAAGGTGCTCCCCCCCACACCACTTCCAAAAAATGTAAAAGGTAGACTCTGAACAACTTCTGGAGCTCCAGCACCCACAGAACAACACAGAAAAGCTAACCTCCCGCTGAGGACAGCCCAACAGCCCTGTAGGGAGCAGCCAGCCCAGCACAGCGCAACGCTCTGGGAGCTGAGCCTAGGCCCGCCTGAGCTGCGGTTTTAGCCCCAGGGCGACCCGGACAGCAGCTGGCTGGAGGGACCCCAGAACACCAGCAGCTGTGGCGATTCCAGAATTATCAACACAGACATGCCTAGGACAAAGTGAGAGATTAGTGCCCTATGGACTTTGGGACCAGTATTTGGGGAACACATCGGCTTCTTCCCCTGGGGGCAAGAAGCCATGGACGAGCCGCAGCACAGAAGCCATTTTGCAACCTCAGTGGCAGCTTCAGCTCCTGCTCTGTGAACTGTAGGGAGACCCAGCAATCAGTCTGGGGGTTAATCTCTCTTGCTTTAACCTGCTTGGATCTTGATTGTGGTCTGGGGTGGAGGTCTGGGGTGGGTATCCAACTTGCCAGAGCATATGGAGGCTTTACAGAGGCCACCCAACTAATACCTCCAGAAGTTGTGAAGACCCCAACACGTTTGGGATGGAAGCTCCCCTGTCTGGTGGCAGAGTCCTACTGTGGCAACAAGCCCAAAAATCAAGTAATTAAGTGGCAACATGCCTAGGCAAAGGAAACAAAATAAACAGAAAAATTCAACATTAGACTCCTATTTTGGGGGCAAAGAGGATCAAAGAATGGAACAGGAGGAGGTCTGTGAGGTCAGAACTCCTGCACCAAAAGCCCCAAATGAAAATATGAGCAGGTTACAGGCTATAGAGGACCTTAAGAAGGATTTTAAAAACCAAATAAGAGAAGTAGAGGAAAAATTAGGAAGAGAAATGAGAAGAATGCAGGAAAAATATGAAATGAGAGTCAATAGCCTGACTGAGGAAAATAACACCCTAAAAAATAGACTAACTCAAATGGCAAAGGAGGCTCAAAAGGGTAATAAGGAAAAGAATGCCTTAAAAAGCTGAATTTGCCAGATGGAAAAAGAATCTCAAAAGCTCACTGAGGAGAGTCATTCCTTCAGAGTTAGACTGGAGATGGAAGCTAGTGACTTTATGAAAAATCAAGATGCTGTTAAACAGATCCAAACAAATGAAAGAATAGAAGGCAATGTGAAATATCTCATGGGAAAAACCAATGACCTGGAAAATAGATCCAGGAGAGATAATTTAAAAATTATTGGACTACCTGAAAGCCATGATCAAAGAAAGAACCTAGAAATAATCCTTCAAGAAATTCTTGGGGGCGGAGCCAAGATGGCAGAGTAGAAACAGCTCGTCCAAGCCTCTCTGCCCCCAGATTCCCCCCAAACTATGTAAAAGGGGACTCTGAACAACTTCTGGAGCCCCAGCACCAACAGAACGACACAGAGAAGCTAACCTCCCGTTGAGGACAGCCCAGCAGCCCTGCAGGAAGGACCAGCACAGCGGTCTGGGACTTGGCAGATCACAGAGCGCAGGAGCCGAGCCGAGCCCAGGTCCGCGTGAGCCGAGGTTTTAGCCCCAGGGCGGCAGGGCCAGCAGCCAGCTGGAGGAACCCCAGAACACCAGCAGCCCTGGCGACTCCAGAATTATCAACATAGACATGCCTAGGACAAAGTAAGAGGTTAATGTCCTATGGACTTTGGGACCTGTATTTGGGGAATGCGTCAGCTCCCTCCCCTGGGGGCTAGAAGCTGCTGAGGAGACACGCCACTGTGTAGTTTTCAGAGGCAACTCCGGCTCCCAGCCTACAAATCGTGGGGAGATCCATCGATCAGTCTTGGGGGGTAATCGCTCTTGCTTTAACCTCCCTGGATCTGGATTGCGATCTAGGGTGGAAGTTGTGGGTGGGTTTACAGCTTGCCAGAAACGGAAGTTGCCCCCCACACGTTCGGGACGAAAATTTCTCTATCTGGCCTTAAAGCCATAGTGTGGCAACAAGCCCAAAAGTCAAGCAATTAAGTGGCAACATGCCAAGGCAAAGGAAACAGAAAAATGCAACCCTAGACTCCTATTTTGGGGGCATAGAGCGGGAAAAGGACTGTGAGGTCAGGAAGTCCTGCTCCAAAAGCCCCAGGGGAAAACATGAGTGGGTTGCAGGCCATAGAGGACCTTAAGAAGGACTTTAAAAATCAAATAAGAGAAGTGGAGGAAAAATTGGAAAGAGAAATGAGAAGGATGCAGGAAAAGCATGAAATGAGGGTCAACAGCCTGACTGAGGAAAACAACACCTTAAAAAATAGACTAGCTCAAATGGCAAAGGAGGCGCAAAAGGGCAATGAGGAGAAGAATGCCTTAAAAAGTCGAATTTGCCAGATGGAAAAAGAATCTCAAAAGTTCACTGAGGAGATTCATTCCTTCAGAGTTAGACTGGAGCAAATGGAAGCTAATGACTTTATGAGAAATCAAGATGCTGTTAAGCAGATCCAAACAAATGAAAGATTAGAAGACAATGTGAAATATCCCATGGGAAAAACCACTGACCTGGAGAATAGATCCAGGAGAGACAATTTAAAAATTATTGGACTACCTGAAAGCCATGATCAAAGAAAGAACCTAGAAATCACCCTTCAAGAAATTCTCAAGGAAAACTGCCCTGATGTTTTAGATCCAGAGGGCAAAATAAAGGTTGAAAGAATCCACAGATCACCTCCTGAAAAAGATCCCAAAAAGAAAACTCCCAGGAATATTATAGCCAGGTTCCAGAATCCCCAGATCAAGGAGAAAATACTACAAGAGGCCAGGAAGAAACAATTTCAATATTGTGGAAACACAATCAGAATAGCCCAGGACCTGGCAGCTTCTACACTGAGGGATCGAAGGGCATGGAATAGGATATTCCAGAGGGCAAAAGAACTGGGAATGAACCCAAGGGTCACCTAACCAGCAAAACTGAGTATTTTGTTTCAGGGGAAAATATGGTCATTCAGTGGAATAGAGGACTTTCAAGCATTCTTGAGGAAAAAACCAGAACTGAATAGAAAATTTGACATCCAGACACAGGAAGGAAGAGATGCCTGAGAAGGTAATTGGGGAAGAGAGATCAAGGGGAACTTATCAAAGTTGAACTATTTACATTCCTATATGGAAAAGCAATAACTGTGACTGATGATATCTTTCTCACTATGAAAATAATGGAAGAAGGTGGTGTGGTCATATGAATACATATGTGAATGTGTGTGTATATGGTTACAGTTATATATGGATAGAGGGCATAGGTTGAATTTGTTGGGAAGGGAGAATACTCAAGGGATGAAATTATGAGGTGAGAGAGGAAAGTGGCAAGAGGAGATGGGGAGAGACATGATAGGGTAAACTATCTCATGTAGGGGAAGTGGTTGCAAAGGAGGGGGAGAATAAGGAAGGCTAAAAAGGCAAACCACATTCACATTGAATTTGGTTCAGGGAGAAAATGACATACATACTAAATGGGATATCTCAACCTGCAGCAGGATAGGGGGAAGGGGGATGAGAGGAGAGATGATGGATGGGAGGGCATCCTTGGGGTGAGGGGAGGTTGGAAGTACCCACTATAGAAGAGGGACAGGATCATGTAGGGAATGGACCAGGTGGGGGTGGGATGAGTGGGAGGGAATTATAAGCAGCCTTGTACAATATATCTACTATGATAATGTTTTACATAGCTAGACATGTACAACATATACTGAATTACTTATATCCCAAGAAGGAATGGGTGACAAGGGAGGAAGGAAATGGATCTGAAATTCAAGGTCGTAACATTAAATGTTTCAAATATATATATAAATACTATTATTAATACTCTTTTGCCTATAATTGGGAGATAAGATGTGCAGGCATTGGGACACAAAGATTCACCTTCCTCTAATGGAAAAGTCAATGGGGGTATGGGAGAAGGTATGGGAGAGAGCAGATTGGAGGAAGCGATATCTTGTGGGCCTACTATTCTGGGAGGTTGGGTAGGGGAATAATGGGGGGAAAATGACTGTAACTCAAAATCTGGTGGAAATGAATGATGTAAAACAGAAGTTAATAAATCATTTGTTAAAAAAAAAAAAGAATCTAGCCTGCTGTCCTTGCACAGCGTAACAATAAACTTTACAATTTCAGCTTCAAAAAAAAAAAAAAAAGAAAGAAATTCTCAAGGAAAAGTGCCCTGATGTTTTAGACCCAGAGGGGAAAATAGGGGCTGAAAGAATCCACAGATCGCCTCCTGAAAAAGATCCCAAAAAGAAAACTCCCAGGAATATTATAGCCAGGTTCCAAAATTCCCAGATCAAGGAGAAAATACTCCAAGCAGCCAGGAAGAAACAATTCCAATATTGTGGAAACACAATCAGAATAGCACAGGACCTGGCAGCTTCTACACTGAGGGATCGAAGGGCATGGAATATGATATTTCAGAGGGCAAAAGAGCTGGGATTGAAGCCAAGGATCAACTACCCAGCAAAACTGAGTATCTTGTTTCAGGGGAAAATATGGTCAGTCAGTGGAATAGAGGACTTTCAAGCATTCTTGAGGAAAAAGCCAGAGTTGAGTAGAAAATTTGACATTCAGACACAAGAAGCAAGAGATGCTTGAGAAGGTAATCAGGGAAAAGAAATCAAAAGGAACTTATCAAAGTTGAACTATTTACATTCCTACATGGAACAACAATAACTGTGACTGATGAAACCTTCCTCATTATGAAAATAACTGAAGAAGGGTATATGGGCATATGAATACATATGTGAATGTGTGAATGTGAATATGTTTACAGGTATACATGGATAGAGGGCACAGGTTGAATTTGGTGGGAAGGAATGATACTTAAGGGGTGAAGTTAAGAGGTGAGAGAGGAAAGTGACAAGAGGAGATGGGGAGAGACAAGGTAGGGTAAACTAACTCATGTAGAAGAGGCAAGGGGAAGTAGTTGCAGGGGAGGGGAAGAATAGAAAGGCAAAAAGGCAAAACCACATTCTCATTGAATTTGGCTCAGGGAGATAATCACATACATACTAAATGGGATATCTCACCCTGCAGGAGAGTAGGAGGAAGGGGGATGAGAGGGGATGTGATGGAAGGGAGGGCATTCTAGGGGGAGGGGAGGTTGGAAGTACCCACTTTCAAAGAGGGACAGGATCAAAGTAGGGAATGGACCAGGTGGGGGGTGGGATGGGTGGGAGGGAAATATAAATAGTCTTTTACAATATATCTACTATGGTAATGCTTTGCATAGCTATACATGTACAACACATACTGAACTGCTTATCTTCCCAAAGTGAGTGGGTGACAAGGGAGGAAGGGAATGGATCTGAAATTAGAAGTTTTAAAATTAAATGTTTCAAATGTATATAAATACTATTATTAATACTATTTTGCATGTAATTGGAAGATAAGATGTGCAGGTATTGGGGCACAGAGATTCACCTTGCCCTAATGGCAAAGTCGAAGGGGGTAAGGGAGAAGATATGGGAGAAAGCAGATTGGATGAGGGGATATCTTGTGGGACTGCTATTCTGGGGTGGTGGGTAGGGGAAAAACAGAGTAAAAATTGTAACTCAAAATCTGGCGGAAATGAATGATGTAAACCAGAAGTTAATAAAGCATTTGTTAAAATAAAAAAAAAATGACTAATCTGAAAATATGTTTAATAAGAGTGTGTATGTAGAGCCTTTTTTGGATTGCATATCACTGTCTTAGGGAGAGGGGAGAGGAGGGAGGCAGAGAAAATTTAAAACTCAAAAGCTTATGGAAGTGAATGTTGAAAATGAAAATTAAATAAATTAAGTTAGAGAAAAAAACCTATATCCATACCAGTTCCTAAAATTGCAACTGATCAATGTGTCAAATAATCTGATTATATCATACTATATAAGAGATTAGATATTTATAGATTCATACACACAGTTATACACTCTGTTTTGTTTTTAGAAGAAACAAAGAATGGAAAAGATGGGAAGCAAAGTAAGGAAACAATAAATGGGTTTCTATGCTGCTTTAAATATAAAGATGGCAGAATACTGGAAAGTAGTGATGTCAAATTCAGATAGAAACAGGGCCCACTGATCTTTGATAAGGACACTTGAGAGCCATGTACTGACTTAGTTTTAAAATGTAATTTAATCTATATTTCATTGTATTTTTGTTTATTTTGTCAACTATTTCCAATTACATTTTAATCTGATTTAGGCCATGCCTAGGAGAATTGTGGGCTGTGTGTTCAACACCTCTGGTAGTGGAAAGAATGTTAGATCTGGATTCAGAGGACTGGGATCTAAAAATTGGCTCTCTGTAGTACTTCTCTGACTTCGGACAAGGGCCTGAACCTGGCTATATTTAATTTCCTTTTCTGTCAAGGGAGGCAGCTGAACTCTGAGATCCCTTCTAGGGCTAATCCTATGATCTATTAAGTCTACACTTTTGAGTTATTTTTCTAGTAGTGATAAGTTTATACTTAACCAGTTTTTGTCTCTGTCCCCTCTTGTAAACAACAGCGCAAATATGAAAGATGTAGATGAGTCAAGAGACTGTCCACAGCCGTAGACTTCTAATCCATGACTGTGGACATGTTACTATTGAGATAATTAGAATGAACAGTACAAAAAGCCAAGTATTTACACAACATGCAAACCTTACCTAGAATCCAAGTACATGTGTAGCAAGTTAAGTTAGAAGTAGAGATCATGGAAGTAGCCAGTGGATGAAATGCTAGACTTGAAGTCTTATTAGCTGTGTGACCCTGGGAAAATAATTTAACTTCTATCTGCTTCATTTTCCTCATCTATAAAATGGGGATAATTAATAATAGCTATCTAGCAGGATTGTTATGAGGATCAGATGAGACATTTGTAAAGTACTTTAAAAACCTTAAAGTGCTATGTAAACTCTAGCTATTATTTTTCAGATCAGAAAACTGAGGCCCAAATAGATAAGTGATTTGCCCAAGAAAGCAGTTATCTAGTTTACAGAACAAGAACCAAAACCCAGACCTCCTGACTCCTAATCCAGGACTATTTCCATTATATCATACTGGTTCTCTGTCAAAATCTTAAGATTATCTCACATAGGTGAAAAGATTGAGAATTTAAACTAAGAAGTAAAAATTACATAGTAAGTCAAAAGTGGTTCCAAAAACTGAATGGTCTGTTCCTGGCTTATCTCCCAGTTTTTTCTCTCCTGTATCCTTGTTCATTCATTTTTTAATAGTGTCCAACTTTTTGTGTTGGACCTCCTTTTGGGGTTTTCTTGGCAAAAATATTGAAGTAGTTTGCCATTTCCTTTTCCAGCTCATTTTACAGATAAGGAAACTAAGGCAAACAGGGTTAAGTGACTTGCCCAGTGTCACATAGCTAGTAAGTGTCTGAGGCCAGATTTGAACTCAGGAAGATGAGTCTTCCTGACTCTAGCCTAGCCCTCTATTCACTGAGTCCCCTAACTGCCCTGGCTTATTTCCAAGTTTTCTCTCTCCTGTCTCCTAACCAAGTTCAAACATCATAGAAACTCTTATTCGGGCATCAACAGTACCTTCGGGAGAGATCAAAACTTTTAAAGTGAGCCAAGTCTGTTCCTACAACCAGGAAATTCCCACAGACATCCAAGCAACATGGGTTTCCCTCTGTCTCTGAAAACATTAGCAGCTGTTTGACAGTTCCCTGAGGAAAAAAGAAAAAAAGAAAAAAGTCATTGGAGGAACTTAAGGAAAGGTGCATTGTATTCTTATCAGTCAGTCAGGAAATTCTACTTCATTTGACTCTCTAGACACGTGGGCTTTACTGTTAATGCTCCACACTGCTATGAGAGTGAGACTAAGTACTTGGTAGGTGGGTATGTGGGGTGTGGGTATAATGTTTCTTTGCAATTTAAGGCAATTCATTCCTCTCTTTAGGTGAAGTGAGGCAGCATCTTTTTAAGTCGACTGATACTGTTCCTCAGAGTTCACTTTAATTTGACCAAAAGGTCAAATATGTGTGGTTTAACAAAGATTATTAGAAAGTAATAAGAAAAAGATAATTACATATTTGCTTTAATTTCTTTTAGCATTGGAGTTTAGTTTAGGTTCATATTATTCTAGCCATATTTATGTATGTTTCCTATGATACTAGTATGAATGGATTTGAAATTTAATTATTTTGGGGACAGAAGAAAAAATTTTTAATCTACATCTCATTATCCTTTATAATGCCTATGATTTTTAAATGGTATTTTATTTTTTCCAATTACATGTAAAGACAATTTTTAGCATACATTTTTAAAAATTTGAGTTCCAAATTTTCTCCCACCCCCCCAAGATGGTAATTATATGTTTTATATGCATAATCATACAAAACATTTTTCCATATTATTCATGTTGTAGAAAAAAAACATATCAAAAGGAAGAAAAAGAAAGTGAAAATAGTAGACTTTCGGGGCGGCTAAGTGGCGCAGTGAGTAGAGTGTCGGCCCTGGAGTCTGAAGGACCTGAGTTCAGTTCCGACCTCAGACACTTAACACACACAAACAAAAACCTAGCCATGTGACCTTGGGCAAGTTACTTAACCCCAACTGCCCTCCAAAAATCTCACAAAAAAAAAAAAAGAAAATAGTAGACTTTGATCTGCATTCAGCCTCCATCAGTTCTTTCCCTGGATATGGTTAGCATTTTTCATCATGAGTCCTCTGGAACCACCTTGGATCATCATTCTCAGTCATAGTACAATGCTGTTGTTACTGTGTACCATGTTCTCCTGGTTCTGCTCACTTCATTCAGCATCAGCTTATATATGAATTATCTTTCCAGGTTTTTCTGAAAATTCGCTCATCATTTCTTATTCTTCCATTACATTCATATACCACGACTTATTCAGCCATTCCCCAACTGATGGGGGATCCCCTCAATTTCTGGTACCACAAAAAGAGCTACTATACATATTTTTGTACAAACAGGTCCTTTTCCCTTTTTAAAAAAATCTCTTTGGGATATAGACCTAGTAGTGGTATTGCTGGATCAAGGCATATGCATAATTAGATTGTCCTTTGGACACTGTTCCAAATTGCTTTCCAGAACAGTTGGATCAGTTCACAACTCTACCAACAGTGTATTACTGTCCCAGTTTTCCCACATCTTCTCCAACATTTATTATTTTCCTTTTCTGTCATATTAGCCAATCTGATAGGTATGAGGTGATATCTCAGAGTTATTTTAATTTGCATTGCCCTAATCAATAGTGAGAGCATTTTTTTCATATGACTATAGATAGCTTTGATTTCTTTGTCTGAAAATTACCTGTTCATATCCTTTCAGCATTTATCAACTGGGGAATGACTTGTATTCTTTTAAATTTGACTCAGTTCTCTATATAGTTGAGAAATTAAGCTTTATCAGAGACACTTACTATAAAAATTGTTTCCCAGCTTTCTGATTTCCTTCTTATCTTGGTTTGCCTATGATTTTAAAATAATATCTTGTATGCAGTTTTGTAGTTCATTTAACATAATGCATTTTCTTTACATTTTCTTTTATTCAATATTAGATTTTATCAGGTTTTTTTGGTAAAAATAACTATATTATTTATGTAATAATCTCTCTCCATGCTGGCCTCCCCACTTCCATTCCTGCTGCCCAGCAATAACAGGTTGGTCCCCAGATGAATTGCTACTACCATTCTCAGGATTCTAAGGATGACCTTAACATTGTAGCTCATGAACTCTCATTTTTATGTTCACCCTTAACATTCAGTCAATAGATTCAATTGGCTTTAAAAGCCAATTACTCAAATGTCTTAGTAAGAACAATAGTCATGAGATGTTTTCCCCAAAACCCAGGGTGCAGTATTCCACAAATTCACACAGAGTCTGTGAAGGGAAGAATTGACATGAACTTCAAGAGCAATGGTAGTGAATCATATATTTGAGGAACACACAATGGTCATGGTGATTCATGAATCTGTAACTGCAGGCCCTCAATGGTATCCTTTTATGGGGGGTTCTCACACAATTCTCTTTGGGACGTGTTGAGAGTGATCAGTATGCCCCTTGACTCTTTGCTGGCTAGTTCTTTCCTTGAAAGGCACCGCCACTGCAAGGTGAGGCTGAGCATACGGTCTGTTTGCCACTGGCATTCCCATGGGCTCATTTGTTCCTGGGCCAGGACAGGCAGGAACCTCAGATGCTGGGCAGATACTGACAGATTGGGACAGGTAGGACCTTGAGGTGCTGGTCTGCAACTTCCCTGGCTGACCCAGACAGATTGCTCAGTCACTGGGTTCTTTTCAAGGCAGAGTTTCTTTGTGGAATGGGTCCATCTGCTAGATTCTCTGGGCTCAGTCTTCAAAGGGCAACAGTGGTCTGTATGACTTTAAGCCTGTGGCTTAGCAAAATGTTACAGTTCTCTTTTCAGCTGGAATGTTACAACATGCTTTTCAGCAAGGCTGATAGCACTTGACCTAGGATTCACAGAAATCAATGTCCTGTTTCACCTGTTCTGAGGTTTGTCACCTTGATGCAGAGGGTTTAAGAGGTCTAGTCTGTCCTACTAAATATACCTTCATGGTCAAAGGCAGCTAGCTTCCTTCAATGAGGTATTCCACTTTACTTATGATGACTACCTCAGGCTTCAAATTCCTATTAGATTTTATGCAGAAGAATATCTGGGAATATAGCTACTGAAGTATTCTGTGCACAAGGGGCAAATTCATTATCTTATATGTTGCTGAGCTATTCAACCCTCAGACTATTTCTAGGGTGTAGAATGCTTGGCTCCTGAAAGAGTTTTCCCTTAATATTTTAATGCCTGTTTTTGCCCCTTATAGACATTCAGCCTTCTTGAAGTCTAAAGGAGAAAAACCATTTCATCATCCTTACACTTTACGAGACTCTCTATCATAAAAAACAATAATATAAAAGCCTGTGATTATAGTGGTAAGAAAAATGTGTAAGTGATAAATACCTAATAATTATAGCATCAGATTAAGTGATTCAAATGATCTTCCTTCTCTAGATTGCTATCCAGTGGAGGTTGGTTCTAAAGAGAGTAGAGTATCAGGAAGATGAATAGACGGTAACATGTCCATTAAAGAATTCTAGGTAAGTTAACATTTTCCAAGAGCATTAGAGAGAAGTAGAAGTAGTATAAAGCAAATTGGGGGCAGTTTGGCTTCTACTACAGATAGCCTAAGGCTTCTACAATGCAAGCTACACAAATTCTCATGATGCCCAGTTGTTATCTCAAGGGGTTTTAAGCCTCTAATGGTCTCTTTTCCACCTTCTAAAAGTAGAAAACTATATGCTGTCCTTCTGAATAAATGGTCAAATGCTATTTGGTATCATTAAACCCTGCTCACTGACTTAGCTTTTCATTATTTTTACCTTTTACTTCTCATAGGTTAGGCAGACAACTTAAGCAGAACATGTTATAGTTACAGGAATGGAGACCAGAAAGGAGATAGTAGCTCCTCCATTACCCCAACCCAGTGGGCAAGGGCCTCGATGTAAAGGCAGTAGGTATTGGTTAGCAGGAGGCTAGGTCTCTTACTGTTCCATATGGCAACGAGGGTCAACCCTACACCATTATCGTCCCCACTTTAATGGTGTGTTTTTTTAAGGGTGGAGAGCAGATATAGGAAAAACTGTTTGGCCCTGTACTGCTTGTGAAGATTCAGATATGTATACAGAAGGCAATCCCAATCAGGGGGTTTAGAAGCAGTTAGAGGCAAAGCTTGTTAGTCCTGAGAAAAAGAAAGACCTGAGAAAATCCTGCCTCAAACACATCACTTAACTGTGGTCTGACTATAATTTCCTCATCTGTAAAATGGAGTTTGTAGTAACACTTACCTCCCAGGGTTGTTGTGAGGATGAAATGAAATCATATTTGTAAAGTGTTTAGCACATTGTCTGGCACAAAATAAAAGCTTAATAAATTATTGTTTCCCCCTCCCCTGAACTCTTCCACTCCTTTAAACATTGCCCTTTCCTTTAAAAAATAAGCTGCTTCCTTCAAACCCCTAGTTCTGACTCATCTAGAATTCAGCCTCTCTCTTCCCTCCAATTTCTCACTAGACAAACAAAGCCAGACATTCTGTGATCAGCTAAAAGCATCAATTTAAAGGATACTGGTACCTTGGGAGTTGGGGAAGACCCACGTTAGAAAAGTTCCTGCTTAAGGGTCAGAAGATATTTTTGCTTCCACTAGAAAAGGCTCCAGTCCCAGGGCCAACTATACATTTAACTGACATTTAACTCTTTGTAGAAGGCACACAAGCTATAGGTCACCTAGGGGGTCTTTTGCCTTCCTATAGTAATCTGCTAACCAAAAAAAAAAAGGTTAAGGACTGGTATTCTAAGGAAATGTGATCATTTGTGTTTTACAAAAAGTAAATTTCTTGCATAAGGTCTAACTTGTGGCAAAGGCAATTTTATAAACTATTAGGTGCAAGTTAATGATGTATGGATATAAAGTATCATTTACTAGGGGGCGGAACCAACATGGTGGAGTAAAAGCAGGAACTTGCTTGAGCTCCCACTCCAACCACCTCCAATACCTATAAAAAATTACTCTAAACAAATTTTAGTGCTACAGAACCCATAAAAGTGACAGAGAGAAGCAAATCTCCCACTGAAGCCAGCCTGGCAGGCCAATAAGAAGGGTCTATTGCACCAGGCTAGGAGCGGAGCACAGTCCTGTGTGGGCTATGCCAGCCCAGACCCATGACACAGACTGGCCAGAGCAGA
Source organism: Gymnobelideus leadbeateri (assembly GCA_011680675.1). Taxonomy (NCBI): domain Eukaryota; kingdom Metazoa; phylum Chordata; class Mammalia; order Diprotodontia; family Petauridae; genus Gymnobelideus; species Gymnobelideus leadbeateri. The sequence goes on from WOXC01004884.1 coordinate 670,289, forward strand.
TTTCAGGAGAGTGAATCACTGGAAGCTGTGGCAGTTTCCAGACTTTTCAAGCCATAAACCCCAAAGAGAAAGCAAAAGGTCAGTGGGGGAACTCTGTTGGAAGTGGGTGAGAGAAGAGCTCAATCCAGCCCCTGCCCCCATGGTGGCAGAGGCAGCAGTGCTGGCAGCAGCAGCACTGGCTGCAACTGCTGCTGCAGTAGCTGTCTCCTGAGCTTCAGGTTCACAGATTGTGGGGGGACAAGCGACTGTCCGGAGGGTAATTGTAGGACTCTCTTTGCTGGCACTGAGGATTCTCTTGCTTTGCCCTGCTTGGATCTGGGTCACAGTCTTGGGTGGTGGTCCTGGGGTGAGGAGCCCTGGTGTGGCAGAGCTAGTTGAGGCTGTGGAGAGGCAGTCCTCCTCTCAGTTCTGAGGCAGATGCCTAGAAGAAGCTCTGACAACAGTTGCGAAAAACTCCAGAAATTTGGGACACAACACTCTCCATTCTGGAAGCAGAGTTCTACCATGGTAAAGAGCTCAAAAGTCAAGTAATTGACTGGCAAGATAAGCAAACAGAGGAAGAGAAATCAAACTATAAAACTGGTTTTTGGTGACAAAGACAATCAAACCATAGAATCAGAAGAAGACAACAAAGTCAAAACTCCTGCAACAAAAGCCTCCAAGAAAATATCATTTACCAAAAAGAAAGAGATGTTTGTTTTGTCTAAAGCAGTCACCTTGTACACATTTTAAACACTGAAACATAATGAGATGAATTGGATATGAGAAAATATAAACAATATTTTGTTACAATTCAGAAACAGATTTCTACTCTAATATTCCCTATCAGCACTTCCCACTTCCATCTTATCAGTAGATTACCTGCCAAGTGTGAACTTGAACTCGATTTCGCTCCACCGTATAAACACTTTCTTCATGCATTGCCAGCACAGGAGACTCACATGGGAAGGAACCTTAAAAAATAAAAATAGTATGTTAGAACTACAATGATTCATTTATCAAGACTTCTGTTTATTTCTCTTTTGAAATATGGTGCAATTACCAAGGCATCATCAATCAGTCAATCAGGTTTTCAGGTAAGGAATGGATGAAATGATCTATAATGTCCTTTCCAAGTCTTAGATTCTATATTTCTATTAAAATTTGTTGAAAATTGCTAGGTGCTATGGTGGATATTAAAAGTGTATAAGAAATGCTCTATACCTTCAACAATAATACAGTTTGGGAATTTAATCTGGAAATAACACTAATGTCCATGAAAGAGAAAAAAATACAAAGTGTCATATAATTACCTGAAATAGATTCAACAAATATTAATTAAGCATTACTATATGCAAAACATTTGAGTAGTTCCAGTGAGGAATATGAAGACATGGTACCTAACATTATATGATACAGACCATCTGGTGTATGGTTTATGATAAAATTCAATTTAATAAATATTTATTAAGTGCATAGTTTATTTTTCATACTGTGGCTAGAAGAAAGAGTTAAATGTGAGTTGCAACATTTTATTAAGATTTTGTGCAGTAAATAGAGCAATGGTCCTGGAGTCAGGAGGATCTGAGCTCAAATCTGAACTCAGACACTTGACATACTCACTAGCTGTGCGGCATTGGGCAAGTCACTTAACCCCAAATGCCTTGCCTTCCCCTCTCCAAAAAAAAAAAGATTTTGTAACTAACCTAAGTGTGCTTGGATAAGTAAGGGAGCAAAGCATCTGGGGTGGAAGGAAAAGAAAGAGCAAGGATAGGCAAGTAGATAGAAATATGGCGCACACAAGGGATAGTACTGTGGTGGGAACACCCCTTATTTTAGGCTGGTCCTTTAAGTTGACAGGGAGGCTCTTTTGCTTACAAAAGTGTGTGTGTGTGGGGGGGGGGTGAATTTAAGTAGCAGGCAGCAGGGTCTAGTGGATAAAGCACAGAATATACAGTCAATAGATCTGGGTTTGAGTCCTAGCTCTGACATCTGCCAAGCCATTTTACCTCTAGTAAGTCCCATAATCAAGGCATACATCTGGTTGTCACAGCTCTAGTTATTAGGAAAATCCCCCTAGAATTGAGGTAACATCCATCTCTCTGCAGCTTCAGCTTACTGTTTCTCTTATGCCCTTTGGAGCTAGTCAGAACAAGTCTTAGCCCTCTTCCAATGATCGCCCTTCAAAAACAGCTATCATGACTCCATTAGCTTTCTTTATTCTTGCCTAAACATTCTCACTTCTTTGAAATGATTCTCTCATGACATGGACTCAAACACCCTAACCATCTTGGCCACCCTACTGGATTTCCAAAAATGTCTGCCAAAAGTTTTCAGTGGAAGAAATTAAAGCTATCTATAATCATATGAAAAAATGCTATAAATCACTATTGATTAGAGAAATGCAATCAAAACAACTCTGAGGTACTACATTTCATCTGACAGATTGGCTAACATGACAAAACAGGAAAATGATAAACGCTGGAAAAGATGTGGAAAAATTAGAAGACTAATGCATTATTGGTGGAGTTGTGAACTGATCCAACCATTCTGGAGAGCAATTTGGAACTATGCCCAAAGGGCTATAAAACCATTCATATCCTTTGATGCAGTGAAATACCAATTCTAGGGCCATATCCCAAAGGGGTCATACAAGAGGGAAAAGGACCCATAAGTACAAAAATATTTATAGCAGCTCTTTTTGTGTTGGCAAAGAATTAGAAATTAAGGGGATGCCCATCAATTGGGAATGGCTAAAACAAGTTGTGGTATATGAATGTAATGGAATACTACTGCGCCATAAAAATGATGAGCAGGGGGACACTGATGGTGCAGTGAATAGAGCACCGGCCCTGGAGTCAGGAGGACCTGGGTTCAAATCTGGCCTCAGACACTTAACACGTACTAGCCGTGTGACCTTGGGCAAGTCACTTAACCCCCAATTGCCCTGCCTTCCTCCCTCCAAAAAGCAAAAAACAAACAAACAAAAAAAAGAAAAAAAAAACAAAAAATGAGCAGATGGACTTTATAATAACTTGGAGAGACTTACATAAACTGATGCGGAGTGAGAAGAATAGAACCAGGAGAACATTGTAACACAATACAGACACACTGTATCTGTGATGACTAACTTTGATAGACTAGGCTCCTCTCAGCGATGCAAGGTTAAAAGAAAACTCCATAGGACTTATGATGGAAAAGGCTATCCACATCCAGAGAAAGAATTAGGAAGTCTGAATGCAGATTGCAGCAAACTACTTGCTCACTCTCCTTTTTGCTTTGTTTTGTTCCTTCTTTCTCATTCTTCATTCCATTGGTTATAATCCCTCTTTACAACTTGACTAATGTTTAATGTGAAAGTGTTTGTAGAACCTATATCAGACTGCATGCCACCATAAGGGGGAAAGGGGGAGGAGAAGGAGTGGGAGAAAATTTGAAACTTAAAAGCCTGTGGAACTGAATGTTGCAAACTAAAAGTAAACAAATAAATAAAATTTTAAAAATATGTCTGCCAGAAATAAACACAATATTTCAGATGTTGTCTGACCAGGGCAGAGTACAAGCAGAACTATCACCTCTTTATTCTGGAAAATGGCTTTTTTAATGGTGCATAAGATCATGTTAGCTTTCTTAGACTCCATGTCACACTGCTAACTTATGCTGTTTCCTCTCCACCCAAATCTCCAGATCCCATTTTCTTTCCCCATGAAATTGACCTCTCTTCCAAACAACTACATTTCTAGGATAAACTATGAATTCCTGTCTTTAGCTTTTAAAGCTTTTTACAGATCTCATCCCAACCTAATATTTCAGCCTTGCCAAACATGAATTTCATTCAAAATTTCATTCATAGCACACTGCCTGGCATATAGGTGTTTAAATCTGAGTGTAATCAATGAAGAGGAAAAAATTCAATGAAATAGAGGAATTTAATACTTTTTTTTTGAAGGGGGGAGTGCAGGGCAATTGGGGTTAAGTGATTTGCCCAAGGTCACAAGGCTAGTAAATGTTAAGTGTCTGAGGTCACATTTGAACTCAGGTCCTCCTGACTCCAGGGCCAGTGCTCTATTCACTACGCCACCTAGCCACTCCAATTTAATGTGTTCTTGAGAAAAAAAAACAAACAGAAATAGAAAATTTGACTTTCTTGCATTCTAGAATCCAGTGAAATTGGCCTTTCCTCTGCTCTTCACACTGGACCCTTTACCATCTGTCCCCAGGCCTTGCCCTGGCTCTCTCTTGCTAGAAAGTAACTCCTTCCTCATTTATGCTTCACAGCAGAAGTCTTTTCTTCCTTCATGATAAAGTTTAAGCACCATCTTTTACATGAAGGCTTTCCTGATTCCCTTGACTACCAGTTCTTGTTCTCTCTCCCTCTCTCCCTCCATCTCTCTCTTTATGTTTAACTACTTTAACTACTTCTGAGTATATGTTTTGATCTTCCTTGTTGCCAAAGTAAAATTCTATAGCCTGAGGTTTTTTTTTCCTATTGTTTGTTCATTTCCCCAGACTATTTCTGTATTTACATTTATTCTGTATATATTTACAGATAGACTTGTACTGTTAGCATGTAAGCTCCCTGTGAGTAGGGGTTGTTTCATTCATTGTTTCTATATCCCCAGAGCATAACACACTTCCTGGCATATAGGTGTTTCATAAATTCTTGTTGCCTGATCAATTGTCTGGCTGTACTTCCCCTGACTATCCACACTGAACTTTCACAGATGATTATTTGAACCCCAATGGAGGACTTTCCAGTTATTCCTGTTAAATTTATTTTTCCTAGGGATCAGGGAGGTGGAGCCAAGATGGCAGAGTAAAAGCAGGGACTTGCCAGAGCTCTCCCCCAAGCCCTTCAAAATACCTGTAAAAAATTACTCTAAGCAAATTCTAGAGCAGCAGAACCCACAAAAAGAGTAAAACAAATCTCCAGCCCAAGACAACCTGGAACATCAACAGGAAAGGTCTGTTGCACCAGGCTAAGAAAAGAGCACAGTCCAACATAAGCTGTGCCAGCACAGACCAGGCCCTAGAAAACCCAGAGCAGCCCTCGGGGACTGAATCACTGGCAGTTGTGGCTGTTTCTAGACTTCTCAGCCTACAAATACCAATGACAACTTAGAGGTCAGTAGGAAAAGGCTGTTGGACCTGGGTGAGAGAGGAGCAAAGTCCAGCCCTGGCCACAACACAGCCCTGGTACCAGTAAACCAGGAGCAGACCTGGGGAGTGACTGAATTGGTGGTGGCAGCAATGCAAGAAAGTCAAATTTTCTATTTCTGTTTTTTTTTTTTGTTTTTTTTTTTTTTTACTGTCCACAGAGAGTAAGGGATCGAACAACTAATTAGAAGGAGATTACCAGGGGTCTCTTTGCCAGTACTGAGGCAGGACTCTGTTGCTTTGTTCCTACTTGAATTTGTGTCACAGTCCTGGGTGGCAGTCCTGGGTTGAGGAGAAGCACAGGTATAACAGAGCTTGTGGCAGCAGTGAAGTGGGAACCTTCTTCATAGTTCCAAGGCAGAAAAGAGTGCCTATAGTCACTCACAAATCAGAGCACAGACCAGAAGAGGAACAAACACTTCTCCTTAGATCAAACCACATTGGAAGAACTGAAAACTTACAGGTCCCTAGAAGTATCTCTGACAATAGCTGCACAAAACCCCTGAAGCTTGGGACAGTATGCCCTGATACTGAAAGCAAAGCCCTGCCTTATCAAAGAGTTAAAAAGTCAAGAAATAGGCTGGGAAAATGAGCAAACAATGGGAAAAAACCTCAGGCTATAGAATCTTACTTTTGCAACAAGGAAGATCAAAACATACACTCAGAAGAAGACAACAAAGTCAAAGCTCCTACATCCAAAGCCTCCAAGAAAAATATGAATTGGTCTTAGGCTATGGAAGAGCTCAAAAAGAATTTTGAAAAACAAGTAAGAGAAGTAGAGGGAAAATTGGGAAGAGAAACAAGAATGATGTGAGAAAATAATGAAAAACAAGTCAATAGCTTGGTAAAGTAGACCCCCAAAAATATTGAAGAAAATAACACCTTCAAAAAAAAAAACAACTAGTGAATAGAGCACCAGCCCTGGAGTCAGGAGGACCTGAGTTCAAATCCGGCCTCAGACACTTAATACTTACTATCTGTGTGATCTTGGGTAAGTCACCTAACCCCAATTGCCCTGCCTTACCCCCTCCAAAAAGCAGCAAAAAAAAAGACTAGACCAAATGGAAAAAGAGATCCAAAAAAGCCAATGAGGAGAAGAATGACTTAAAAAAGCAAAACTGGCCAAACAGAAAAGGAAGCCCAAAAACTCACTAAAGAAAATGATTCCTTAAAAATTAAAATAGAGCAAATGGAAGCTAGTAACTCTATGAGAAATCAAGAAATTATAAAACAGAACCAAAAGAATGAAAAAAAATAGAAGACAATGTGAAATATCTCATTGGAAGAACAACTGACCTGGAAAATAGATCCAGGAGAGTTCACTTAAAAATTACTGGACTAGTTTTCTCATTCAGCCAGCCAAGATGCCAAAAGGGAAGAAGGCCAAGGGGAAGAAGGTGGCTCTGGCACCTGCTCTAGTAAAGAAGCAGGAGGCCAAGAAAGTGGTCAATCCTTTGTTTGAGAAGTGTCCCAAGAACTTTGGCATTGGTCAGGACGTCCAGCCCAAAAGGAACCTTACTCAATTTGTCAAATGGCCTCAGTATATCAAACTGCAGCATTACGGGTCTATCCTTTATAAGCATTTGAAGGTTCCTCCAGCAATTAACCAGTTCACCCAGGCTTTGGATCATCAGACAGCTACTCAACTGCTTAAACTGGCTCACAAGTATAGACTGGAGACAAAGCAAGACAAGAAGCAAAGGCTGCTGGCTCAGGCTAAACAAAAAGCTACAGGCAAAGGAGATGTCCCCACTAAGAGACCACCTGTTCTCAGAACAGGTGTTAACACTGTTACTACCCTAGTAGAAAACCAGAAAGCACAGTTGGTAGTGATTGCACATGACATGGACCCCATTGAGCTAGTGGTCTCCCTACCTGCCTTGTGCTGAAAAATGGGGGTTCCTTACTGTATTATCAAAGGTAAATCGAGACTTGGTCACTTAGTTCACAGAAAGATCTGCATGAGCATTGCCTTCACACAGATTAACCATGAAGATAAGGAAACCCTGGCTAAGCTGGTGGAAGCCATCCAAACCAATTATAACAACAGATATGATGAGATCCATTGTCACTGGGGTGGCAATGTTCTGGGTCTAAAATCAGTGGCTCATATTGCCAAGCTGGAAAAGGCAAAAGCTAAGGAACTTGCAACCAAATTGGGTTAAATGTATATTTGATTTTTCCCTAGGTAAAAACAAAAATTTAAACAAAATGAAAAAAAATTATTCGACTACCTGAAAACCATGATAAAAAAAAAAAAGCCTAGACATCACCTTTCAAGAAATCATCAAAGAAAACTACCCTGATATTCTAGAATCAGAGGGTAAAATAGGAATTGAAAGAATCCACTGATCATTTCCTTAAAGAGATCCCAAAACAAAAACTCCCAGGAATATTATAGCCAAATTCCAGAGTTCTCAGGTCAAAGAGAAAATATTACAAGCAGCCAGAAAGAAGAAACACAATCAGGATAACACAAGATTTAGCAGCTTCTACATTAAGGGATCAGAAACCTTGGAATATGATATTCTAGAGGCCAAAGAAGCTAGGATTAAAACCAAGAATCACCTACCCAGCAAATCTGATTGTAATCAATGAGGGGGGAAAATTCAATGACGTAGAGGAATTTGATGCATTCTTTCTTTTTTCTTTTTCTTTTTGGAGGGCAATTGGGGTTAAGTAACTTGCCCAAGGTCACACGGCTAGGTTTTTTTTTTTTGTTTGTGTGTGTGTTAAGTGTCTGAGGCCGGATCCGAACTCAGGACCTTCTGACTCCAGGGCCAACACTCTACTCATTGTGCCTCCTATGCATTCTTGAGAAAGAAAACAGAGCTAAATAGAAAATTTGGCTTTCAAATACAAGACTCAAGAAAAGCATGAAAAGGTAAACAGGAAAGAGAAATCATAAAGAATTTATTAAAGTTGAACTGTTTCCATTTCTACGTGGAAAAATGATATTTGTAACTCATGAGATATTATTAGAGTAGCTGGAGGGAATATATATGGACAGAAGGCATAGGGTGAGTTGAATATGAAGGGATAATATCTAAAAAATAAAATTAATGGATGAGAGAGGAATGGAGAAGGAGAAAGGGAGAGAGGCACAATGGGGTAAATTATCTCACATAAAGCAAGAAAAAAACTTACAGCAGAGGGGAAGAGGGAGGAGGTGAGAGGAAATGAGTGAACCTTACTCTCATCAGAATCGCTGTAGGGAATAACATACATACTCAAATGGGTATGGAAATCTATCTTACCCTACTGGAAAGTAGGGGGAAAGGGGATAAGAGAGGGGAGGGTGCTAGAAGGGAGGGTAGATTGGGGGAGGTGGTAATCAGAAGCAAAAACTTTTGAGGAAGGACAGGGTGAAAGGAAACAACATTACTATTATGGAAGTGTTTTGCATGACTAACACATGTATAACCTATATCGAATTGTTTGCCTTCTCAATGAAGTTGGGTAGGGAGGGAGGATGAAAATTTGGAACTCAAAGTTATAAAAACTAATGTTAAAAATTGTTTTTACATGCAACTGGGAAATAAGAAACACAGGCAAGGGGGTATAGAAATCTATCTTACTCTACAGGAAAATAGAAGGAGAAAAGGATAAGAGAAGGCAGGAGTCGAGGGGTGTGATAGAAAGGAAGGTAGATTGGAGGAAGGGGTAATCAGAAGCAAAATACTAAATTTCTTTTTATTAGATTTGTCCCAAATTTCTAATTCATAGAGATCCTTCTAAGACCTGACTCTGGTGTTCAACATGTAAGCTATCCATTTTGGCTTTATGACATTTGAAGATTGGACAATCGTACTAACTATGCCTTCATCCAAGTCATTCATAAAAATGTGAAAAAGCACTAGTGTATAAATCCAGATCCTTAGATTCCTACACTAGAGCAATTCAATTTGGTTCCAACAAAGATTGTTATTTTAGTCAATTCCAAATCCATCTACTGCTCTCTGGGATCAAACAGAACAATTTTAATCTTTTTAACTTGACTTGAAGGTGGCTGTAATGTCCTCACTAAGACTTCTCTTCTCCAGGCTAATAAACACTGGCAGTTCCTTTAACCAATTTGTGTATGGCATGGTACCCAGTCCTCTCACCATCCTAGCTACTCTTCTCAGGACATGTTTCAAGCTGTCAACATACTTTCTAAAATGTGCCACCCAGAAATAGAACTGTCCTTAAAAAAATCATGTTCCATGACTCACAGTCATATAGGAGGATACAGTTATTTTAAAAGATGGGTTTTTGTGATAGTGAGCAACTTGGATTACTAAAAATCCTCCAAATGAAATCTGGCCATATTTCCTTCTCCTATCCAATATTGGGCCCAGGTCACTGACTGACTATCTGTAGCACATTTTCAAGATAGATATATCCTAATGGACTAGTCACTAACTCAAAGGGACTACATGCTATAATCTAGGCAATATTAAATTTTAATCTATTCTTTTTAACATTTTTTAATACTTACATCAAATAAATATGGGTGTTGCTAAAGAGAATAAATGCTGTTCCAAGACCTAGCAAAGTTAGTACAATGTCATTTGTGATTAGGAGGATTTTAAGATACTCACTATCAGGGTAGATTTTTATTTAGCTTAGGATATCCTTCTTGATCCTGTTGGATACCTTAGGTGAATAAGTTTCCTATTTTATGACCTGCCTGAATTTTTATGTTGTTGATTAGATCATTTAATAAAATTACCTCCATGGTTGAATTTATCACAGGTTCCCTCATATGATTTTTTTTTTTTTGTCTTTTGAGAGGGGGTAAGGCAGAGCAATTGGGGTTAAGTGACTTTCCCAAGCTTACACAGCTAGTGAGGATTAAGTGTCTAAGGCTGGATTTGAACTCAGATCCTCCTGACTCCAGGGCTAGTGGTCTATTCACTGTACCACCTACCTGCCCTCCCTCAAATGATTTTAACAAATATGTCTGGGAAGAGACTTTAAGTTTGCATTTTGTTCTACCAAATCCACCTTTTTAAAAAAAATAACAAACAATAGATTTAAAGGAATATTATTTCCTCTTCTAAGTTGGTTGTGTGATTATGAATATGCAATCTTTCAGAAATATGTAATCTGTAGAAAATCAGCTTCTAAAAATTGACTGTTCCCTTGACATATCTTCAACATGAATACACTGGATACACATAGAATGTTCTCAAATATTTTATAAAGATAAGATGGCAATCTTGTTTTTTAGTACTTGCTGCCTTCTTAGTCACCTTTCAAAAATCATCTGGGATCCTCTCTTTTGGAAAAGATCTATTTCTGAGGTCTTGAAAATCAATTCCTGTATGCCCCTAACCACCAGCTCATATTTCTTCTGAATGTATTTTGTTAGTTCCAGACTCTCTTCATGATTTTATCTTAAGAACCATTGTTTCTTCATAACAGAGTCGAATTCCAAAAAGATATGACGGGCTAAAATAACAGGCTTAGTCTAATAAGATGAAACTTAAAAGAGAGAAAAAGTCAAGTTCTATGTTTAGGTAAAAAAAAAATCAATTGCACAAGGACAGGTTAGGGAAGGTATAACTCAATGTCACCACATAAAAGAAAAAAGATCTGAGGGTTCTGACAGACTGTAAAGTCAATGTGAGTCCAGCACCGTGGAAGAAGAATTCAAATGAAGTTGTTTCACAATAATCATAGATGAGACTACAGCAATATCAAAAGCTCTGCTTCATTTTATGTCTATTGGTTATCCTCCTTCCACCTTCACCTACACATACTCTTGAGATTATCTGGCTTAGCTGAGCCTCATTTTTCCTTCTGTTTCTTTACATGGTTTTGGGAGGTGATACCACCCACAATTTTCCATCATGTTTTTTCATGTTTTACAAATGAATATATACTCTAAACTATTGTTGCCCTTGATTACCACATGACTGCTTGGCAAAGGGGGCTCTCAGCTCTTTTGACCTTTTTCTTGTGGTTTAATCTCTCCAAGAAATGATGGTGATAGGAATCAATGTCTTGACTTTTGTCCATTCCTTATCATACAAAGTCAGTAGCTTTGTCTACATTGACAGAGAACTTTTGTTTTCTTCACATCTTATGCTTCATTCCAATCTGGTATAGACTTTCACCTTTACACTTACCTGCTGACATTCTGACTGCTCACAGACACTAACTCTGAACTGACTGCTACGTCTATAACCAGTTGTTTTCTGCCACTTAAGATATAGTCAATTCTACTTTGTAAGTGTCATTTGGTTTTTACCATATCCAATACCTTTCAACTTTCTTCTTGAAGAAATATCAATTAAAACAAATGTGAGGCTTCATCTCACACCCAACAGACTAGCAAAGATGACAAGAGATAAAAATGGTGGTTCTTGGAGGGGCCACAGGAAGACAAGAATATTACTGCACTGTTGGAGGTGCTATGAACTGGTTCAATCATTCTGAAAAATAATTTGAAACTACACACTAAAAGTCACTGAACTGTGCATACCCTTTGACCCAGTAATAAAAGTAGTAGGTATATACTCCCAAAAAAGTAAAAAATTGAGAGACAGGACTGATGTTTATAGGATAATTTTTTATTATAGCAAAATGAATTGGAAACCAAATAGGTTTCCATTGATTGTAGAATGAATGGTTGAGGCATATGAATGTAATGGAATATTTTTGTTCCATAAGAAGTAAAGAATATGACAAATTCAGAAAAATCTGGCAAGACTTGAACTTTAGAGTGAAATGAGTGAAACCAGGAGAGCAATTTACATGGTGACCATAACAATGAAAAGGAAAACCACTCTGAAAGACTATAGAATTCTGATCAGCACAGCAACCTATCATGATTTCAGAAGACAAATGATAATACCTCTTAGGAGAAAACGTCATGGACTGGTGGTACAGAAAAAGATATGAATTTCCAGAAACAGCTAGTGGGCTGAGTTTTTTGCTTAATTATACTTTAACCAATCCACAAACATTAATTAAGTGCCTACTATGTGCAAGCACTATGCTAGTCTCTAGAGATACAAAGATAAAAGCAGAGCAATTGCCCTCAAAGAGCTTATAGTCTAGTTGGAGGAAGACAACATGTACATAGAGAATGAAAACAGGGACCGGACCTGTGATTTCATTGTTAAAGGAAACTCCTGGACGAGGAAACTCTTTACAGTAATGCAAGTCAACACTTTTAGTTGTTGCCTACAGTTACTTCGAGCTCTGGGAGGTCAAGTGATATCTGTAGGGACAGAGGTGGGACCTGAAGCCAGGCCTTCTTGGTTCTAAGGTTTGCCCTCTATCCATTACATCAAATTCCTTCTCAACCAATATATATATATATATATATAGGTATACACATACTAGATATGTGTGTATGTATGAAGAGGAAGCACTAGGACACCCCTACCTTCTGTTCACTTATCTCTATTCTCTTCAACTCTAATGCACACCCATGCCCAATTCCAACCTAATCCAATCCTTCTCCTGTGTCCTTTGGAAATGCTGTACAACTGTGAGCATATTTCCCTTCATTCTGTATTTCTTTCTCTTACATTCCTTTTATCTATTAGCCCTCAATGAGAACTGTGATAGTATCCCATCCCTGGCCATGCTTTCTAGCAAAGGTTATACCTCCCCTCACACCTCCCTTCCCTCCCATCCCACACTGCTAGTACTTGAATGGTCAGACTATCGCCACAGTCATTTCTAGAACCTCCCATTACCAACTTTATCCTCCTTTCTCAAGGAATTTAGAACCTGGTTTGCCATCTTCCTTTCCTCCTCAACTCCTAGCCTTCTTCATTTCAAATATCGACCCTAGAGTTAGCCAATTCAAATTTTCATGGCCGTATCCTCTTGAAGCCCTCACCTTCTTGCCCTATCACTGCTGATTCCTTGGCAAATCTAGATTACTATCATTATCTGCCTCCTCCACTCTTAATCACATGCTGCTGAATGGAACTAGAAGAAATCAAATAACCATTTTGACTGGGTATGTTATAACTTCATGTTGTTCAATTTCAACTAGTTCCTCCCTATAGCAAGGCAATGTTTTCTCCTCTGTGATTCCCTCTCAAGTCTTCACAGAAATTATTCCAAACTTTTTTTCTTTTTAAGTCTCTCTCTCTCACCCCACCTTAGCTAAAACTTTGCTTTACTCTACTAAGAAAATTTAAGTCATTTGATTTGAACTTTTCCTCTCTCCTTTTCTTCATCTTGAAATCCCTGACATCATTCCCTGCTCTCTTCTCTTATGTAGAGATCATCTTGGAAATACACACCCATCTGAACCTTGTCAGAAAGGTAAAATAACTAGTTTAGAACTTTATTCATTTTTGAAAAGAAATGGACTTTACCTGCATTTCGTAATGTGGCTCCAGAGGGCTCGAAGATAGCAACCTGTTTCCCATTCCAGACTGCAACAGCATCCTGAAAAGAATAAGTATAATTAAGGGGAAATTTTTTTTTAAGTGAAATTCTGCCCTTACATTGGAAACTTTTTTCTCTCTATGTTTTATTCAGTAATTCCTTCCCATTCTTTTTCTTACTATTTGGGTATTCTCTGAGAGCAGACACTAAGCCTGTGTTGACATTACTCAAAATAAGTCTCATCTTTTTAAATATTATTTTCAGTGTAGAGGTGATATATTAGGTGCATATCCATGAAAATATGCTGAGATGCCAGAAGAGCATGAGAGATCCCAAGAGCAGAATCAGGGATTGTCATCTGTCATCCTTAGAGAGACTCGACTGGGAATCTATTCTAAATTGAATGTGTTCCATTTAGTTCAAGATGAAGGGTCATTCTTATTACCTTGGTGGCAAAAGCCCCACTGATGTGCATCTCTGTGCGCAGGCTATATGTCATTCCTGTGAAGAAGAAGGTCACGTTCAGCATATTCGGTGACACCTGAACCACTGCCACCTGCTGGTGGAAGTGGGATGACATCGCCTGCTCACTGAGAATGACCACAGAGCTGATGTTATTCACTGCCAGAAGGTTCTTCCTGGAGCCCCACTGCATTTGAATAGTGAAAGAGAAACATCAGGAATTTGAAAAAGAATAGAGTTGCTAAGAGGAAAATGCTTGATAACTAACATCTATAGCTAATAAATAATTTTCTAGGGATTAGAAAAATTAGACTTGCTGACTGAAATTTACTCCAAACTTAGGATAACCAAGAATTTTACGCTAGAAAAACCCCTTCTTGATTTAAAGGCACAAAAGTGGAAGCAGTTGAGAAAAAACCTAAGTATCGATGAAGGGATTTCTTTGATCTCAATACATTGATAGATATTAATAAAGGAAATAAGCACATATTAAGTATTTACTATGTGCTGGGCACTGTACTAGGCACTTTACTAATCTAAGCTCATTTCATTCTCATAAATACCCTAGGAGTAGCTACTATTATTGTCCCCATCTTTACAGTTGAGGAGACTGAGGCAAACAGAGATGAAGTGACTTGCCCAAGGTTACACAGCTAGCAAGTGATGAAGCAAGGCTTAACTTAGGTCTTACTGGCTCTAAGCCCAACGTTCTCTCTACTGCACCATTTAATTGCCTCTAAATATGAGAAGGATCACTACTATAAAAAGTATCACTCTCAATATACTCAATATAATACCCAAAGTCTCCACCAATGTGGCAACAGAGATTACAAAGAATTTAGACTAAGCATCTACTCTAGAGAGCATCACCAGGTCTCTTTTGGGTTTGTGGTTAGCAGAAGTTGAAAAGTGACTACCTCTAAGCCCAACTACTGTACCAGAATAAGATAAGTTTTTATGTCTAAATATACAAAATTATCTTACAAGTAATCCCTTTACTTTATAACTGCTACTATATCATCCATATCAGCTTATACACAAGATATATAGTGCACATTTGTGATCCCAGGAAAGCAGCCACACGGTAGACAAAATGAGTTGGCAAGCTATGTATTCTCTAAAAAAAAAAAAAAAATCTTTAAAATGTCTCTTAAAATTTAGATCGATAACACTGTAGATATAGAAAGATGTAACTGAGTTCTTAATCAACAAAATCCTTTCTCTGATGTATTTTATTCCAATTTTGTACAGAAACTATATTGTTGATGAAAATGTTTCTTTGTTTTGTCTCCTAAAAAATATGGTCACATGGGGGTGGCTAGGTGGCTCAGTGAATAGAGCACTGGCTCTGGAATAAGGAGGACCTGAGTTCAAATCTGGCCTCAGACACTTAACAAAAACTAGCTGTGTGACCTTGGGCAAGTCACTTAACCCCAATTGCCCTCCAAAAAGCAAAAAAAAAAAAATATATGGTCACAAATGCCTATAACAATCCTAAGCACATGCTAACATGTGAATGAATGCTATAGTTCTGCTTTATAAATAGGTCATAAATAATGGCATTGATATATACATGTAACAATTGAATGGGTTGTGATTTGTTATTTTAGTTTCTTTGCTTTTTAAGGAATTTAACTCATATGGTTGCTCTTCAAATCAGAACTGAATATTTTCCTTTGCATTTAAAAGTACACAAATTTATTCTTAACCTTTTCTGTGTTTTGTATAAAAGTATGGTGAAGCTTACATAACCCTTCTCAGAATAATTTCTTTAAATGCATAAATAAAATTCACAGAATTACAAAGGAAACCAATTGTGCTAAAATTCAGTTGTCAGAATTTTTTTTAAGTTTATGTATCCAGGTGAAGAACCCTTAATTTAAGATCTGCACTGATTGTCTAACAGAATGTTTCTCCAAACAATGTTTAGAGTTCAAATGAAAATTTGGGAAATTTAGCTTTAATCATAGGGGTTCAAGTACCTAACAGACACCTGGATAGTATCAAAGTGTTTTCCCTGTTGTTAGTCATTGACGTGATAGGATCTTTTCATATACCTTTGACTCACAGTCTATTAATGGACATCATAATATTTCATCAATATAGTAAGTCAGATCAAGAGGTTAAAAAATGGGAATGAATGTCTACAAAGTTGTGTTACTTGTAATATAATTTTAAATGTCTGGCTTAAGTGCTTTCCAGTTTTAAAAGATAAAAAAACACCTTGAGGGACACTGATTTTTTAAATTTCTTTCTTCAGAAGTAAATTAGTCTCTTGTTATGATTTAAAGACTTATCAGGATCCATTTAACATAAAATATCTTTCCTCTGTTACACAGTTGCACAGGCTTGAAAGGAAAGAGACTACTTGCTCATATTTTCCTTCTTGTTATCTACCAGCTTCCAGAGTACTTTCCTTCCTTCCTCAATAAGTTTAGTGTCTCTTTCCAACTCCTACCTTTATGCTAGGGAACTTCAGCATATATATTCCCTAAAACACCCTAATTTCAGTTCCTCACTAAACTCATTTTGCCAATTTCTCCATTCCATCTTAACTACACACAGAGAGGGTCATACCATTCATCTTGCCATCACCTACAAGTGTTCTACTTCCATGTTTATGGAATATGGAATTCCTTGTATATGATCAATTGCCTTAAAATCCTATTCTTCATCTTCACTGTCACCTCCAGTCTCTCCTTCCCTAAGTTCTCTCCTAGGCCATCACCTCTGCACTGGCTATATTCTACTTCCTTTTCCATTTTAGCCCCATGATGAAGTTCAAGTCTACACTATGCTTTCAAGTTCTTTGTACCCTTATCCTACCATCAATCTTATCCTGCCAAGTCCCAGACTAGGAGTAGTCCCATTACTTGCTGCCTGTGTTCTATTCATGAGCTGTTGAATGAAGCTAGAGAAAAATCACAAAATTGCGCTGACTGTGTCCACTACAAATTTATGTTAACATAATCTCAACTGGGCCCTGACTGTGGCAAGGCAATCCTTTTATAATTTCCTAATCAATTTACTTTCCTATTTCCCACAGTGACTTTTCCAAATGTTTTCATCTGTCCTTAAACATAGCATGGTTCTGTATTATCCCATCTCCCCAGCTAAGAACTGAAAAAAAATAGAAAAAAAAATAGAAATTATTCATCAAGAGCTACTTCTCCCCTCCTCCTAATCTCATATTATTCAGATGCCTTCTATCATTATCTCTTTCATCCCTCCTGCATAAGAAGGTCTTTCTCCTTTCCTACATAGTGATGTCATTTTGGTTCTCTTTGAGAACAAAGGACAACAACCAACACCTATTTGCCTCTATTTCCTTTGTGATCCTATGACACTGACCTCCTTGTTGTTCCTTGCATAAGAAATACCACTTCTCAACTGTGCATTTTTCACAGACTTTGCCTGATGCCTCAAATTTCCTCCCTCCTTGTTTCCACCTCTTGTTTTCTTCGCTCCCTCAAGTCTCATATAAAATCCACCTTCCTCCAAGAAGCCTTTCCAAGTTTCTCTTAATACTAGTAACTTCTGTCTTAAATCACCTCCAATTTATGCATGTATATCTTGTATATACATAGTTATTTGCATGTTGTCTCTCCCACTAGACTGTAAGCTCCTTGAAGGCAGGGATTTTCTTTTGCCTTTCTTTGTACTTCCAGTGCTTAACACAGTGCCTGGCATAAAGTAGAAGCTTAATAAATGTTTGTTGACTTGACTACTGGCATCACCATCAGGTTGTAATTTGACCAGTCTCTGCTTTGCATTTTCTTTTCAACTGGCAAACCATCTCCAGAGTTGACCAGTTACCTCATTCTGCTAGTATCCAGGAAAGCAGAAAATTATGTTTTGACAATTTGGGGCGGGGAGGTGGGAGATTGGGAGGACATGGAACCTATACATGCAGACATATACATAGAGACATTGAAAGGAATAGCTGTCACCATTCAGGCTACATTCTGGTTGGTTAAAAATTCTACAGAAGGATTTGCATAGGAATTATTAGCTGTGAAATTAAAATTTAATTTATCTTCAAGGAGTTATATTTTTCAACTAGATAGCCTCAAAAGAGTTATCCTTTATCTCAAATAAGTAGACTGAAAATAGGCATTTCAGTGACCTTTATCTGAGTGATATTCCCTTCCAGCTCAGTTGGGGTTTGCAGACTCCACTTGTCCTTGCCTTCTAGGATCTGAGAGTTCTGGTTGCCCACTGGTACTTTCTTCCACATAGCAACCTGTCCTTTATTGGTACCTGCTGCCAGAAGACCTGTGGTTAAAAAAAAAATGGTTAAAAAAAATAAGCACAAGAAAAAAGTAAACAAGAAGATGAACTCAAAAGGAAGTCAAGAATGCTTGGGCTTTTACCACTGACCCGATGAGGCTACTGCAAAGATGACATATAGTTGTCAGCTATCATTAGTAGTTCTTACTTTGCCACCAGCTAGTTTTGTGACCCTAAGCAAGTCATTTCCCCTCTCTGAGCTTCAGTTTTCTTATCTATGAAATGAGAAGGTTGGACCAGATTATCTTGAATATTTCTAAATTTCTGTAACTCTAGAACTCTGAGATGACAACTCATTGTTTCAATAAATGGTACTTTTATTAAAAATCCTGGTTACCTAGCAAAAGATCAAATATTTTCTTAGTGAAAAATGTAGTGAAATTAGAAAGGTATTGGCAAGAGAGCTAATAATTAGAATCCTAACATCTCAGAATGGGAAGGAACCTAAGAGATCATCTCATTTCTTGACATTATTTATGAGGCCCAGAAAGTAGACATGACTTATTCAAATCATAGAACTTGAAGACTAAACCCCAAGTGATCTGATTCTTAGTCCAGAGGTCATTTAATATTGCTATAAGTACTGACGTTTTATATAATATTTTTAAAATAATATTTTATTTTCTCCCAATTATTTTCATTTGTCAATTGGGGAATGACATATTCTTATGAATTTGACTTGTTCTCTATATATTTGAGAAATGAGGCTTTTATCAGAGATACTTGCTATAAATTTTCCCAATTATATTTATTTTCCCCCAATTTCTTCCATTTGTTCTAATGTAAAAACAATTTTAACATTTGTGTTTTTAAGTTTTGAGTTCCAAATTCTATTATTCCTTCTTCTACTTCCTCCCCACTCCCCAAAATGGTAAGCAATCTAATATAGGTTATACATGTATAATCATGTAAAACATATTTCCATATTAATCATTTTGTGGAAGAAAACAGAAAAAAAGGAGGAAAAAGGAAGGAAGGAAGAAAGGAAGAAAGGAAGCAAAGAAGGGTATACTTTAATCTGCATTCAGAATTCATCAGTTCTTTCTCTGGGAGGTGGATAACATTTTTCATTAGAGTCCTTTGGGATTGTCTTAGATTGCTATTTGTCATATGTGTTATTATATGTCATTTGTGTTACTATGTACAATGTTCCCCTGGTTCTGCTCACTTTACAATGCATCAGTTCATTTAAATCTTTCCAGGATTTTCTGAAATCACCATTTCCATCATTTCTGATAGCACAATAATATTCCACTATAATCATATTCCACAACTTGTTCAACCTATCCCAAATTGATGGGTATCCCCTCAATTTCCCATTCTTAGCATCATATAAAGAGCTGCTATAGATATTTTTGTACAAATAAGTCTTTTTCACTTTAAAAAAAAATCTTTGGGATATAGACCTAGTAGTGGTAGTGCTGGATCAAAAGGTATGCACAATTTTATAACTTCTTTCAGCATAGCTCCCAATTGCTCCCTAGAATGGTTAGATTAGTATCCCAGTTTTCCTATACCACCTCCAAAATTTGTTTTCCTTTTTTTCACATTAGCCAATCTGACAGGTGTGAGGTGATACCTCAGAGTTGTTTTAGTTTGCATTTTCTCTAATCAGTAGTGATTTAGAACATTTTTTCACATAACTATAGATGGCTTTGATTTCTTGGTCTGAAAATTACCTGTTCATTGTTCACACTGTTCAACGACTGACTTTGATAGACTTTGTTCTTCTTAGCAATGTGAGGACCTAGGACAGCTCCACAAGACTCATGGAAAATGCCCTCCACATCCAGAGAGAGACCTTGGAGTCTGAGTCCAGACTGAAGCAGACTATTTGCTCTCTTTTTTTGTTTTCTTCTGTTTTGTTGTTTTTTCTTTCTTGTGGTTCCTCCCATTCATTTTAATTATTCTATCCAACATGACTAATGTGAAAATATGCTTAATAATGTATGTAGAGCCTATATAAGATTGTATGCCATCTTGGGGAGGTGGGGAGGGAAGCAGATAAAATTTATTTATTTTTCTTTTTTTTGAGGCAGAGAATATTTAAAACTTATGGAAGTGAATTTTGAAAACTAAAAATAAATAAATTTATAAAAACAAACTGAAAAATTGGAAACAATGAAAACTACTTGTTCATATCCTTTGACCATTTATCAATTGGGGAATGACTTATATTCTTATAAATTTGACTTGTTCTCTATATATTTGAGAAATGAGGCCTTTATCAGAGATACTTGCTATAAAATTTTGTTCAGTTTTCTACTTTCCTTCTAATTTTGGTTGCATTTTGTTTGTACAAAACTCTTTTTAATTTAATATAATCAAAATTGTCTATTTTACATTTTGTAGTGCTCTTTATCTCTTGTTTGGTCCTAAATTCTTCCCTTATCCATAGATCTGACAGGTAAACTATTCCTAATTTGCTTGTGGTATCACCTTTTATGTCTAAATTATGTACCCACTTTGACCATATTTCAGTATAAAGTATGAGATGTTGGTCTACATCTAGTTTCTGCCATACTGTTTCCCAGTTTTCCCAATAGTTTTTGTCAAATAGTGAGTTTTTGTCCTTAAAGTTTGGTTCTTTGGGTTTACCAAACACTAAATTGCTATGGTCATTTGCTACAATGTATTATCTAATATTCCACTGATCCACTAATCTATTTCTTAGCCAATACCATACTGTTTTGATTATTACCACTTTATAAAAACAGTTTGATGGGGTGGCTAGGTGGCTCAGTGAATAGAGCACCAGCTGTGGAGTCAGGAGGACCTGAGTTCAAATCTGGCCTCAAACACCTGACACTTTCTAGCCACATAATCTTGGGCAAGTCACTTAACCCCAACTGCCCTGCCCTCCCCCCTCCAAAAAGCAAAAAAAACCCCAAAAACAACAACAACAAAAAAAAACCACCAAAAAAACCCAATTTGAGATCCAATTTGGCTAGGCCATCTTCTTCACTTTTTTTCACTGATTCCCTTGATACTCTTGATCTTTTGCTTTTCCAGATTAATTTTGTTATAATATTTTCTAGCTCTATAAAATAATTTTTGGTAGTTTGATTGGTATGGCATTGAATAAGCAAATTAGTTTTATATACTATTTTGAAAGCCTCTGCATATGAACCTCTAAAGTGGCTCAGTTTTAGTGGCACAGCACCTATGTGCCAAACCCACTTTTTATTCTTTGAAGTTAGATACAGACAAATATTTCTATTAAGTTCTTTTAGTCCTTGAGCTTCTGAGGACATCCTCTACTTTTGGGCAACTAGGATACAAATAAAAATTTGAGAAACTTAAAGCATTTCTGCATTATTGCACATAATACAGGGCATTTCAAAAGTCTTAGTGAAGTTTAAGCCTTAACAAACTTATTACATTGAAGGTTGCATATTAATACCAAATATTTATATGCTACACTATGTCTAGTACAGATTATGCTTCAACTAAAAATCTATAAAGAACTTGCAATTGGTCAGCAATTTGGTAGATTTTTCCTTTACTAGCAATACTATTCTCAAAAGAATGGTTAATTTAACTGTCCTCATAAACAGCTCTTAAGAATAACAACTTCTTAAGAATAGCAACAAAGCATTTAAAAAAGAGACCAATCATTAGCCTTTAGAACAGTAGCATAAATATAATTACAATTTACCAATGTCAAGTTCAACAAGTATCATTTTGTTGACCTAAGAGCTGAAAATGAAGATTGTGGCCATCATAAATTAAAAGAAAAATCATTTGAGTAAAAAAGTAACAGTATAATTTAATATTGTCAAGATTAAAAAACAAACCTGGTATAGCTGGCACTTTACCAGACAGAAAACTTTATGAACCAATATTGCTGATATTTTTCTATACAAATCTTTAATAATATCCCCTCTAAGATTAATCAGAAGAGTTAGGGTGTGTTACAGTTCATAGAATCATCAGAAGACTGTTATTTGGGGGAGTAAAGTAACTCATAGGGATTTTAACAAACAAAAGTATCAATTATTTGTGATGCCCTGGGCAAGTCATTTATTCTCTCTGGGTCTCAGTTTTCTAATCTGTAAAATGAGGGGGTTAGTCTAAATTACCTCTATGTCTACATATAAATCTATGATTTACCAATTTGTAGATCACCTCTCTTTCCTTCTAAAGAAGGTAGCAATGACAGTTGAATCAGATGTTATAGTACAAATTAAATTTTTGTTAACCAGAATTTTTTTGACAGATCCTATTCTCTGACATACTGGATCCCAAGGTTTTTACTGTGCTTTCCTGAGTCTGGGTGGACTTTAGTTATGTGATCAGCTTTAACTATGTTAGATACCCCTTGAAAGTCCCCATTTTTTCACTAGGATTATAATAGGTAAGGAAAAGTCAGTTAATCTTTCTAGGAAAAGCAAAAATTCTCACCTTTAGACTTGCAGTAAGAGACACAGTTTATGTTTACCCCTGTCTCAAAACCAAACTTCTCCTCTGGACTTAACACATAATTCTCTCCTCGTTCCAAGTCCCAACATCTAAAAGTATCAAAAAGAAACAATTATTTTAATTAAGCTAGTTTGTTAATGACCGAATCTACAACTCTAGACTACTCAACCTTGCCACCAGCTGTCTGGTGAAGGGCTTCACTTGAGGCCTACTCTGATTGTGAGTCCCAGGCCATGATAGGCATTTCTTTTTTTTTTTTTTCAAATGCTTTATTAACTTCTAGTTTACATCATTCATTTCCATCGGATTTTGAGTTACAATTTTTTCCCCATTTTTCCCCTACCCATGACCCCAGACTAGCCATCCCAGATGATATCCCCTCATCCAATCAGCTCTCTCCCAGGT
Source organism: Gymnobelideus leadbeateri (assembly GCA_011680675.1). Classification (NCBI taxonomy): domain Eukaryota; kingdom Metazoa; phylum Chordata; class Mammalia; order Diprotodontia; family Petauridae; genus Gymnobelideus; species Gymnobelideus leadbeateri. The sequence goes on from WOXC01004884.1 coordinate 693,347, forward strand.
CATGATAGGCATTTCTTTAAAGGCTCCAGTCATGCTGCTCTCTTCACTGCTAGCCGAACACATAGTCCAGACTGATGACCATACTCCCCACCAGCCCTCCTCATCCCTGCTCCCCTTTATATTTTGTCTTCCCATATTAAAATGCAGGCTCCTGGAAAGACACACCCCTCTTGCTTTCATGTATTTATAGTCTCAGCACTTAGCACAGCATGGGGCATATAGTGAGAAGTTAATAAATGCTTTATCTAAGTATCTGAAGGGATTTTCCTTTAATTTCATTGAATTAGTTTTACATCAATGAACTTATAGGGAAAATCGTCAAATTAAGAGAAAAAAACTGGCATTTTAGAAGCTTTCTTCATTAAAAAAATGTTTGGGGGTGGCTGGGTGGTGCATTGAGTAAGAACACCGGCCCCAGAGTCAGGATGACCCAGGATCAGTCCTGGCCTCAGAAAATGAGCACTGACACATAAATAATGACTGGCCGTGTAACCTTGAGCAAGTTACTTAACCCCAATTGCTTTTAAAAAAATGTTTGCTTTTATTACTTTCTTATATCATAAAAGAAGTAAACAAGAATAAAACGAATGTTTACTGAAAGAATATTCACCAAAAGATGAAGGTCTTACCTGAGGACTGTTTCCCCAATTGCTGTAATGAGAAGACTACCTTCAATCAAAATGATGTCTGCAGAGCGACCTGTTTTTCCACTCAATTTGACCTGTATACAGAATCATCAATGAGCAGGAAACACATTACCCACAAATAAGAGTAGTAGCTAATTTATATTAAGATTAAAACGATTTTTTCCAAACTGAGTATGTGCATTTTGTATGTGTGTGTATCAGAAAACTGATTATACAGTAGCTGATTTTTTTAAGTGCACAATGGGATTAAGGAAATACCTTTCAAGCTAGAAAAGTTCAACTCCAAACAAATTTAACAAGTCAAAAGTGATAAATTTACTTGAACTCAGATGCAAACAGGAAACCCCACTAGACTATAAAACATTCAAATGCCTAGAGCAAGCTCTACATCAGGCCTTCTTAGACTTTTTTGTGTAGTGGGCCCCTTTGGCCCATGGTGAAACTTATGGATCCCTTCTCAGAACAATGTTTTGAATAATGAATAAAATACATAGCAAAGGAAATAAATTATAATGAAATATATTTGTGGAAATATTTTTTAGGACCAAGTTCACAGGCCCCAGGTTAAGAACCCCAGCTCTAGACATGTAAGTGTTCTCCAAAAATAACAAAAGTATATGCATTGTAGTACAAATAGGAAATTAATAAAGCACATATAACTATAGTTTCAATAACAGCAAAATCTACTCATCAGAGGAAATGTATGGGCTAATTGTCAATGGGATGGGGAGAATGGCAAACTGGATGAGTAAAGTCATCATCTGACACTATAAAAACAATAATATTTTTCAGGGATTCCCAAATGATTAGCACATCTCCTAAATAAGATAATGCCTGCCACATTCTAGATGCTTAGAAGTGTTTATCTATATCCTCCAATTCTAGCAAACTACCTGAGGTTCAATCTAGACTTTACAGAAGAACCAGGTAAACCAATGAGAATTAAAATGCATCACAGGGTTCAGCATAGAGCTCTCTTCTCTTTTTTTTTTTTTTTTTGATTTGCCATGAGAAATTAGAAAAATCTCCTTTTCTTTTTGTCTCTGGTTCCCTATGTTACAAGTAATACTTTAAAGCAAGGGGTCAGCAAACTATAGCCTGAAGGCCAAATCTGTCTGTTTTTATGCAAACTGAGCTACTGGTGGTTTTTATATTTTTAAATACAATAAATTTTATTTAAAAATGTAAAAACTAAGGTCAGCTATGTGGCACAGTGGATAAAATACAGGCCCCAGAGTCAGAAGGATCTGAGTTCAAATCCAGCCTCAGACAACTAGATTACTAACTCTGTGATCCTAGTTAACCCCAACTGCTTCTTCTGCCCCCTCCCAACCCCTGACAAATTAAAAAATTCTTCCTAATTTGCTGGCTATATAAAAACAGACAGCAGACTGGATTTGGCCCTTAAAGTATGTTGACCCCAAACAAGTAACCTATGCTCCAAATAATAACTATATTAAAATAATAGTGTAATATACCTATTGACTAAGATAATAACTGTAGCATTTATACTAAATAAAAAGGGGAGAAAACTGATGAATCTATTATTATGTAGCACTCTTCAGAGCCTTTTCTTTCCCACATCCTTCACTCTCCTTGTCTTACCTTCAAGATCTCTTCAGCTTCCCCCTCAGGAGTGACCGTATAAAGTGACAAGAGAAGATTCTCTGTCACCACCACCAATACTTCTCTCTTTTCTATATAAAACATCATTTGGATCGGACTATCCACAGACACTACACGGGTAGTCTTTCCCTTTTCATCCACATAGTGCACTATTCCTAAAGACAAAACACCATAATTGATGGGGATGTCTAGAAGGACAGATAATGATTATAGTCACTAGTCACATTATAGATACTAGAAATACTACTACTCTATTAAACCATAGATGCTTTAATTGTTTTTCTTTTCTAGATCTATGTGTCCTTCAGTGTAAAGTAACTACTGATTAGAAGTTTCAGAGAAACCTGGAAAGACTTATATGAACCGATGCTGAGTGAGGGGAGCAGAACCAGGAGAACATTGTATGCAGTAACAGCCACAGCGTACAAGGACTGATTTTGATAGACTTAGTTAGCCCTTCTCAGAAATGCAAGGACATAAAATAATTCCAAAGAACACATGATGGAAAATGCCAGTCACATCCAGAGAAGAACTATGGAGTCAGAATGCAGAATGCAGAATGAAGACTATTTTCTTTTTGTTTTGTTTTGTTTTATTTTCCTTTCTCATGTTTTTTGCCATGTGTTTAATAGGAATATATGTGTAGAGTCCATATCAGATTGCAAGTTATTCTGGGGGAGGGAAGGGGGAGAAAATTTAAAACTTATGGAAGTGATTGTTGAAAACTAAAAATAAATAATTTAATTTTTTTAAAAAGGAAAATCTTTATATGTCACATTTTTAAAAAATTGAATGATATTTTCCTATTGGGTTTGTGCTAGGGCTCTATTCTAATGAGGCCAACAGAGAAAAGCCTAGCATACATACCAACAGATGCCATGCAGGCCAACAGAGAAAAGCCTAGCCTGCGTACCAATGTATGCAGGATACTAGAATACACAGGAGTGGTATGATAGAATGGATAGAGAGCTGGTCTCTGAGTCATGGACATGCAGATCAAGCCGTGCCTCTGACACTGTGTAAATCTGGGCAAGTTGTTTAACCATTTCAATGCCCCAGAGGACTCTCCTAAGGGCAGAAATTTCAGAACAGTTGCCAAACTGGAAAGGTAGGAGGAATTTCATCACAGGGAGTTTTCTATATTGACAAAATCACAGGTCCCAGACAAAAACCATAAATCAAAACCTAGAATATTCATCTTTCAAGCTGCTTTTTGTAAAAAGTAAGGCTGTGGGGACGGCTAGGTGGTGCAGCGAATAGAGCGTCGGCCCTGGAGTCAGAAGGACCTGAGTTCAGATTCGGCCTCAGACACTTAATGCACATACAAACAAAAACCTAGCCGTGTGACCTTGGGCAAGTTACTTAACCCCAGTTGCCCTGCAAAAGGAAAAAAAAAGTCAGGCTATTCCCTGGAAGATCACATACTGAAGATGAAGTTTAAATGCTTTGGCCACATAATGAGAAGATAAGACTCACTGGAAGAGATCAATATTGCAAAAGATTGAAGGCAAAAGGAGAAGAGGACAGCAGAGGATGAAATGGACCGATAGTATTACAGAAGCAACAAACATGAACTTGGACAGACTTCAGGAGATAGTGGAAGACAGAAGACCATGGTGTGCTATGGTCCATGAGGTCATGAAGAGCCAGACATGACCAAATGACTGAATAACAACAAATGCAAAGCCTTTTCTGAGGCCTTTCAAAACAGCTTACATTATATCTCTAAACACCATCAAGCTTATCTAAGCCCCAAACTTTCCCAGGTATAGTGGACAAAATATTGGACAGGCAGTCATGAAGACCTGAATTCAAATTTTTCCTGATTCTTACTAGCTATTTGATGCCATAGCCAAGTTATTTAACTAATCAACCAATCACTTGCCCTCTCTGCACTTCAGTCTCTTCATCTGTTAAATGGGCACCTATTTCCTAGAACTGTTGTGAAACTCCAATGAAATTAGCATTCTTATCATTATTACTACTATTATTATGGGCCTAGTCCAAATCCTACCTCCTCCATAAAGTCTCTGTTGACTTGCCAGTTTTCAAAGATCATTCTCAACCCTCAAATTTCATACCACTTATCTGACACCTAGCCATGTATTACTTTGTGTATTTATTTGCCTTTTAATGTGTCTTTCTGCCAGTATTGCTGTAGGATAAGAATCATGGAAAATGATGGTCTTCAAAAAATAAAAATCAACTATCACTATAAGAAGCAGCGGCAATGCTGTATGTAAGCAAACTACAATACATAAAAAGTAAGAAACGATAAAAAAAAAAACCGGAGTAAAGGTTGTCACTGAAGAAATGTCTAACTGAAAAAGATGAACTGTTTACATGATAAGAATGAAGAACAACTCAGATTTATGTGAAAACATTATTTGAATTAATAAGCATAAAAAACTAGTGACAGGTCACTCTGGATTTTGTCAATTTAATTTCTCTCCTTTCGTTGAGGGATGAACAGTATATTATTATAAACTGCAACATGATTTCTTAGGCTTAAAAAAAAAATCTCCCAATAAAATTCCAAGAAATAGATTGCATAGTGCTGCAGGTTTATACCTAAATTTTGATTCTCACCATCCACCAGACTGACAAAGAAGGATAATCCTTCTTGAGATCCCATTTTTAGGAAACCTCCAAAGCCACTTTTTCTCCAATTAAACATGTCCAGTGCTTTTTCATCACCACTCACAGCTGCTTTTGCCAACTGAACCAAGTCCCTGCAAACAATTAAGATACACAGTTTCAAGATTTTTTTAGCTGTTTCATTTATATTATCCTGATTTCATTTCTTATTAACCACAATGATACTGCTCTTTTCACTCTGACCCAAACCCAGAAATAATTTGTTAAGAGAGATGATTTGAAACTTTTAATATACTCACTCGCCAGGTGGGGGAAGTCGAAAGATGCAATGAGTCAAATGCTTTCCATACTCATGTTTCAATAAAGGTGTTCCTTGTACTCTACCTCTTTGGTCTAACCGCCATAACACCAGAACACCAAGCTAAAGAAAATTTAAAAGTTGTCATTAATGAACATATTTCTGAAAATGGAGAAATTCAGTAGTTAAGATAAAACTTCTGTAAGAGGTTTTTTAAAAAAATTATCATAGACATTGGTAGGAATAACATAGCCTAGAAATCAGAAAATCTAAGTTTTAATCCTAGCCCTACAATAATTTAGTATACCTCTCACCAAGTTATTAACTTGTTCTTCAGTACTATCATTTAACAAAACAGGACAAATGTACTTGCCAACCACTTCCCTCAGAAGACTATTAAGAATGCCAAGAACTCTACAGAACACATTTTAAGTCCTGCCAAACAAAGATGTTAAATATAGCAAAAGCTGTTTTGCTAACACTTTATTAACCTGAAAGACTGAGAAATTGACAATTTAGAATTTCTCCCCACTATCTTCATCCTAGAAGCTCAATACAAATGCAACTGACTAGAACCAACATGGAAACTATATGGAACCAAAGAATTGAAATGAGTAGTCAGAACAAAACTCAGAAAAAAAAAATGCCTTGTCAGGTGACTTCACTAACCAGAGCCTTTTTTACATTTATGGAGAAGAAGGCTATTCAATGTTTGCCCATGGGAGGTATAATTAGTTCTAGATCCTAACTTCAAAGCACTTAACTGTTGCAATGCCTGTACTGGGAGTTGCTAACAATCATTATGATTATGATCACCTAATGTTTACTAATTCTTACTGTATGTGAGGTGCTGTGGATGGGACAAAAGTATATAAAACAAGGTTCCTTCACAACAGCAGGTAACAATTAATTGAGGAAGAAAGACATATAAACATATATGGACAGCTTTACACATATATGTACACACACACGATAATGTTTTGCTGGATCCATGATTTTACCAATGTGGGTACTCCTTTAAATAGTTTCCTTCCATAAATCTTCCATAGAAAATCTACCCATCAAGTTGGGAAGCTTCCTCCAGGATTTTTAACATTTTGTGGGTACCAGGGCTATACTCTGGCTTTCTATCTGTTATCCCACATTGACTGACATCTCCTTTTCTAATCACAAATTTTCTTACCAATAATAGTTATTTTAATTTTTAAAAAATTTGTTCGGTATCTTTTGTGTTTATATCATCTTACTTTATGGACATATCCCTTCCCTACCCAGAAAGCCAAGCTTTATAATAAAGATATTTAAATGAAAGAGAAAAAAACCCAGTTCAACAAAACCAATCAACATATCAACAGTATATCTGTATCTGCAATACTTCACATCTGTAGTCTCTCACCTCTATAAGGAAAGGAGAAAAGTACATTTTCTCAACTCTTTGATCATTACAACTACTTTGCATTCAGTTTTGCTTTTTAATTCTTTCATTTACACTGTTGTAGTGACTGCCATTACTGTTTTCCTGGTTCTGTTGACTTCAGTATGCATAAATTCATATATTCCCATGCATATCTCCTTTCTTCATGCTTACTATTTCTTACAATGGGACATTTTTTAACATTCATGTACCACAATTCATTTTAATGTACCTCTGGGCAAGTCCTTTAACCCTGTTTGGCTCAGTTACTCATGGGCAAAATGAGCTGAAGAAGAAAATGGCAAACCAGTCCAGTATCTTTGCCAACAAACCCAAAATGGAGCCAGAGAATTGGAAACAACTGAAACAGCTCAACAACAAATCACAATTTGATTAGTCGTTCATTTCCTAGATAGACTTCTATTTTATTTTCAGTTCTTTGTCATAGCTACTTTAAAAATTTTTGATGTTTTATGTCTATATCATAATCATTTTCCACAAACCCTCTGTATTACACTTACTCCTGAAAAAAAGAAAAATAAGCAAATATCTAATACAGCTACGTAATTTATACAATATTCTGTTCTAATAGTTCCCTACTTCTCTATCATGAAAGAAAAAGTATGTTTCATTATCTCTACTCTGAGACCCCCAGTAGTTTTTCAATTACTCAATTTAACTTAGTTTTATCAATTATTTCATTTATATTTTAATATACTTACTGTGCCTACTTCTGGTTCTTGTTTTTCTGGTTCTTATTTTGCTCTGTATCCATTCATAAAAATCAACATTTCTCTGAACTTCTGATATTTGTAACTTTTTTTTTGGGAGGACAATTGGGGTTAAGTGACTTGCCCAAGGTCACACAGCTAGTTTTTGTGTTAAGGCCTAATTTGAACTCATGTCCTCCTGACTACAGGGCCAGTGCTCTATTCACTGCACCACCAAGCAGCCCTATAGTGCTTTGTTACTACAAAGAACAATGTTGTGAATGTTTTGGTATATATTAGGCCTTTGTTTCTGTCTCTGATTTAATTGAGATATATGCCCAATAGTGGATTTACCAAAGTAATGGGTAGGACCAATTTATTTTTTCAGCATAATTCCACATTAAAATCCATAACAGTTGGACAATTTCATAATTCTACTAACAATGCATCTCAGAGTATCTATCTTCACACAAGCCCTCTAATACTGTTTTCTATCTGTTATCACCTTTGCCACTTCAAACGGTATGAAGTAAAACCTCAGAGTTGTTTTAATTTGTATTTCTCTTCTGATTAGTGATCTTATGCATACATTATATGGTCATTTATAGCTTGCATCTTTTTCTGAAAAGAGGCTGATCAAAAAGGAAATTTAATATTGTGTAATTATAATGACCATGCTTGACCCTAAGGGTGAGATAAGAAAACTTACCCCTCTCTTCTTTGGAAAGGTGAGGACCATTAAGCCTAAAACTTTGCATTAAACTATAGGGGGTGACTAATAAAAGCTTTGTTCATATTCTTTGACAACCACTAGGTAACGACTCCTGGTATTATATATTTGTGTCAATTCCCCATATATTTTGTATATCAAACATATTTTAGTGATATTGGATATAAATATTTCATTTCCACTTACTATTTCCCTTCTAATCCTGCTATTGTTAATTTCATTCTTGTACAATCTTTTTAAATTTACAGTCAAAATTACCTATTTCATCTTTTGATTTCTTCTATCAATTATTTGATTAAGGACTTGCTAATTAACAATAGTGAAAGATACTTGATCATATTCTCTTTAATTTTTTTATGGCATGACATTTTTTATTCAAGTTGGATAAAATTATTGAACTTATTGGGGTAGCTAGGTGGCATAATGGATAGAGTACTGGGCCTGGAGTCAGGAAAACCCGAGTTCAAATCTAGTCTCAGACACTTACTAGCTGTGTGACCCTGGGCAAGTCACTTAACCCGGTTTGCCTCAGTTTCCTCATCTGTAAAATGAGCTAGAAAAGGAAATAGCAAACCACCCTAGTATCTTTGCCAAGAAAACCCAAAATGGGGTGGCAGAGTCAAACATGACTGAACAGGGGCAGGTAAGTGGCACAATGAATAGAGCACCGGCCCTGGAGTCAGGAGGACCTGAGTTCAAATCTGGGCTCAGATACTTAACACAAAAAACTAGCCGAGTGACCTTGGGCAAGTCACTTAACCCCAACTGCCCTCCAAAAAGCAAAACAACAACAACAAAAAACATGACTGAACAACAACATTGAATTTTTTGTAGACTTTTTTTGTATGGTATAAAATTTTCATCTAAATCTATTTTCTGACAAACTACTTATTCATTTTTCCAGTAGTTCGTGTCAAATGGAGAGTCAATCTGTCTAACAATTTATTTTTGGGCTTGCTAAACACTGACTTGTTTCAAATTATTTATTTCATATTTAGTCTGTTCATTCACATACTTTTCTCTCTCTTTTATTAACTAGTATCAAAAAGTTCTTAAGACTATATCTTTTGATATAATTTGAGATCTTATTCTTACTTTTTCTTCATTATTTCCTTTGAGATTCTAGGACTTTTATTTTTCTTTGTTTTTTTTTTTTAAAGCAATTGGGGTGAAGTAATTTGCTCAAGATTACACGGCTAGTCATTATTTATGTGTGGGTGCTCATTTTCTGAGGCTGGTTTCGATCCCGGGTCATCCCAACTCCGAGGCTGGCGCTCTTACTCACTGCGCCACCTAGCCACTCCTTAACTTTTATTTTTCTAAACAAGTTTCAGTGTTTCATCTTATTCCTTTATATAATTTGATTGATATAGCACTAAACATGTAAATTAATTTGGGCAGTATTATCATTTTTATTATACTGGCATAGAGCAATCAGGGGCTATGAATGTGTCTCCAATTATTTAAGTGTTCTTAATTCTTCTTCAATGATAGTCTGTTGTATTTAAATAAATCTTGAGTGTATCTTGGCAGGTTAACTCATAGATGTTTTATGCATTTTGAATGGAACTTCCTTTATTTTTTTCCCCTGGTATTTGTTAGTACTATAAATAAATGCTGATGATTTTGTGGATTTATTCTGTATATTCTGTATAATCTTATATATTATGATTCACTAAATCATCTCAGTTCTTTTGCTGATTCCTAGAGTTTTCTAAGCATTGTAGTTGTTTTTCAGTCATGTTTGACTCTTTGTGGTCCCATTTAGGGTTTTATTGGCCAAGATACTGGAATGGTTTGCTATATCTTTCTGCTCATTTTACAGATAGGGAAACAGAGGCAAACAAGGTTAAATGACTTGACCAAGGCCACACAATTAGTAAGTATCCAAGGCTGGATTTGAACTCAGGTTTTCCTGACTCCACTGTGCAACTACCTAGTCATCCCTTTCTATGTATAGTAGTATATTATCTGCAAATAGGGATAATTTTGTCTTCTTGACACTGATGATTATATTTCTTTTTGGGATCTTTTCCAGGAGGTGATCAGTGGATTCTTTCAACCTCTATTTTTCCTTCTGGTTCTAAAACATCAGGGAAATTTTCCTTGAGAATTTCTTGAAGGATGGTTTCTAGATTCTTTCTTTGGTCATGGCTTTCAGGTAGTCCAATAATTTTTGGATCTATTTTCCAGGTCAGTGGTTTTTCCCATGAGATATTTCACATTGCCTTCTATTCTTTCATTTGTTTGGATCTGCTTAATAGCATCTTGATTTCTCATAAAGTCGCTAGCTTCCATTTGCTCCAGTCTAATTCTGAAGGAATGATTCTCTTCAGGGAGCTTTTGAGATTCTTTTTCCATCTGGCAAATTTGGCTTTTTAAGGCATTCTTCTCCTCATTTCCTTTTTGAGCTTCTTTTGCCATTTGTGTTAATCTATTCTTTAAGGTGTTATTTTCCTCAGTCAGGCTATTGACTCTCATTTCATACTTTTCTTGCATCTTTCTCATTTCTCTTCCCAATTTTTCCTCCAGTTCTCTTATCTGCTTCTTAAGGTCCTCTATGGCCTGTAGCCAGCTCATATTTTAATTTGGGGCTTTTGGTGCAGGAGTTCTGACCTCCCAGTCCTCCTCCTGTTCCATGCTTCAATCCTCTTTGCCCCCAAAATAGGAGTCTAATATTGAATTTTTATGTTTATTTTGTTTCCTTTGCCTAGGCATGTTCCCACTCAATTACAAGACTTTTGGGCTTGTTGCCACAGTAGGACTCTGCCACCAGACAGGGGAGCTTCCGTCCCAAATGCTGGGGGTTTATCAGCTGCTGGAGGTGTTAGTTGGGTGCCCTCTCTGAAGCCTCCACACACTCTGGCAAGCTGGTCACATACCCCAAGACCTCCACCCCAGACCACAATCTAGATCCAAGAAGCTTAAAGCAAGAGCAATTACCTCCCCAGACTGATCACCGGATCTCCCTACAGTCTGCAGGCCAGGAACTGAAGCTGCAACATGGCGGCTGCGTCAAGGCTAATCAGCAGCTTCTCACCCCCAGGGAAAGAGGCTGACACGCTCTCCCAACCAGTCCCAAAGTCCATACTGCACTGACCTCTCACTTTTTCCTTGGCATCTATGTGTTGATAATTCTGGAAACGCCACAGCTGCTGGTGTTCTGGTGTCCCTTTAGCCCGCTGCTAGTTGGGCTGCTCTGGGGCTAAAACCTCCAACTCACACGGGCCTGGGTTCTGCTCCCAGAGAGCTGTGCTGGCCACTCCCTGCCGGGCTGCAGGCTGTCCTCAGCAGGAAGTTAGCTTCTCTGTGTCATTTTGTCGGTTCTGTAGCTCCAGAGTATTTTCAGAGTCCCCTTTTATATTGTTTGGAAGTGGTGGGAGCAGGAGCTGTGCGGAAATGCTGTTACTACTCCACCATCTTGACTTCGCCCCCCTGATGATTATATTTCTTATTTTTTCCTCCTTCCTTCTTTTCTAGTTAGCATTTAAGAGTAATGCAACAGAAAGTAATCACAATTCATGTTCCCAGTGAGTGTAATATTTTTCCCCATTATGAAAACTCTCAATCCCCTTAAAAATTACATCAATAACTTAAAGAGTATTTTCATTTATACAGTCAGTTCTGCTGTAATTGTTTTGAAAAAGCAAATTTATTCCAACATGAGGGAAAATTTTAAGCCTAATATGAATTTCATATTTCTTATGTGCAATTTCATCCATGAGAAACAGTGAGAATACAGAAAACTGTATTGCTTCACAATAATTCACAAGCTGTAACCCTTCCAATGTCCACTTGCACAAAAAAACTTTGGGTCTTTTCTAAATAGTGCCATATTCAGTGTTTATCTTCTGGTGCAGTAGGAGCTGTAGATGGAAGAGGACTGGTCTTCACCCATGTACCCCACCTTCTGCCATGGCCTGCCAAGGTCACCTACATCTGAAGTTATCCACTTCAGCTTTGGCAGTCTAGACTGAGTGGCCACTGGGGCACAGGCCAAGCAGCAGGTGGAGGCCTCAGATGTCACCACTATTTCCTGTAGTAGTTATGTATTTCTTAATCATTTTTTAAAATTTTTTTTTTTTTGGAGGGCAATTGGGGTTAAGTAACTTGCTTAAGGTCACATGGCTAGGTTTTTGTTTGTGTGTGCATTAAGTGTCTGAGGCCGGATCCGAACTCAGGTCCTTCTGACTCCAGGGCCGACGCTCTACTCACTGCGCCACCTAGCCGCCCCTGTATTTCTTAATCATAACATGAAGAAAACAGCTACCATTTTATTAGATTCATCTTTCTTTCACTGTGTCATTGACAAAGTTTTAAAGTGTTATTTCCCTAGCCTATTTTCTCATAAGCCTTGTGGCTTTTATTGCATAATGTTGCATAGCACCATGATTTCTGGGAACACATATGTTACATTATTGCAGAATTGAGTGTATTTCCAGTTCTGCTCTTTTTCCTGGGTTCTAGTCCCTGCCTATTAGACATTCTAAATTGGATATACCAGAGAAACTTTGACCTAAGCATATCTAAAATGGAACTCATCATCTTTTCTCAAACTCATCTCTCATCTAAAATTCCTAGTTTCTGTTAAGGACACCACAATCTTTCCAGTTACCTCGTTTCACAATCTTAAGGCCATCTTCAAATACTCTCAATCAAACCCCTACATATAAAGAGTTGCCAAATCTTATCATTTCTATTGCTACCTCTATTGCACCTATCCTGGGTCTCTATTCTGTATCCACCCTTGGTCAGGATGCCTCATCATTTCTTTTCTGGACCACTATAATCGTCTCTTAATTGGCGTCTCTCCTTTCTGCTCTCCTTACAAATCCATCCTTCACAAAACTGCCAAACTAACATTCTTAAAACATAAGTATGACCGCATCACTCCTCAATTCAGTAAATCCCAATGGTACCTATTACCCCCATGATCAAATATAATCTCCATTTAGCATTTAAAACATTTCACAAACTGGTCCCAACCTACCTTTCAAGTCTTATTATTCATTATTCCACACTATGCCCATAAGCATTTTAAAAATAAACTCACGGGGGGCAGCTAGGTGGCTCAGTGAATAGAGCACCGGCCTTGGAGTCAGGAGGACCTGAGTTCAAACCCGACCTCAGACACTTAACACACACACACACACACAGACAAAAAAAACCAAAACAACTAGCTGTGTGACCTTGGGCAAGTCTCTTAACCCTAATTGCCCTCCAAAAATAAAAAGGCAAAAAAAAAATACAGTAAAAAGAGGACTTATTAAAAAAAATAATAAATTAATGAAATACTATACTTCACCCATAAAAGAACCAGATGAAGCACAGTTGATGTGAAAGGGCTTCACTAAAGGGCTTCCTTACAGTTCCTTTCATTTTTGTTTTTGTATTCTCAATGCTCAACATAGTTCCTGATGCACAGGCAGGCACTAAATGCCACTAACTGACTGAATGTCTTAAAAATCTCATGATAAGACACAGGAAAGTCTCAGTCTCCAAGGGTCCCATTGCTTACACTCCTTTTTGTCCACATTAGTAGCTTTTCCTATCACTCTCTTGTGGTTTATCTCACACCAGGCAACCATTCACATTTGGCAGGAATTATTTATCTTATCCAATGGGAAAGTTTCCTTATCTTATTGGGTCACCTCCATATTCTTAGGCAAGTAGTCAGCATTCCTAGAACTCTTTCAAAACATAATGGGAGGGGCAGCTAGGTGGCGCAGTGAGTAGAGCGCCGGCCCTGGAGTCAGAAGGACCTGAGTTCCTGGCCTCAGACACTTAACACACACAAACAAAAAACCTAGCCATGTGACCTTGGGCAAGTCACTTAACCCCAATTGCCCTGCCCTCCCCCCTCCAAAAAGCAAACAATGCTGGCTCTTGATTCAACTATATACTTTTGATTATAGGAAATAAGAATCCTCCAGTGCCTATTTTTTAATACAAATCTGTTTTATTTTCTCAAAGGCTTTTTCTGTACCTGCTGAACTAATCATGGGTTGTCATCTTTTTTTTTTTTTTTTTTTTTTTTTTTTTAATAAAGCAATTGGGGTTAAGTAACTTGCTCAAGGTTACACGGCTAGTCATTATTTATGCGTGGGTGCTCATTTTCTGAGGCCGGATCTGATCTCGGGTCATCCAAACTCCGAGGCCGGCGCTCTTACTCACTGCGCCACCTAGCCGCCCCTTTAGGGCAATTGGGGTTAAGTAACTTGCCCAAGGTTACAAGGCTAGGTTTTTTGTGTGGATTTAAGTGCCGGAGGCCGGCTCCGAACTCAGGTCCTTCTGATTCCAGGGCTGGCACTCTATTCACTGCGCCACCTAGCCGCCCCGGTTGTCATCCTTTTTAATATCATTATGCAAATTATTTTCTTAATTCTGAACCATTTCTTATATGAATCCAATGAGTGCATTATTTTCTGGATGCTTTTCTGTAGTTAAAAATTTTTAATTTCTACATCAATGTCATTATCTAGTTTTTAAAATTCAACCCTTGGGCAGCTAAGTGGTGCAGTGAGTAGAGCGTTGGCCCTGGAGACAGAAGGACCTGAGTTTGGATCCGACCTCAGACACAACGCACACACAAACAAACAAACAAAAAAAAACCTAGCTGTGTGACCTTGGGCAAGTTACTTAACCCCAATTGCCCTCCAAAAAGCAAAAAAAAAAAAAAAATTCAACCCTCCCTTTTTCTGTTTGTTGATAAAACTTTTCAGAGAAATAAATTTCTCTCTGAAGACTATATTAGCTGTGTCACACAAAGTATTCTATACTTACCACTATCAACAAGCATCACCTACCATTTGCCAGCATTTTGCTAAACTTAGAAATGTAAAGACAAAAACAAAACAGCATTTGCCCTCAAGGAGCTTATATTCTAGCAGAGGACATAACATATATACATATTAGTATATATAAAATACATATAAAATAAATATAAGGTAATTGGATTGGGGTACTCATAACTTTGGTGATCAAGAAAAATCTCATGTAGAAAAAGGTGTTCAAGCTGAATCTTGAAGGAGAGTAGGGAGCTCAAGAGACTGAAGTGATGAAGGATTACATTTCAGGTATGGGGAGAGCTGGTACAAAAGTTCAAATGGAATATGGAATGCTGTGTTTGAGGAACAGAAAAAAGGTTAGTTTGACTGTCCCAGGGAATGCTGTGTTTGAGGAACAGCAAAAAGGTTAGTTTGACTGGCCCAGGAACCACACGAAGAGAAGAACATGAGTCTTGAAAAAGTAGATTGGAGACAGGCTATAAGAGCCTTTAAATGACAAAAAGAGATGTTTATATTTTATCCCAGAGATAGCAGAAAGTTCCTAGATGTGTCATCTTTTGTATACTGGTTTTTCTGTAACCTGCTGTGTATTTGGTATTTAGAATATAATTGGTCTTCACTGAGCATGTCTATAACTTCTGCTCATATTTTATTTGTTCATTATTATTCATTGCTTCCACAAAGGATGTATTTAATATATATTTCTTTTTACATTTATTTTAGATTCCTTTGTGCCCTAAAACATCATTTTAGTAAAAGCTGCTGAAAAATAGGTGTACTCTTTAAAATTCCCAGTTAGAAGTGACCAAGGCCCAGTGAACAGCATGCTGTGCCTGGAGCCAGGAACATCTAAGTTTAAATCTTGTCTTAGATATTTGTTAGCTGTGTGGCCCTGGGCTTCTGTTTAGCTTCTGTTTAGCTTTCATTTAGCTTCTGTTTCCCTCAGATTCCTCATCTGTAGAATAGTGACAATAATAGCACCTATCTCCCAGGACTGTTTTGAATATTAAATGAAATAACAATTGTAAAGTGCTTAACACAGTGCCTGCTATATAGATTCTATGTAATTGTTAGCTATTACTATTATTATTATTAAATATTATTTTTCCAACCACTGACCCAGATCTATATTTTCTTTCTTGCTTTTCTTTCTTTTGTATTCTTTTAGCTCAATGAGAGGAATATTGAAGTCTCCTATTCTTATATTAGCTAATGTCTTTTTGTAATTCCTCTGGTATTCTTATTCAAACTTAACCTCTATGCCACTTGGTATATATACATTTAATACTATTTTTCACTGACTGTGGGGGCTCTGAACATAATATAGTTCTCCTATTTATTTCTCTTTATTCATCAGCCTTTATTAGTGCCTTATCTGAGGTCATAATTATAATATGAAGTTTAACAGATTTTGTTCTAGACCCTCATTTTCATCTTTTAATTTGATTTCTTCCCAATGTCCCTCCTTCCCATTAATTTGTCCAATCCTAAATTCCTTCAATTTATTCTAAAAATTATTTTAGTAGAATAATAACACCTTAAGGGAGGGGGCTGTCACTTTTGCACTTGTGTCCCCACTGCCTAGAACAGTGTTTGGCATATAGTAGGTATTTAATAAAGGCTTGTTTGATCCTCTCACTTTTCCTTTTCCTTTTTCCTCAGCTTATATTGGTGCTGTGCCATTAGACCATGAACTCCTTGATTGCATACCTTTCTTTGTATCTCTAGTACAGCTATAACTTGGAGATATTGTAGATTTGGTTCCAGACAACCACAATAAAGTGAATTTCACATTAAAGTAAGTCACACAATTTTTTGCTTTCCCAGTGCTATACTATGCGGTAGTCTATCAAGTATACAATAGTACCTTTACTTCCCTGAAGAAATAACATAAGAGGTAGCTGTCTCTGGGGATCTGATTTGCTGGTGTGAATGAAAAGTGAGATAAGGACCCCCAGAGGTCACACAGTCTACAAAAGTAATGTAAGAAACAAGAGATATAAATAAAAATTTATTTTAAAATAATAGCCCTGGTATCATTGTGGTCTCAAATTTAAATAGGATCTATTTAAGAATTGGCCATTCACTTCCCTTTAGTAGTATACTATTAAAGTTGAGAGTTAGATGAAAAATCTGGAGACTCTTAAAATATATGTGGCTAAAGTTATATCATATGATTTTATATATGCCTTGATTGACCTCCTAATTTTGTCCTACAGATATGACAGAATCTGATTATAACACATATTTTTAGTTAAAACTTACCCATAGGGGCTCACTTTGAGAAGTGTATGATTAGACCACATGAGAGTCTGGGCAGCCATTGAGATCCCCCTGGTTTTGAAAATTCAGATGTTGATGCTTCCCTCTCTGGTAACTGTGATTTGGTATGGATATAATGGTTGGACAGTTTGGAAGCCTGTCTGTTTGATCTGTTTCTCTGTCTTGTAAATTCTGTCTATATACTCTAAAATTTGGGGTACTGACCTTTTCCCCCTGAACTAGGTAAACAATATATGTTTGATTGATTAAAGTAAGCTTGTTGACCCATTTTGAGTTGCTTTCCTTTAGAAAAGCAGATCTAAGAACCTGTGTTAGCAGCCACCCTGGGGATATTGGGGTGCTTGCTGTAACAAATGGCTATGAGGATGGGATCTGCAGAGTTAAGGGAAAGTATGGGGGCTGGGATAATTATTTGTTTCCCAGTTGTGGTAGCTGTGACTCTGTGGAGCCATGGAGCAGGAGAGAAGAAGGGCCTATATGCTGACTTCGCTGAGCTGAGAGCAGGAATGGTGAGCTGCCTGCATGGAGACCTGGGCAGAAGTCAGGAGGGGCTGCCTTCTGCAGGAGGAGAAGGAACCCAGGAGTTGGAATTCAGCTACTGGACAAGATAAGGACTGTGAGGCAAAGCAGGGGCAATGAATGTGTTTCCTTGCTGCATCCCACAGTTTGGGACCCAGGGGGAGGATGGACTTGTGACTATGGTGGGTGGGGTGAAGTGCCATGGACCTCCAGGACCCCATCCTGTTGGTTTTGTTGCCCAGCCCCCTCTCTGGACTTGGAAGCAGGGGCTGGAGCAGTGTGAGGGAAAAGATACCCCCCTCTGCCCAAGAGAACTTTATTTGGACTCCGTTTTGAATTGATGTGATAATGCAATGCATTTTGTGTTTGTTTAAGGCCTGGTGGCCACTATGGTAACTTTAGTTATGTATCTTAAAAATGTGACTTAAAAGATGTTTAATGTTAATTCAAATGTAAATTGTCTATGCTATAGGCATGAAGGATCTTGGGGTCGAATGTAATGGAAATGCAAATTTAAAGATCTTCTCTGCCCCTAGGCCCTTTGATAGGCTTAAGAGACTCTGAGAACCTTCCCTGATTTGAAAATATACTCTGTCCCCTAATAGGCTGAATGTGGTCACATGGAGCCTGTGGCGGGAGACTTGGTTTTCAGGAATGCCCACACCTCGATGCTGTGTGATTGGGCAGTGGGTCAAGAGGGTGGTTACATTCTCTAACCCAGGAGAAGGCTATATAATCCCTGATGTGAGGCTTTGCTTTGGGGCTTACTTTGAGAAGTGTTGTGTGATTTGATCAGATGAGACTCTGGGCAGCCATTGAGAGAAAATAACTTCCATTTATTAATTTATATTTAACTATATTTATATTTATACCTGGAAACATTTGCCTCATATACTAGGATTAATTAGGATATATTATATATTAGGATTAATAAATTAGGATATATTAGGATTAATAAATGAATTAACTGACTCCTCTTCTAATTCACCTATTCCCCTTAATTATGGAAATTATTGGAAATAAATAAAGAACCTAACAGAAAATCTGTCCTGGTTGTAAAATATTTTTTGCCAGGAGTATTTCCTTTTTTTTTACAGTTTTTTTTTTTTCCAGAGAGAGGGATCAAGGCAATTGGGGTTAAATGACTTGCCCAAAGTCACACAGCTAGTAAGTATGTCAAGAGTCTATAGCCGGATTTGAACTCAGATTCTCCTAACTCCAGCTCTATTCACTGCACCACCTAGCTGCCTGGGCTACTTCCTTTTTTTTTTTTTGCTTTTTGGAGGGCAGTTGGGATTAAGTGACTTGCCCAAGGTTAGGCAGCTAATTTTTCTGTTAAGTGTCTGAGTCTGAATTTGAACTCAGGACCTCCTGTCTTCAGGGCTAGTACTCTACTCACTGTGCCACCTAGCCAACACACCCCCCCCCACTACTTCCTTTTAAACTCATTATTAAACAATTCTTTTCACTTGAATGAATGAACATTCATTGTGCTAAGTGAAAGGAATACAAATATAAAAGCAAAGATGGTTCCTGCCCTCAAGGAGCTTACATTCTACTGGGGAAAATAATATACATAAGGGAGGAGGGGCACTTTGCCCTGGAAAGTTATAGGCTTGGGGAATTGGGCTCAGTGGCATAACTGGCTCAATCCTGGTGCAAGGTTCCATAATGGAGGGGGCAGAGAGGAAGGAAAAGATATGTCAGGTGGTTGGCAAGGCTGCTAGAGAGGAAACATTCCCTTATTCCTAATATTTGACATTTTTCTCCCTACTATAGATTTTCTGACATGTAGTAAGATTTTGCCTATGTCTTAAAGCTTTCCCACACTGAATATATTCATGAGGATTTTTTTGCAGTATGAATTCTAAAGAGGCCAATAGGATTTGGTCTTAAAAATAATAAAGGTTTGGGTTTTTAGTACATTCATAATGGTTTTTTTCCAGAAGCTCTCATTAAATGGTACATTCATAATTTGTCTTTTTTTTTTTTAAGATTAGGTACATACATTTCTTTTTTTTTTTTTTTTTTTTGCTTTTTTTGGAGGGCAATTGGGGTTAAGTAACTTGCCCAAGGTCACACGGCTAGGTTTTTGTTTGCGTGTGCGTTAAGTGTCTGAGGTCACATCTGAACTCAGGTCCTTCTGACTCCAGGGCCGACGCTCTACTCACTGCGCCACCTAGCCGCCCCGGTACATACATTTCTATCACTGAGGAAATTCCAACACACATGTATAGTTGTATCATGTGTATGTCTCAGAAACTGTTTTATTGAGTTGCCTAATTTGTGAAGCATCGTTAATACAACTAATATATGATGACATTCAATGATTCTGACTCTTTAGCAAGTTAAAATGAAGCTGACACTTCCAAATGGTGATATGAAGCACCAGAGTACTAGTAAGATAGGAGTAAAGAAAATGGGTTGTAGGAGTTAATAGAATGAGGAAGGAAGTATGAAAAAAGAGTATTTGTAAATGTATTGATAGCTGTGCAGCTATGTTTGGTGAATGAAGGAGAAAGAATGCTGGGCTTTAGGCTGCTCTAGAAATAGTAGTATTGATAGCTTTTACTATTATCTATTTGTACAAGTATGGCTTATCAGCAAGGTCTTGACCCATGTCTTGGTAGAGAAAGATCTAGAATAAAGCTTCCCAGTCTTGTTCTATAACTGGTGACAATGCCAGATGCCTTCATCTGTGCTGGGCTGGCATGTGGTTGTTGGAAATAAGAGGGAAGGAAGTGGAGCCTCTTTCCCAGAGCCCCAATCCCTTGGTGACTTGGCACTGCTTCTCTCTCACCTTTCAGAGTTCCAGAAGAGCATGAACTCATAGTGAACAAGATATCATCAGAGGATACCATCAAAGGATATACTAGTTACAGAGCAGTACAGAGACACAGGGGAATGTGTCTCTCTCTCAAATAGGAAGAATCCAATTTGCTTTAAATAGATGAAACCTTCTTTCCTTTTCGGTGAAGCCCAAGTGGATGACTGCCAGGCAGTGTAATGGCAACTGACTTTGGTCACTGGAACTCTTGCCACATGATCATGGTAGCCACTGTAGCCACAGCCTGAGAGAAACTTCCTAGCAACTGTTAAGGCACAGGGGGAGGGAAAACCAGTGTAGCTGTCAATTCAAGAGCTCCCTATTGCAGGTATTTATGTTCCATAGCTAGGGAAACCAGACAGGGGTGGCAGTCATAGAGCAAGTATAAGTAGGAACCAGAAAGGCTTCCAAAATGTCAGAGGCTGTTGAGAAGGGCTTTCTTTCTCTCTCCCCTGGCCCTCCTCATTTTTTCTTTTGTTTTTTTCTTCTTCAGTCCAGGATACAAAGCTGGATCTTAATACCCAGCACTAATCCATTATTCCATTTCCATAATTTGCAGGGACAAGTAAAGATACAGGTTGTGACTGAATGGCATGTCTATGTAGGAATGTTGAACTTTTCCCAGCCTTTTCAATATGTTGAACAAACCAAGTGGCCAACAACTGCTGTTTACTTAAATCTTATGGATATGGTGGTTTCTCACAAAATCACAAAACTGAGAGCAGAAAATTTCCCTGAGGTAGGGTAGAAATAGTTATAGATATATGATAAATATCCTGAAGCAATATTTTATGTTTCATTCCCTAGAATAAATTCAGAATCCAGGCAACAAAGGTTTTTGTTTGCCTGGCTCTTTGAAGTCAGTAGGTCAAAGTGTCAGGAGAAAAAAATATTCTTTTGCATATATATCAAGAAACCTAGATGAGACCACTGGCCTGGGGGCTGGAAAACACTGCCACCTGGTGGAAAAATTATAAACACTTGCTTCTCATCCTATCTACCCTGCCCATATCCTTCATTGGTTACTATGATCATGCCATGGAAGTACACTCATCTTTGGAATCACCAACCTGGGCCTCGGCTATCCTGACTAGTGAATCAGACAGCACAAATACACATAGCTTACTATATGTAGCTGACCCTAGAAACCAGACCATGCTTCATAGCCCATCTGACTAACCAACCCAACCATTTCTTTACCATCTATTTGGCTACCACATGCATAATTTTCTCCCACTATCCCATCCCTTGCTTTCCATATCTTGTTCTGGGAACAATAATAAAATAAATTCTACTAGTGCTTCTGAAAAGGATTTATCAATCAATTCTCCTACGATTCCACATACCATTTTTGTGACTTCTCCAGTCTTCCTTGATCTTCATGTCCTTGTTTGTGTTGACTCCTAAGCTCTGTGTAAGCTTCTTGAATGTAATGTCCTTCAGGGAAGGGACTGTCTTTTCTATTTGAATGCCACATGTTTAGCACAGTACATGGCATGTAGTAAAGCCTTAATAACTGCTCTTTACTCATTTATTCATTGGCTAACAATAAAATGATAGCTGGTCTGTTCATGAGCTTATGGAAGGTAGGGCACAAGGTGATGTGGGTCTGCACAACAAAAGTGTCACATGGGACACCCACTATAGGTCTAAATATGAAACAATAACAATACTTAAACCTTAGAGGTAACCTTTCCCAGTCAATGGAGTATAGAAAACACAGAGCTCACATCTTAGCCCCTCATGTTTTTCACCAGTTCTGACAGATGAGATTATACTATACCTTCTTTTCTATGGCTTAGCATCTTTAGAGTTTTAAAGTTATGTGAAGTAAAGTGAAAAATCTGGCTTACTTACCCTATCCCCAGAAACAAGACAATTTCCATTTGTGTTCCAGTTCAGGACTGTAATATCAGCAGCATGGGTGGTGGGGACTGTGTGCTGTTCCTTATCATGCTTATTAAATACTATAACTTCTCCAGCTTCCCAGCCAATAGCCAGGATCATTCGAGTTGGGTGCCAGCTCAAGGACATCACTCGGAATGATCTTTCAATGTGTGTTTCAGGCACATACTCACCCTACACAGGAAAAAAAGATAACAACTCATGCTTAAAAAATGATCAGCTGCTATTCTACAAAAATACTAGGAATCAATGGATCAGTGTCAATTTGAGATTACATGTGCCTAAGGTGCCTAATGTTATTTTATTACATTAATGTTAAAAAAATGCTCATTAACTTAAATATATAAATTTGAATTTAACTTGTAACATTTCAGTTCAAAAAGACTTTGATATGTTCAGCTCTATGCTAGGTACCATGGGAGATAGAAAAAACATAGTCCCTTCCCTCAAGGGTTATTGTAAGCTTGCTAGGGATATGGCATATATGTGAAACAATTAAATAACAGCATGATGACTTATATGACTAAATGCTAATATAAACAGTAGAACTACAACTGTTATAGATCATATAAAGGAGATGCCACATTGCCAAAACATTACTGAAAACAATCAGAATCTAAAGGGTCTTAGTTCCTTTAGGAAAAGAAATAAACTTCACAAATGCCAGCTTTGGAATGACTGCCTCTGTCAGAAGTTTCAGGAGCCATATGACCATTAGCTAAACTCAAATAACTTAACAACACTAATGTTTTGTTTTGTTTTTTATTTGTGATTAAGTGCCCAAATGAATAATATAAGCATTAAGTGCCATAGGATTAAAGGCTTAAATATTAAAAACCAAGAAAAATGTTAACTAGACAAATGGCACAGTGATTTGCCAAATATAGTGAATGTTAGTGAAATGAGTTAGAGGTAACATGGTGTGACATGGAGAGAGCTAGGCTCAGAGCTGGGAAAAGCTAGGTTCAAATTCCAATTCTGTGACTATGTGACCTGAGTCAGGTCATGTGACCTCTTAGTGTCCTAGGCAACTAAAATCATACAAAAGTCTATTTTTTTTTTACATAATACAACATAAGTATCCTCTAGTTCCATTGATATATATATATATATATGGAAAAGTATGCTCCAGATTGATGGAGAAACTGTTTTATTGCCACCTTTCTGGTTAATTCTATATTATCCAAACCTTCCCCACCTAAAAATAATTTCATTCGGCAAAAAGGCAGAAGAACCAAAAAGAATTGCTATTTTGGACCTGATTTCCACCAAGAAGGGACTGGTTACTGAAGGAGAAATTAGAGGAATCTAACAGTGGCATGAGCATTCTATATTAGAATTTGTGATAGAAAGCAAGGGAAAACTGAACAGAGTCTGACATGCCTTCTAGCTTTGAGGAGAGCAGGTTTCAAAGAATTCAGTGAAATTCTATGTAGGTGACTATAGATACAGAGGAAGCCAGCCTGAGAGGGATAGGAGGCCCTCAAAAATAAAATTCTGAAGACAAAGCATTTGGGGATCAATACATGTAATCCAAACTCCCCATCACCTCCACCCCTGACCCCAATGCCTCAGTATTTATGATTAAGAGGTAAAGGGAGCATCATGTAAAGAGACCTATATGGATGCACAGAGAGGCCATAGACAAACAGATATTTAAAAGACACTTAAGGATGGACTCATGAGCAAGTAAGAGAGGATTAAACACAAAAACATGAATAACGTCAGGAACAATAATGCTAAAGACAACAAAAAAGGAAGTTAATTGATGCTGTGGATAGAGCACTGGATGTGGAGTCAAGAAGACTTGAGTTTAAATTCAGCATTAGACACTGACTGTGTGAACCTGGGTGAGTCACTTAATCCTATTTGCCTCAGTTTCCTCATCTATAAAATGAGATGGAGAAGGAAATAGCAAACCACTCTAATATCTTTGCCAAGAAAACCCCAATAAGTACACAGAGCTGGACATGATTGAACAATAAAAACAACAAAAGACAATTAAAAAGTTGTTTAGAGTTGTTTTAAGTCTTTATTGAAGAAAAAAAGATCAAAGAAGAGACAGGACAACATAAGTATAGATGGAATCATCAGTTCTGCTTCATGTTGTCTTCTTTGCTAAAACCATTACTGGATGGCAAAAGACAGAACAAAAGTGGCTGATGGGGTTGAAATGAAAAATAAGTAGATATATGGTAAGAGAGTACCTAGTTGCCTTCAATGAGTTCAAGGCACAGATAAAATACATCTCAGGGTAATGAAAGAACCAGGAGATGTTTTATAACTAAGGAAACTATGAGGGATCTTTGAGAAATGATAGAGAATGGCATAGGGACCACAGGCCTGGAAAAGGGCAAACATCACAATTTTTAAGAGAATGATAATTGTAAACTATAGGCCACCTAGCTTGATTTTCTTTCTTGGCAAAATTCTAGCTCATATCATTAAAGCAACTGTTAGTGAACATCTAGAAAAGGAAGCAATGAACGGAAAGATCTAGACAGCTTCATCAAAAACAGATAATGCTAGACTAATCTCATTTCCCATATTGAAAAAATAACTAAGGGGTGGCTAGGTGGTACAGTGAATAGTGTACTGGCCCTGGAGTCAGAAGGACCTGAGTTCAAATCCGGCCTCAGACACTTCACACACACACACACACACACACACACACACACACACACACACACACACACACACACACACACTAGTCGTGTGACCTTGGGCAAGTCAACCCCAATTACCCTACCTTACCCCCTCCAAAAAAAAAGTAAAAGAATTATAACGAAGTTGGTAGGTCAAGTAAATGCTATATAGTTTATGTAGTTTGTGGTAACAATAGTTTTACTAGTTTTTAGCAAAGTATATTTAAAAATTCTCATGATAATATTATGGAAAAACTGATGAAATGTATGAAAAACAATAGACTACTGAGATGGATTTGAAAATGGTTACATGGCCAAACAACAATTATTAATGGCTTCTCTGTCCCTAGAGTGCCTCAAAGATCTGTGCTTGGCCTAATGCATTTAACATTTCTACCAATGACTTGGTTAATGAAGGAGTTGTTTTATTTTAAGTCTCTATCGGAGAAAAAAGGATCAAAGAAGAGACAGGACAACATAGTATGCATGGAAGGTGTAGGTGACACACTTATCCAAGCATGATAGAAAAAAGGTAAAACAATTCAAGAAGATGACACAAAGCTAGGCAGGAAAAACATGTTAGGTAACATGTTAGGATACAGAAATATCGTGAAAGACTACAACATCAGGTCAAACATTTTCAAGATGAAACTGAACATGGATTCATTGTAAAGTCTTATTCCTAGGTCTAAAAGATGAGCCTCACAACTATGGGAGAGAAGAGGCAAGGCCAGAGAGCAGCTTATTTGAAAAAAGATCTGGGAGATTTAGTATATTGCAAGCTCATAGCACCCAAAGAAGTCTATGTGATCTTAGGCTCCATTAAGAGAGACTTGGTATTCTGGGTCAGAGGTAACATAGTTCCACAACACTCTGTCCAGGTCAGACCACATCTGGATTATTAAATCTTCAATTGTGGGCAGCAGACATTGATCAGCTGAAGAACATTCAGAGGAATGCAATCTGATGGTGATCAGCCTAGAGAAGATGCCATAGGGATGACAGCTGAAGGAACTGGTGAAGGAAAGTGAAGGAACTTTACCTAGAAAAGAGAAAATGTAATTGCTGTCTTCAGGTTTCTGAAGGGTTGTCATGTGGAAGATTTATTCGGTCCCTCCCTTGTGTCATGGCCAGAAAAGGCACTGTAAGACCGAGCACTTAGAGCTTGGACTTAGAACACAACTATAAGCAACGGGGAAAAGTTGCAGAAAAACAGATTTAAATTCAGCTTAAAGAACCAACTGCCAACTTAGGGCTATCCAAAAGTAGCCTAGGTTGCCTCTCCAGGTATTAGGGTCCTCCTTCCCAGGAGGGCTTCAAGACTGGATGGTTACTTAGATATTCTAGGGATATGTATCTAGGGAGAATTTAAACTAGATGACCTTTGAGGTCTCTTCACAATCTGAGGTGCTACACATTTCTGCTCTGACCTCATTTTCAGTTCAATTCAGTTCAATTCAATAAACATTTATTAACTACCAACTGAGTACCAGGAATAGTGCTACCAACTGAGTACCAGGAATAAGCCTACAACCTAAAGGGGAAGACAATACACAAAAAGAAACTAAAAAGGGTGGGGTGGGAGGTAGGGAAACCAAGCAGAGTCACAGATGGAAAATATAGTAGTTACCAGGAAAATTCTGGGCCCTCTCCAAAGAAAGGATCTGGGAAGAGAGGGGAAAGTTAACTCAAACTGCTAAATGTAAAAAGCCAATCAGTTTGCATGTCAATCTGCATGGTGATGAGATTTCAGGTAATCAGCTTATTCTGGAGGAGGCTGGAGTAGAAACAAATGCCCCTACACCTTGCCCAACTTCCAGACTCCTTTGCCATTCGTACACATATAGTGCTCAAGCCTGGATAGACACTACAAATGCTGGACTCTATTCCACTTTCCCCTTCCCTTCATTTGTAAAACAGACAACTCCACCTTCCCCTCCCTTAATTGATCTGTAAATAAGCACGACCCCCACCCCTTCCTTTCCCCTATTGATCTGTGGGTGGGAGTTCCAGCCTAGGGTTTCGCTGGCAGGAAATTCAAATGTACACTGACCAATCACTGTAGTTTCAGCATACTTAACCTGGAACCTTAATATGGAACCTCTATAAAACCAGCACAATGTCTGTGCCAAAGTACTGTCTGATTTGGGTGACCATGTACCCCGTCAATCCCACAGTAATAAAATCCACTTTTTAAACTTAGTCGTGGGGGTCTTCTGTCTCGCTTTCTTGGGGTACAACACATATTCATGCTAACCTGCTTGACAAGGGCTTTTGCTACTGCACCAAAGTCCTTTAACTGGACCTTGGCTTATTTTCTTCCCCACTCTCCTCAGGGGATGTTCTAAATCCTATCTTCTTCTAATGCCTCCCTTCCTCTGAAGAGGTCATCCAGCAACAGCTCCCTCATTTTCACAACTCAAAACCTCTCTACAACTTCACCTATTTTTATTTCCCCCTCTTTCACCATGGTCTCTGAGAAAAAGGTAGCCTTTCTCCTTGCCAGGAAGAACCCTGCTACTTAGGCCCTCAGTCCTATCACCAACCATTCTCTTCCTAACCAACCTTATCAATCATCTTTTTTTTTCTTTTTGGAGGGGGGAAGGTAGGGCAGTTGGGATTAAGTGACTTGCCCAAGGTCACACGGCTAGTTTTGTGTTAAGTGTCTGAGGCCAAATTTGAACTCAGGTCCTCCTGGCCCCAGGGCCAGTACTCTATTCACTTTGCCATCTAGTCGCCCCTATCAATCATTTTTTTTACCACTATCACTACTTGCCATAGCCTACAAAGATAATCAGGTTTACCTCATCCTTAAAAAACTTTTATTGTTGCTCAGCCAAAGCCTCAAGTCATCATTTAACTTCTCTACTCTCAAGCAGGCCCTTTTGTCTCTTTCTTAATGATCAACTCTGTTCTCAAGGGTTTGATTATCATTCTATGCAAGTGACTCCCAAATCCAACCCTACCTAATATTTCTCTAGAACTTTATACTCACATTACCAACTGCTTGTCAGACATCTCCTGGATGTCTTATAAACAAGTTAAACTCTACTTATCTAAAGTAGAACTCATTATCTTCCCACCTCCTCAACTTATCCCTTCTCTAAAGTTCCATGTTTTTATTGACCTGCTGTCTGTCCTATCTCTCAGGTTTATAATCTTAGAGTCACTCTTAAAACTTGAACTCAACTTGCTTAATTAACAAGTATTTGCTAAGCATCAACTCTGTATCAGGCAATATGTGCTGGGCCCTTGAAATGCAAAGATAAAATCAAAACTGTCCCTGCTCTCAAGGAGCCTCCTTTGGACAGATACATTGATTGTCTTATGTATACAAATAAGTTAATATCTAAGTAACACTTTCTTCTTCATCATACCATATTGAGTCAGTTGTCAAGTCTAATCAATTCCACCTCCCCCAAATTTCTCACATTTATTCTTTCAGTCCAAGCTCTAAGTGCTCGGTTCAGACCCTCATCACCTTGAAAGGCATTATCATAACAGTCTACCAATTCACCTCTCTGATTCTGACCCACAAGAGGCTCTGGGAACCCCCTTGAATCTTCCCTCTTGATTGTTTCTCGAAGGCTATAGTTCCCTCAACTGGCCTTTCATTGTTGCTATGCCCAATTCTCCATTACCTTTAACCTAACCCAGGCCTTCATAGCTGTTACTGCCAGCTACCTCCCAGCCTTAATCCTACCTAACCCTTATTCTCCCTTGGCCATATAGTCTAGGTCCCTGGAGTTCCCTGCCTTTCTCTGTTACCTCAGTCACCCCAAACTACTGGCCATTCCTATCAAGATCTTCCCTAGACCCCTCCTCCAATCACCTCAGACTACTTGGCCAACCCTAGATCCCTCCCATAGTCTTTCTGTATATAAGATCCATCTCTGCCTCCATCTGAGAGATGATGCTGAGATTTAATCTGGCCTGCTTATATTAGTGATAAAACGGCTCAGATTCCTTAAGAGTCTGGTCAATATGGCAGATTTTCGATGAACTTTATTTTTCTTTGGCTGCAAGAAGACTTAGGGCAAATTCATTCAGGCAGAATCTGTGTGTCACTATTTCAGGGTCCCAGCACCCCTAAACTTCAACAATTCCAGTCTCTCCCCTCTATAATTCCTCTATCACACAACAGCCAAAGGAATCTTTCCAAGGCTCTGGTATGACCATGCCATTTCTCTACTGAAGGAGTCAACAATAATAAAGATAAGAAAGAATAATTTTATTGTGGGATAAAATAACTTTAAAGAAGACTGATTAATTTTAGAAAAAGGCAGTCCCAGTTTTATAGACTGGGAAGTAATGCTGCTATACATGCTACCCTCCATTTTTATGAGAAAGATGCAAAAAGTAAAACTTCATATTGAAATCAGGGATTTGTTCAAGAATGCAAGTCTTAGACTATATCCTGCAATTAATAAAAATTTAGGGGGCGGCTAGGTGCAGCAGTGAGTAAGAACGCTGGCCCGGAGTTGGGATGACCTGGGATCGGTTCTGGCCTCAGTACTTGGCACCCACACATAAATAACTAGCTGTATAAACTTGAGCAAGTTACTTAACCCCAATTGCTTTAAAAAAAAAAAATTAGCCCAATGGCATTTTATTTAATTGACAGGACAATCCATTAACTGATTGATTCCCCTGGCTCATCATAAAAGTCCAATTTGTGTTAGTATCTTCTGTTTATTAAGAAAGGAGCATTTCAATACACACACATACATATACATGCATCTATATATGTGTATACACATACATGTGTTTATACACACACACATATATGTTTGAAAGTTTGCCATCAGAAAGTGTTGAAATATACCTAAATCATGCTGGATAACTGAAGAATTACCATATTATGTTATAGACATAGTTTAGCACTTAATTTATCTCTAATTAATTCAAATAGTTTAGCTTTCTTTTCCCTGCTACATTTAAAATTTTTTAATAACAAAATCTATGTCTTAACTTTTCTAAACTTCCCCACAGTATGAAGATGCATTGGGTATGTCATAGGAGCTCAATAAATATTTGTTGAATGAATATTCTTTGAATGAAAAAGATGCTTAGGTAAAAATGGAAACTTAAGTCACCTGTTCTAGGTATACATCGACACTTCCTCCAGAAGTTGTGCTGACAGAAGCCACTGCCAACAAGGGATGAAGAGGATGCCATGTTATATGGGAAGGAGACCCAGCTGAGTCAGGAGCCTCTATCCGGTGATCAAAGTAGAGGGCCATGGTAAAGTATCAACCTGGTCGTTATCTAAACCTGCAGGAAAAAAATTCAAGCATATCATTAAAAACAAACAATACAGATTGTATATAGAATTAGAAATGCCTCTTGTAAAAAGGAAATATTGCCAACCTTTTTCATTAAAAGCATCCAGAAACTCAAACTGTCACATCAGTAGTGGCTTTCCTACAAAAAAATGGAGGTGACACAAACAGTAAATAATCCTTGCTGATTTTGGTTAAATGTGCAACAAGGAAATTTTGCACTTAATGTACCTTTAACTTATGGATATTTACAAAATCAAGCAGTTTCACAGATGTGAAACAAACTGTCTTTGTTCCGTTCAAAGCAACCTAAGGTTGTATCCTACATCTTCTATTCTCAGGACCAAAAAGTAGAAAGAAGGAAGGCATAACCTTTACAAAATGAATGGTCTAGGCAATCTGGCCAATTTCTTTCTTTCTTTCTTTTTTTTTTTTTTTTTTTGCTTTTTGGAGGTGGAAAGCAGGGCAATTGGAATTAAGTGACTTACTCAAGGTCACACTTACTAGCCATGTGATCAGATGTCTGAGGTCACATTTGAACTCAGGTCCTCCTGACTCCAGGGCCGGTGCTCTATTCCCTTCACCACTTAGCTACCTCTGGCCAATTTATTTTTATTCAGAGGGAAGTTAAATTCAGAATAATAAAATCACTGAATGCCAGAACTAGTTTAAACTGTGGATTTTACAGATGAGGAAATTAGGGTCCAGAAAAATAAGACAATTAGACCAAAGTCACAAATTTATGGCTGAATCTGAACAGGAATCAGAAGTTTTTTCTCCATCTAGAAAACACTGGACCAAAGAAGGAAGAACACGGGATGGGGGAAGGGAGAACTGAAAGTCTTTTATCCTCTTAAATCACCTATGTTCATTTGATTATCTCTTGGAATTTTGCTCTGAAACATTACAGAAGAAGTTGAGTCCCAGCTCAATGTTCCCCAATTGTCAAGAACTAATTTATTTCTGATATATTTGATTAAGGTACTGAATGTTGAATTTGGGCAGAATCTTTTAAATTAAGTCCTTTTGGAAGGTGAATGAAGGGAGAATATCTGGTTTTGTTGGAATTGGAGAAGCTTGGTTGAGCAGAATCACAATTGTCTGTACCTTAGTTTTTCCTCCACCTCTCACAGTGAGCTTGTGGGAGCTGCCTTGTGAAGAAAACCTTTTTTAAGCTATTGAGGCCATAGAGAGCACTACCACCCAGAGTGGGGAAAAGGAATTGAGCTTCTATTTTTTGAAACATTAGCAATTGCAAAAGAAGGAAAAGATGCAATCTCAAATTTCAAACTGGGAATGGAGATCAAATTAAATTCACTAGAAGGAAATCTTAAAGATACACAATGACATAGAAACTTGAAAAATCCAAATTTCTTCACATGGTGACGCAATCTGTGATTTCTGTGATGATTTAAAGAGTAGAAACAAAAATCTTTTGTGGCACTAAATAAAGAACTTTGCAGGCAAAGGTGGTCAGTGAAATAACACCTGAAAAAAAGGGGCATAGATAAGATTGAAGCCATAAAGAATTTATAAGATACAGTATTTAACAAATCAAATTTAGCACTAATTATTGTTGTTGATTTTTACAGAATATGTAAAATCTAAAATATACAAGCAGTTAAATAAAACGTAAGATTAATGTAAGCCCAAGGTTTAAATAAAAAATTTTAATGCATCCTTGTGACTATTTCAGATTCTAGATTATTAAACTAATTTAATCAATCATTAAATTCTAGACTACTTAAAACTTTTATTCTTTATAAGAGCTATTTAATTCAATTTGCATGACATTGAGATTTATTTTATTTACTAATCTTGTACTTTGGTTCACTAGTCAATATATGTGGTATACTTGTGGAATCATTCATTTTGATAACAGAAAAATTATGGTAGGCATTATTATTTTAACTATTAATTTCTTAAGAATCCTTTCATTCAAAATAAATTTTCTGTGCACTGTTAGAAACTGTATGTTGATTGTACATGTATAGCCTATATCAGATGGCTTGCCTTCTTGGGGAGGGGGAAGAAAAGGAGGGAGAGAGGGAGAAAAAAAATCGGAACTAAAATATGTTGAAAACTCTCTTTACATGTAATTGGAAAATAAAATGCTATTAAGTAGAAACTCTTTATGTTCCACATACCTTTGTAAAATTTACATTGGTGTTATGTTTTCAATTGTGTTCAAAGGTGAAAAAAGGCAGCTCAAACAAATCATAGAATCATACATAGCTTTAGAACTTGAAAGGAAACTTGGAGGTAGTCTAGTCCAATGCCCTCTCTTTACAGACAAGAAAACTGAGGCCAAGAGAGTGACACTGGACAAGTGACTTATCCAGAACTCTATAGTCATATAAGGATTACCGTTATCTGGTCAGGCACAGAACAACTTTTTTTGGTCCCAGGAAACAAATAGGTGACTGAAGAAAACCAAGTTTTTGCCACAACCTGTAGCTCTATCTATAGAACTACTAATTAGTGGGGAGACTGACTTGGAAGGAAAAACAGCTAAGAAAGTATGCCCTTGACCTTCTGTGAAGAACTACTGGGCAAGTGTGTTTTTTTTTTCCCTGGGGCTACAAATTTTAGTTATAATCAACTCTCAGTCACCTTAAGGGAGAACGGTAGTGACATCTCCAAACAGTGGTGCATTCATGAGCCATTTACTCTATAAGGTAAATCACCCCACGGCCTGCCTTTCATACAAACCTTAAATTATGTCATAGGAGTTGGCTGGGAAACCAGATGGGCACCGGGAAACTAATTCTGAAGTGTGCTGAAGACATGGGAAGGTGGTTCCAGAGCTCAAGTTGGAAGAAGAGAACATTAATTTTGGAATCTGATCAAGACAGAATAACAAGGAGGTTCCTGCACTAGATTAGCAGCCAATACTCCACTTTCACTATGGCAGGTATAGAAATGCCACAAGAGCCATGGAAACAGTTAAAGCTACATGACTGAGCTGTTCATTTTGAGCTCTCTGGATTTTGGGGAGGGGGAAGAGTGTGAGAAGGTCAGGATTATACCTTAACCAAATCAAAAATCTATACTGATCCAAATTTAATAGATGATTGATATATCCCATACACATCCATAGTTATTTGCAGGTTATTTCCCCCATTAAAATGTGAGCTCTGAGAAGAGAGAGATATTTTTTTACTTTCTATTGATCACTAGCATTTAAGGTAGGCTGTGAGTAGATAGAGTGCTGGGCCTGGAGTCAGGCAGACCTGAATTCAAATATGTCCTCTGATACTTATTAGCTGTATGACCCTAGGTAAATCAATTTACCTCTGTTTGTCTCCATTTCCTCAACTGTAAAATGGGGATAATAACAGCACCTACCTCCCAGGATTACTGTAAGGATCAAGTGAGATAGTAAGCACTTAGCTCAGTGTCTGGCACACAGGAGGTGCTATATTAATGCTTATTCCCTTCCCCACCCCTTAGTCATTGACTGACATCTCCAATTTACTTTGGTTTTTGAGACTTGACCACTGAATTCTTTTATGAGTTTCCTTTGGAAAAACATGTTACAAGCAAACATTATTTTTCCATACATAAATACATGAAGAGAAAATAATTATGTATGCCCAGGATGTTTAAAGTTTGTAAGTTATCATAATAAAGACTTTGGCAACATATTAGAAAGTAAGAGTTATTCAGTTGAACTTAAAAATTAACTCTGTTGAGTAACTTATTTTCTTTAGAACTCTTTTTTAGAAGGTCTTTGAGAGAAAAAACACTTTTTTCCAGGCTGAACTTTGAGAAACCAAGAAAAAAAAATCCAGCAACATTTATTTGACTCCCTTTATCACTCCTTTCTTCCACACTATTTTTGAGTACCCAGTATTTTTAGGCATTTCTATTCTACCTTGTTAAAACTAGTTTTCAAAAAAGATAAGATAAACTCATTCTTGTGAGGGTATAAATACCATAGATGTTTAAAAGTATTGCCATCTTAGCCATTATGTGTGATAGTAACAAAGGAATGAATATCTAATGATAGATTTTTAAACAATAAGAGGTTGGATGGGTATTTTAAAACATAGGGAGTTCTCCCAAGTCCTGAAATCATACCATATAGGCAGTGGGCTACTATGCCTAGGCTTGCCATTCTTTAGGCAATCATAGTTCAAGAAAGTTTGATCACATTGGGGAAGTATAGTTTACTAGTAATTTGTTAAAATGGGATTCAGTGAAGTAGGGTTATATAACTTTAGTTACAATGTACTGTCACTTAAATTTTTCAAAAGACCTATTGTTTCATCAGTATAAGAATTCTCTTTATGAATACATACAACAATGTGTCCATACCTTAGCCGATTGCTAGGAAGCAGTTGGTGGTGAAGTGGATTAGAGCATTGGACCTGGAGTCATGAGTTCAAATTCAGCCTTAGACACTAGCTGTGTAACCCATGGCAAGTCACTTAACCTGTTTGCCTCAGTTTCTTCAACAGCAAAATGGGCATAGTGATAGTTTGTTGTGAGGATTATTTGAGATCAGAGTAAAGTGCTTGGCACATACTAAGTGCTATATAAATGTTAACTATTATTATTAGCCCCAATTTCTTCAACTGTAAAGTGGAGATGATAATAGCACCCTCTGCATAGGGTTGTTATAAGAAACCAATGAGGTATTATTTGTAAAAAGCATTTAGCCTGGTGCATAGTAGGTGCAATGTAACTGCTTAGTCCTGCCTAGTGGCCAGAATTCTGGTAGGGCCCTCTCTGAACCCATCTGGTCCTTCCAGATCACAGACATATGGCTGTCTGTCTGACTTATACGAAACTTTCTACTTGAATAGGGTTTGCTGGTGACTGCCATACATAGTCTTTGGGAACCCAGGGTCACCTCCATACTGTAAAAAGAAATTCATGTAGGCCTTGAAAACAGATACTTATATATAAAATGTTTTATTCTCTCAAAAATCTTTGCCTGGTCCATAACATTAAAGGCTGAGGTGAACTGAATATGAAGTTTGTTCTTTCAAAGGCCACACCAAATAGAACCACAGATTAACTGAAAAAATGCCAACATCCAGAAGTTACAAGGGGTTTTTTTCCTGTTTGTTAGTTTTGCTTTGTCAAATCTGTGATGAGTTTCTCTGAACTTAGGTAGACTAGTCTTTAGACAGAAGACATCACTGGAACCTACTGGAAGCCTTTCCAGCTTGGTAGAGGTGACCTGCCAGAGGTTACATTTTGTGATACAGCTATTAAGAATTAGTGGTTACTTCCACACCAAGATACAGTATCAATGAAGTGCTTTAGTGAAGGATTATCTTTAAAACAAAATTAATTACACATTGTATATCTTCGCCCCTTCTGTGGGCCTTAGTTTAGCTGCTGTGGAAAGGGGTCTGGGATGAGACTACATGGTCTTTATGGTCCCTAGTAGGAGTTGAAACTACATGAGCACTACGGGAAAAACCACCAGAAACCTTGGGCCCATAAAAATCTCTCTGAGCTTCAGTTTTCCCCAACTGTTTTGGAGGGGGGGAGGGCGGGGCAATTGGGGTTAAGTGACTTACCCAAGGTCACATGGCTAGTTTGTGCCACATTTGAACTCAGGTCCTCCTGACTCCAGGGCCAGTGCTCTATTCACTGGGCCACCTAGCCTCCCCATTTCCCCTAATTGTTAAAAGATGAACTTAGCTGATTTAGAAAATCCCTGTCCAGCTTTCCCCATTCAATGATATCACCTGTGTGCTAAGGTAAATTTTGAGAGTGCCTGTCTGTGCCTGGAGCTTAACAATAATAACAACAACAGACATTCATGCAATATTTAGTTTGCAAACCACTTTGCATATATTACTTCTGAGATTCAAAACCACTCTATGAGGTAGGTATTACAGGCATTTATTTGCATTCTATTCTATATTTTTAAGGCTCATAGGAGTTATGTCAAGTCAGATTATGAGAGCCAAGCCAAGATGCTATTAGAATGAATGGAAAACACTGAAGTGGTTACTCAGCTTGTAAATTTAGGGGGTAGGATTTGCTATCTTCCTGGTTTTAGGGGTACGATGGTAATAATAACAGCTACCATTTAATAGCACTTTAATAATGATGATGATAGGGGCGGCTAGGCGGCCCAGTGAATAGAGCACCACCCTAGTGTCAGGAAGACCTGAATTCAAATGCAGCCTCAGACACTTAATACTAGCCATGTGACCTTGGGCAAGTCACTTAACCCCAATTGCCCTGCCTTCCCCTCTCCAAAAAGCAAAAACAAAAACAATGATGATGATGATGCCTAACATTTATATCCTTTAAAAATATCCTATTTGATCCTGGGAGTTAGGAGATATTATCATCCCCATTAGGAGATATTATCACAGGTGAGGAAATTGAGGAAGGCAGAGATTAAGTGTCTTGCCCACGATCACACTGGTAATAGGTGTTCGAGGTCACATTTGAACTCAGAGCTTCCTGACTCCAAGGTCCGGTGCTCTCTCCACTGTACCCAGGGGAGGCCTGGGAATGACTCCCTTGTGAGAGGTGCAGCCTGTCTCTTCATCTGAATATAGGACTAATAACAGGGGTGTCGGGAGGAAGGGCTCTGTAAACCATAAAAGCCTACATCAGGGTGAGCAGAGGTAGTGCAGTTATCGTTATTGCAGCGGTATGCGTCCTCGGGTCCTAGGGGCCAGCCTCTGACAACGTGCGGTGCTGGGGAAGTTGGTTAACATTTGGAAGACAGACAGGAAAGTAACGAAAGTCAGGGAGGAAGGAGCAAAGCGCTGCTCCCCTAAGGGGCTGCCTGGCTACCTGCGGGAGCGCAGCGGCGCTCCGGGCATCAATCAGTCCCGCGGAGGCTGGAGAAGAGCACCGCACGGGAGAGCTGCAAGGCCGCGCCAGGGCCCGCCGAGGATCCGCGCCAGGCTGCGGCAGCGGGCGGCCGCTCCGGGAGGCCTGGGAGAGATGATGGGGGGGGCCCGTGGCCCGGGGAGCCCCTGGAGGCCGCTCGGGAGCGGGGGCGGAGGGCAGGAGGCGGCTGGCGCGGACTCCCAGAACCTCCGGCTCCGGCTCCGGCTGCAGCCTGGCCCTGCTCCTCAGCTTCCGGCCTCTGAAGCCCCCTCCCCAGAGCCGGGCGCAATTCCGCCCCGGACCCCCTCCCCGGCCGTGAGGAGCGCGCTAGGGGTAGCGCCTGGGACTGGGCGGAGTAGAGAGGGATTGGGGAGGAGGGGTAAGGTTCGCTGGGCTCGGGCTCCCCTGCAGTACGTGACCGCCCTCAACCGAAAGGCGATGCTGGCCGTTACCCCTGACAACGGCTAGGGGCGGAGAGCGGAAACAGCCGAAGGGAGAGGATGTGGACGCGAAGGACCACGAAGCCTCGACGGAAAATGCCGGGAAGAACCGAAACCGATCGGCTTCCTTCGCCCAGCCGCGGCGAAGTGATGGGAGGGGCGGGTTATGGTGTTGGAAGAGGCACAGGATGCCGCAGGTAGGGATATTCATAGCATTTAGAGGTACAAGGTCTGTTACCGGGCAGGGTCGGGGCTGGAGGAAGGAAGGAGGAGGACGGAAGGGGCAGGTCAGTTACAGCCCAAGGAAGGGAAGGAGGGAGGAAGGAAAGAAGGGAAGAGAAGGAAGGGAGGAAGAAGGAAGGGAGGAGAAGGAAGGAAGCAAAGAAGGAAAAAAGAAGAGAGGAAGAAGAAAAAGAAGGAGGAAAAGGAAGGGGAAGGAAGAAAGAAGAGGAAGGGAGGGAGGAAAGAAAGGACGGAGCATTTATTAGAAACCTATTATGTGTTACTGTTCCGAGAGCTTTAAAATATCATCTTACATCTTACAAAATATCCTCACAACCCTGGGAAAGTAGTTGCTATCATTAGCTGATTTTACAGTTCAGAACTATGAGTGGCCTCAGGGGGTCTGAGGTCGAATTTGAACTCATATCTTTCTGATTCCCGGCCCAGCGCTCCATCCATTGTGCCACCTAGAGTCCTGGGGCCTAATTACCTCATCTGATTACTGTTGGCTTCCTAGGTGACAGGCAGCAGCTTATTAGGCAGAGTGGTGGTTCCAAGTCTGGAACACTTGGACTCAAATCCAGTGGCTGTGACCCTCTGCAAATCATTTTTCTTCTCAGTGCTGTAGGCAATTCGTTCAGACTGTAAGTTAGTTAGAACTATTGTTGATCTGCCTTGGTAGATGGAGTTTTCTTTTGGAATTTCACTCCCCCATGAAATCAGAGGTTCAGACCAGAAAAAAAAAAGAAAAGGGTGTGTGTGTGTGTGTGTGTGTGTGTGTGTGTGTGTGTGTGTGTGTGTGTGGTGGGTGCACTCCTCCTAGAATTAGAGATTTAGAACTGGAAGGGACCTCAGAGAGGAAACAGAGGGCCAAATAG
Source organism: Gymnobelideus leadbeateri (assembly GCA_011680675.1). Lineage (NCBI taxonomy): Eukaryota > Metazoa > Chordata > Mammalia > Diprotodontia > Petauridae > Gymnobelideus > Gymnobelideus leadbeateri. The sequence goes on from WOXC01004884.1 coordinate 731,975, forward strand.
GATTGGAAGTCATGCAGGTAAAAAAGTAGCAAAGTCGTGTTTCAAACTCAGGCCTTCTGACTCAAATGCTAGTGTGCAGGACCTTGATTTCACCACTTCCTGACCTCTGAGGTTACTTAGTTGGTTCAGTCATCTAGTATCAAAGGGAGTGATTTGTTAATATACTTGAATGAAACTGAAATGACACCACCAAAGATCAAGATTCATACACATCATGCTGAGATTGATTTAACACTTTTATGGATATCATTTTGGCATTTATTACAAATATTTACCATCAAGTTTCCCAATTGTATAGCTGTCTCTCTTTTTTTTCTAGCCAAACTCCTCAGAAAAAGTCTTCTAAAGGAGACACTTCAACTTCCTTTTTTTTTTTCTTAACCTCCTGGAAACTGACTTCATCCAACTGAAACTGGTCTCACCAAGTACCAGCTGCTTCTTCTAACTGCCAGATCTATCGGACTCTTCTCAGACCTTATCCTAGACCTCCCTGCTGTGTTTAACACTGTACCACTGCCTGCTGTTCCTGGATACTTTTGGGACACTTTTCTCTCTTGTTTCTCAAACTGTTTTCTAACTGTTCCTTCTCAATCTATTTTAGTGAATCGTCATCCATGTTATGCCCACTAAGTGGGAGTGTCTCCTAAAGCTCTATACTGGGCCCTTTTTTCTCTCTGTGGGTTCTCTCTTGGTAACTTGATAGGCTTTCATAGATTCAATTATCATCTACCTCTAGGCACATTCCAAGATCTGTATGTCCTTTCCTGGTCTCTCTCCTGAGCTCCAGTTCTGAATCACTAACTGCCTATTTCATGTTTCAGACAGGAGGTTCTATGGGCATCTTAAACTCAACATGTCCAAAATCCAACTCATCTTTCTAGCAAAACTCACCTTTCCTCCAAATTTACCCATTGCTGTCAAGGGTACCATCTATCCTAATCATTCAGATATGCAGCAACCTCAGTATCATTTTTGGCCCCTCACTTTGCCTTATTCCACCTATACAAGCAATTGCTAAATCTTGTTTGTATTTCCATATCATTTCTTTCTTTCTTTTCTTTTTGCTTTTTGGAGGGGGGAGGGTAGAGCATTTGGAGTTAAGTGACTTGCCCAAGGTCACAGGGCCAGTTTTTGTGTTAAGTGTTTAAGGTCACATTTGAACTCCGCTCCTCCTGACTCCAGGGCCCATGCTCTATTCACTGTGCCACCTAGATGCTCTTCCACATCTTTTCTTAAATATATCCTCTCCTTACCACTCACACAGCCATGACCCTTATTCAAGACTTCATCACCTCTTAACTGGACTATTGCAATGACTTTCTAACTGGTCTCCCTGCCTCAAGTCTTTCTTCACAGCTGCCAAAGCAATTTTTCTAAAATATAGGTCTGATTCTGTTACTCTTCTATTCAACAAACTCCAGTGACACTCTATTGTCTACCTCTGAGATCACCTTTTTTTTTTAAACTTAGCTGCCACATTAGTTCAGGCTCTCATCATTTTTTAGACTATTGCAATAGAATTCCTGAACTCCAAATTTTCCTTTCTCAGCCCATTGTCCTCACAGCTGCCAAAGAGATTTTCCCATTTTTTAATTTAAAAAGAAATTAATTTTCTGTTGCAAATACTCTCCCTCTATCTCTTCACTGAGAAGATGATAAATATGATAACCATCATACATATGAAGACATGCTTTAAAACATTTCCATGTTAGCTATGTTGTGAAAACAAAGAAAAAAGGTGGGAGGAGAATAAAGAGAAAAAATGTTTCAATATGTATTGAGTCCATCAATTCTTTATCTGGACGTGGATAACATTTATCATTATGAGTCCTATGGAATTGCCATTGTATTGATCAGAGCTAAATCTTTCATATTGATATTGTTACAATATTAATGTTACTATGTACTTTGTTCTCCTTCATTTTGTATCAGTTCATATAGGTTTTCCCAGGTTTTTCTGAAACCATCCCCTTCATCATTTCTTGCTTTTTTTTTGGAGGGCAATTGGGGTTAAGTAACTTGCCCAAGGTCACACAGCTAGGTTTTTGTTTGTGTGTGTTAAGTGTCTGAGGCCGGATCCGAACTCAGGTCTGTCTGACTCCAGGGCTGGCGCTCTACTCACTGCTTTACCTAGCCGCCCCTCCCTTCATCATTTCTTACAGCACAATCATATACTATCACATTCATATACCATAACTTGTTCGGCCATTCCCCAATTCATGAGCATCCCCTTAGTTTCTAATTCTTTGCCTCCACAAGAGTTGCCATGAATATTTCTGTACATATAGATTCTTTTCCTTTGATAATTTTGGGGTATAGACCTAGTAAAGATATTTGTGGGTGCAAGGGTATATATATATATACACACATATATATCCAATTTTATAGCCCTTTTATATAGTTCCAAATTGTTCTCTAGAATATTTGGTTTAGTTCACAGTGCATTAGTATATCTATTTTCCCATATCTCCAGCATTTGTCATTTTCTTTTTCTGTCATCTTAGCCAATCTGATAAGTATGAGGTAGTACCTCAGAGTTGTTTCAAATTGCATTTTTCTCTAATGAATAATTATTTAGAACATTTTTTCATATGACTATAGACAGTTTTGATTTTTTCTGAAAACTGTTTGTTTATATCCTCATTTATCAATTGGGGAAAGACTGATATTCCTGTAAATTTGACTCAGTTTTCTATATATTTGAGAAATGAGATCTCTATCAGAAAACTTGCTGAGGGGCAGAACCAAGATGGCAGAGTAAATGCAGCAACCCAACTGAACTCTCTCAATAGTCTCCTTTAAAATAATGCATCAATTCAAATTCTGGAACACCATAGCCAGCAAAATGGAGGGGTGAGAAAGAAGGGTCTATTGGGAAAAGAGAGAAAGGAGAGGAAGAATGAAGGAAATTATCTCACATAAAAGAAGAGGGCAAGGAAGAGCTTTAACAGTGGAGGTAAAAATTGGGGAGAGATGGCAGGTAGTGCTTGAACCTCACTCTCATTGGAATTGGTTTCTAGATGGAAAAAAAATACACACATACTCACTCAGTTGGGTATAGAAATTTATCTTACCCAAAGGGAAGTAGGAAAGGAAGAGAATAAGAGAAAAGGGAAGGGATAAAAAAAGAGAAGACAGATTAAGGGAGACAGTGATCGGAAGCAAAAAAGCCTTTTGAGGATGGACAGTATAAAAAGGAGAGAGAAAGAAAGATAGAAGAACATAGGATAGAGTGAAATACACAGTAATCATAACTGAATGTGAATGGAATGAACTCACCCATAAAACAGAAGTGGATAATAGCAAGCATTAGAATCCAGAATCCAAGAATATGTTGTTTATAAGAGACACACCTGAAGCAGAAAGACACTAACAGAATTAAAATAAAAAGATGGAACAGAATCTATTATGCTTTAGCTGAAGTAAAAAAAAAAAAGGCAGAAGTAGCAATCATGATCTAAGACAAAGCAAAAGCCAAAATAGACCTAATTAAAAAAAATAATTAGGGGGCGGCTAGGTGGTGCAGTGAGTAGAGCGCTGGCCCTGGAATCAGAAGGACCTGAGTTCGGATCCGGCCTCAGACACTTAACGCACACACAAACAAAAACCTAGCCGTGTGACCTTGGGCAAGTTACTTAACCCCAATAGCCCTCCAAAAAGCAAAAAAAAATAATAATAATTAGAAAAAATACAGTTTGCTTAAAGGTACCATAAACAGTGAAGTAATATCAAAAATTTTACAGCAAATTTCTCTGATAGAGGCCTCATTTCTCAAATATATAGGAAACTGAGTCAAATTTATAAGAATGCCAGTCATCCCCCAAATAATAAATGGTCAAAGGATATGACTAGACAATTTTCAAGAGAAATCAAAGCTGTTTATAGTTATGTGAAAAAATGTTCTAAAGTATTATTAATTAGATAAAATTCAATTTGAAACAACTTTGAGGTACTGCCTTACACCCATCAGTTGAATAACATGACAGAAAATGAAAATGACAAATGCTGGAGTGGATACAGAAAATTAGGGACACTTATTGTATTAACAATGCAATATTCACTATGCCTATGGCAATTATAAATAGGCTTATGTGGTTATTAATCACAAAATATATCAGTCTCTCTATATGGGGGATAAAGCCAGAGAATTTATTAAAATACCAAATAACCGAGTCCCAAAACCAGAAAGTCAAAGCCATCAGGGTAGTTATGAAATTGGCACAAGTAGTTACCATAGTAAACAACCACATTCTTAAGCCTTCAAAACAGAACAGGCTACTTCAGGCAAAGGTCCTTCTCTCCCGACTCTCAGCAACTGCTCAGCGTCCAGGAAGCATGCTCACAACAGCTCCGGCCCCCTGCAGTTCCAGTTCCCGGCAGCCCCCAACAAGAGTCCTTAGCAGAAATTCTGGCTGGCTTAAAAAGAGGTTTGGGCCTCCACCTCTACCTCGGCAGTTACTGCTGTTGCTGTGGCCACCAACAGTCCCCAACGGAACTCTAACTCTTCTTCCGCTTCCTCTTGCCCCTCCCCTTCCTGCTATGTCAGCAAGTCCAATGGGGCATGGAAGATCTTTAAATCCCATAACCCTTACATTCGGCCCCAAGATCTTTCATGTCCCTTAACTTGGCAAAAGTATATTAGGAATAACTGGTGTCAACAGAATTTTACAACAATATAACAAAGATAGCACACAATAAACATAGAAAACAGAAAACAATATTTCAGGGTGGGGTTTGAGCACAAGCTCCCCATCATTCCCCCCCGAACAAATGGGGCCCTGAAATCTTGGGGTAAGGGGCGAAGATCTCTTCTTCCATGGCTACTTGCTGCTGAAATCGGATGTAGAGCTGTCCCTGTCCCAAGGGGTCCCATTTGAGAGGTCAGTTCTTAATGTGCTTGATGCCAAGTCCAAGGGTGATACATCACAGTTGCAGACAGGGGGTGACATCCAGCTTAAGCTATCGGGCATCTATAGGTGGAGGGTACCAAGCCTGTGGAAACAAATCTAGCAAACAAGGTAAACAGACAAAAAGCCAAGAAAAAGCAAAGAGAAAATAACCAGACTACTGTAGCCTCACTCACGGTAGAATATATGAGTTAAGGGTACAACTTTGTAATCATCTTCTCCGGAATAAACAATAGTTACAGTGTTATCCCTCCCATGTGCTATAATCTCTGCAGCCTTTGGAATATCATCTGGCTTCCTTTTTACCCATACTTTAGCTCCCGATTTTATTCTATCAGTAGAACCAAATCCTTCAGTTCCTCTGACAGTCATTTTGGAAGGAGGGTCAGTTTTTACAAGTGGTATTGTTTTACAAGGAACGATAATCACTTGGACTATCCTATCATTTTTACGAATCTGTATGGGCCCTTCACCTAAATTATGGAATGTCACAGTAGTTGATCCATTCTTCCAATGTATTGTTAAACCGATATGGGGTCTACAATCTCCTCTGTATATTTCTTTAATCTGGGCTGGGGCCTGTCCTATTTCCTATTCACCCTGAAGGTGGGGCAAACTTGGATACAAAGATTCTGATTCAGGAGTACCTGCAGGGGTAGTTCTTGCTTCCCTATTCATTCTAATGTTAAGTACCTTTTCTTGGTACAGCTTATGCAGCTCTTCAGTTGGAATACCATCTATTCTTCTAAAGTCCACACCTGCTCTCAATAGAGCAAAAAACAGTTCCCTTCTAGTTGGTCTATTTTGTCTCTGAATCCTCTGGCTATTTACTCTTCTCTCTCTAGGCAATTTATCTTGTCCCCATTCTCCTAGGTCACTTAATTGTGAAATCTTATCCAGCACCTCTGAAAGAGGGTGCCCTATTTCTCCAATTAATAAAGTCAGAATTAAGTGCTTATAAGCAGGAGGAGCAGTCTTCACTATGATATTTCTAGGAGGAACTCCTAGGGGAGTTTCATAATATGCATTTGCATCTCCAACCATGATGGTAGTTTTCATTACCTCTTCCTTTAGCTTCCTCATACAATCTCTAAGTGAGTACCAGGGTCTGTCTCCACTAGGCCACATAGAGACAGTAGGATATTGCTTTCTGCATCCCTGGGCAACTAAAACTAACAGAGTAGTTTTTCTGAGGCCTCCTCCCACATGGTAGTCCCTAAAAGCTTGGTGGACAAAAGGATTCTGACTAATACTTATGAATTTTAAGCAATCCTCACTGTCCAGTGTTATTCCTCCAGCGCCTTCATCAGTGATTCTTACTATCCAAGACACTAAAGACTCTCCCATTCTTTGGGTGAATCTACTCAATATGTCAGTAATCTCCTGTTGAGTGAAATCCTCAATTATCTCCTTGGACTCTGTTTGGCCCTGGCACTTCTCCTGTCTTCTTCTTCGTATGGGGAGAAATTCTATGTTAGAAGACTCCTCATCTAACCTTGTTGCATTCTCCACACACACATTCTCCTGGCAGCTGTCTAGGTAACTCTGCCCAGCCTGTACAAAAGCTGCATGCACATTTCTTCTGCTAGGTTTTTGCTTCCTTTTAGCTACATGAACAGTAGCTTTTTCCTGGACCACCTGAGTCCCTCCGGTTTGCTCCTCTGAATGCTGTGACACAGAAGAATCCTCAAGCAAACCAGCCAACTCCCTAGCCATCTGAGCTCTTTCCTCCAGCAGCTTATCCCTACTTTTGCACATGAGGCGATAACTTGTTAGCAGGACCCAGCCTCTCCTGCACACTCCTGCCAACTCTTTGCCTGGTTCTATGGGTATTCCTTGCAAACATCTTTCCAAATCTCCAGGTTCTCCCTCTTTTAGTCTTGGTTCCCAGTTTTCACAGGGCCCTGTACTTTTGGCCCATTCTCTGGCTAGAGAGGAATAAGGCAAATCCTCCCATCCTGGGATAGCCATTTCTCCCTCTAAAGCCCCCCTGCTTCCAAATAGAGGCCTGATATTTTTTGATCCCATCCTCGTCGCCAAATGTATTAACAATGCAATATTCACTATGCCTATGGCAATTATAAATAGGCTTATGTGGTTATTAATCACAAAATATATCAGTCTCTCTATATGGGGGATAAAGCCAGAGAATTTATTAAAATACCAAATAACCGAGTCCCAAACCCAGAAAGTCAAAGCCATCAGGGTAGTTATGAAATTGGCACAAGTAGTTAACATAGTAAACAACCACATTCTTAAGCCTTCAAAACAGAACAGGCTACCTCAGGCAAAGGTCCTTCTCTCCCGACTCTCAGCAACTGCTCAGCGTCCAGGAAGCGTGCTCACAACAGCTCCGGCCCCCCGCAGTTCCAGTTCCCGGCAGCCCCCAACAAGAGTCCTTAGCAGAAATTCTGGCTGGCTTAAAAAGAGGTTTGGGCCTCCACCTCTACCTCGGCAGTTACTGCTGTTGCTGTGGCCACCAACAGTCCCCAACGGAACTCTAACTCTTCTTCCGCTTCCTCTTGCTCCTCCCCTTCCTGCTATGTCAGCAAGTCCAATGGGGCATGGAAGATCTTTAAATCCCATAACCCTTACACTTATGCACCGTTGATGGAGTTGTGAACTGGTCTGACCATTTTGGAGAACAGTTTGGAAGTATGCCCTAAAATTGTGCATACTCTTTGACCCAGCAATACCACTACAAGGTAAGTATCCCCAAGAGATCAAAGAAAAAGGAAAAAGACCTACATGTAAACAATATTTATAGCAGCTTTTTGTGGTAGCAAAGAATTGGAAATTGAGGGGATACTATCAATTGGGAAATGACTGAACAAGTTGTGATATATAATTGTGATGGAATACTACTGTGATATAAGAAATGATAAGCAGGACAGTTTCTGAAAAACCTGGGAAGACATATATGAATTGATGTGTAGAAAAGTGAGCCGAACCAGGAGATCATTATACATAGGAATAGCAATATTATAGGATGATCAGCTTATGAAAGATTTAGTTATTGTGACTTTGGGCAACTTACTTAACCCCAATTGCCCTCCAAAAAAAAAAAAAAGAGATTTAGTTACTCTGATCAATACAATGATACAAGACAATTCTGAAGGACCTATGCTGAAAAATGTTATCCACCTCCAGAGAGAAAATTAATGAACTCTGAATGCAAATTGAAGTACAATTTTTTCACTTTATTTTTGCAGCATGGTTAATATGGAAATGTTTTACATGATTTCACATGTATGATTGATATTATATTGCTTGCCTTCTCAATGGGTAGGGAAGGAGGTGGTGAGTAGGAGAGGATTTGGAACTCAAAATTAAAAAAAAAGAATGTTATAGATAAATAATAAACATTTTAAAATGTAAAGGAAAAACGTCTTATAAAGCCCCCCGTCTCCTGCTTTACTTCTAATTTTGGCTACATTAATTTTGTTTATATAAAACCTTTTTAGTTTCATGTAATCAAAATTATCCTTTTAATCTCCTCTGATCCTCTCTATGTCTCTATATCTCTGTCTCATTTTATTATGAGCTCTTCCCCTATCTGTAGGTCTGACAGGAGATTTTTTTTCTTTGATTCTCTAATTTATTTATGATATCACCATTTGTGTCCAAATCAGGTACCTGTTTTGAGCTTATCTTAGGGTGTGAATGTTTGGCTATGATTAGTTTTAGCTAGACTACTTTCAGAGTTTTTCTCAGAAGTTTTTGTCAAATAGTGAATTCTTGCCCCAGGATCTTGGATATTTGGATTTATTCAACACTAGGTATTGTTTATTTGCTTCTGTATTATGTATCCTAACATATTCCATTAACCACTTTATTTCTCATCTAGTACCAAATTGTTTTGATGATTACTAATCTAATATTGTTTGAAATCTGTTACTGCTAGGCCTTCTTCTTTCTCATTTTTAAAAATTGATTCCCTCGATATTCTTGGCCTTTTGTTTTTTTCATATGAATTTTGTTATTATTTTTTTCTAACTCTATAAATAATTCTTTGGTAGTTTGATTGGTATGATACTGAATAAGTAAATTAATTTAGGTAGTTATTTTCATTATTTTGTCTTGGCCTACACATGAGCAATTAATATTTCTCCATTTGTTTGAATCTGTTGCTATTTGTGTGACAAGTGTTTTGCAACTGTGTTCATATAGTTCCTGTGTATGTCTTAGTAGATAGACTGTGAAATATTTTTTTATTAAAAAACTGTCTGTAGTTATTTTAAATAGAATTTCTTTTTCTATTTCTTCCTGCTTGGTTTTGTTGATAATATATAGAAATAGTGATGATTTATCTGGGTTTATTTTATATCCTACGACTTTGCTAAAGTTGTTGTTTTGACTAGTTTTTAATTTATTCCATAGGGTGCTCTATGTATGCCATCATGTCATCTGAAAAAAGTAATAGTTTTATTTTCTCATTGCTTTGTTTATTCCTTCAATTTCTTTTCCTTGTCTTGTTATAGCTAACATTACTAGTATAATATTTGATATTGTGATAATGGACATCCTTGCTTTACCCTGATCTTTTTGGAAAGGATTCCAGTTTATCTGCATTACAGATGAAAGAGATTTTCCTAAAGTTATGTCTATGACTCATTCCCTTCAGTACTCAATAGACTCCAGTAGCCCCTTTAGATAAAAATGAATTACTTTGGCATTTAAAACCCTTTAGGACTTAGGACTGAGTCTCATTAATCAGTCAACAAACATTTATTAAGTACTTGCTATGTGCTAGGCTCTGTACTAAGCACTGGGGACACACATACAAAAAGAAAGGTGGTTCCAACCCTCAAGAAGCTTACAGTTTAATTTCTAAAGACAACACACTAAAGAAAGCTCAAAGGAAATGTATCTTGAAGTAGTATTGGGGAATGGTGGAGAAGTCAAATAAGTCTAAAATAAACACAGCTAGGGAAGTCAAAGGAGTTCAAAATTAATGAAGTCAGGTGGGAAATGGGGTAACTGTTCTGTGCCCTCTTCTTAAATGGGGGTTGACCAATTCATGGTTCTACTCTCCAATCAGAGGATGGGAGGTGCTGATTGGATTTTTCAGGATAATGAGACTTTCCATTTATGAGGTATCTGAGTGCAAATAAATGCAGCAGCATGCCCACATTACACATTCAAAACTCCCGTTTACATATACTTTCTACCCAAACTAGGCTTATTGTTGCTCAAATTCCTTCTCTAGTCTCTATGGCAGGGGTGGGGAATCTAAGGCCTTGAGGCTACCTGTGGTCTTCTAAGTCCTTGGGTGGAGCCTTTTGACTAAATCCAGGTTTTACAGAACAAATCCTTTATTAAGGGGATTTGTTCTGTGAAGTTTGGATTCAGTCAAAGGGTCACACTTGAGGAACTAGAGGGCCATGTGTGACCTCAAGGTCTTATGCTCCCCAACCCTACTCTATGGTTTTTTATCATTTGTCTTCTTTGCTACAATGCACTCATTCCTCACAAAACTTCCATATTCTCTAGCTTCCTCCAAGATTCTGGTTCAATGCTGCTTTCTAAACAAAGCTCTTTCTGATCCCTCCACATGTTAATGTCTTTCACCCCAAATCAACATAAGTATTTTGTATTTACCTGTATACGACTCCTTGATAGATGCTGGTGAGGATTCTTTCATTTGTTTTTGTAGATCCCTATCGCCTCGTCATCATTTAATAAATACTTGTTGGCCTATTGATTGACTAAAACATTATACATTATTCTGTGTGCAGAATATTATTCCTAGGGAGATAGAAAGAGTAAGAGAAGCAGTCCCATGTGAGGCGATATGATACAATGGAAAAAGAGCTGGGTTTGGAGTCAAAGGACTTTGGTAGGAATCCTGGCTTTGCTACTTACGGTCAAGGACCAAGGACTATGTCACTTTACCTTTCTGGGATTTCATTCTAAAGTGAGAGGGTGGACTAGCTGACCAGCTTTCTTCTTCAATGCTAGTTCTTAGGGAGGAAATTCATTACTTTCAGAAGGGAAGAAAAAAATTCCTTTTGATGGAATGAATGTGATGGCAATGGTTAAACTAAGATTGGACAATAATTTGAAGATGAGAACACTATCAATTTATTAACACAATTGTATTTATCATTAAATCTTTAGCATTAAAATTTTTTAAAAATTATTTATCAGGCATTATTGAGCAAGACCACATGTAACCGTCTAAATTTGTGTTTGCGGTTTAGGACAGAATACTTTGATACGACTCTGTATAAGCCGGAATCACTTTCGACAAATTAAAATACTGTATCTCCATCACTTACAAATATATCTATTTCCTTATCAAAGGCCAGGTGAAGTACTGCCTTTCTTACTGAGGCACAGTTGTAATCTGTTTTTCCCACGCATTAGTCAACACTGACCCGACCAATCAAGCCTCTCTTTGTTGACTCCCTATTGGCTGTCAGTCCACCAATCAGAATTGACCCCGCCTATTACAGTCGGGGCAAAAGGCATCATAACATTACTTCATTCTTGGACCCACCCATCTTCCTGCCCGGGTCCCTTCCAGGCCGGCGCGCGCGCCAGCCACTGGCCAATGAGCTTTTAGTTTGTCGGGGGCCCCTTTGGAAGAGGAGGAAAACTGGCGGCGTGCTCGTGCCCGAGCGCCTTCCCCCGGCCTTTTGCGCGCGCCCCTCGCCCCGCGCGCGGTCGCGTTGCGGCGCCTTCTGTTTCTGCCGCAGCCGGAGCCGGAACTGCCGAGCGCCGCGGTGAAGTACCCCGGCAGCGACAGTGGCTGCCGGGAGTCGGGGAGCGGCCGGGGGTCGGCTGACTGCAATACCGGCTGAAGCTTCCGACAGTAGCCAGCTCTCCCCTCGGAGAGGCGGGGGGCCGCCTTCGGACCCGCGCGCGGGGTCGCGCCGCGCCTCACTGCGGGGCCCGGGGCTCCGAGCGGACCTGCCCCTGCCCAGCCCTCGGCCCGCAGTGTTTCTGTCTTTTTCCCTATCCAGACGACGCTCCCCTTGGCTCTTTCTCCCAGCGCGGGCGGCTGACTGGCGGCCGCCCCGAGCCGCCTCGGGGGCAAGGGGGACGGAGCGGCGGCAGAGGCGGCCGGGCTCAGGCCGGACGAGCCTGAGGCCCGGCCCTGGGCAACCGGGGCCGTGGTCTGCGAGTGAGGACTCTGTGGGCCCGGGTCGGGGGGAAGGGCGTGGTGAGCCTGGAGCAGCCCCCCCGGGGCAGCGGGAAGGACGCGGCTGGACTGCGAGCTGCCGGCAGGAGAGCCCGCGGTGCCAGGCTGCATCTGGGCTTTGATGCCTAAGGTAAAGAACTGGGGTGCACCTGGGGCACCGGATCGATTCCTTTAAGGTGGAGGGGGTCGGGAAGGAGGAGCACTCGGCGACCCGTGGGGCCGCAACCTTGTCTGTGCTTGGGTGGGAGGACAGTCCTCAGCCTGGGGTCGGCAGCAAGACGAGCAGCATTTGCGATCCGGGGCACCCATTTGCTCCCCCTTAGTTCAGACCTGTCATTCTGTCTTGGCGATGGAGGATTTTGCTATAGGGAGAGAGAGCAAAGTCAGGAGAGGGGCTAATCGGAAGAAAAGTAATCAAATGTTGGCAGGAGGGCAGATTGGAGGAACGGAAAGATGAGAATCGAGGTGCCCTGTTTAAGGAAGCATCTTCCAGGTGGTATGGAAGGACGATCCACCTGGGCGCCTGTGCTGTGCATAGGATGAATCAGTTCTTGTTGGAGTGGTCTGAGGGATGCCCTTTCCTGAGAATCCCGGATTTGTTACAGTATGGGTAGTTAGTTGTCTTATCAGTGGTACTGTAAAAAGTAAAAAAGTAGGCTGGAGCGCCCAGGCCCCCCATCCCCCTGACAAATGTTTGACTACTGTTGTTGTTTTTCTTTTTTTCTGTTGAAAAGGGAATTGCATCTGTGTGCACCATCAGGTTGTAATGCTGGGATTACCATCTCTGTAGAATGATTGAACTGTGTTGCAATAGGACTTTTATCTTCTGATAGTACTAGTTAGCTTCTTGTCATTTTTCAGTTCTGAAAAATTAGGTGTTCTTGGTTCTGCCCAGCATCTGCATTTAATGTGTCTGGTAAATTTTGTTTGCTTAAGTTATTACTTGAAAGGCAATGTTTTAAGATGTGCAGTACTGGCCTAACACTTGAGGTAAAGCATTTGGCAACCAAAGTCTTTTACCTCCACCTCTACAAATTTTAGACCAAGCAAAGCTCTTCTTCATAAGCTCTAAATTTTATGCAAAGAATATTGAATACTATGAAATTGTAATATTGCCCCCTGCCCTTCAGTCAGTTCTTGTAAAGTATTTTTTAGGTGTTACTTTTTATATCTGTATTCTTCTGTAAAGTTTTTAGTAGTATTTTATTTTTGATGCTTCATGTCGCTTTTAATTTGTAACAGTTCTAAGAGTTAGTGATTTACATTACAAATTAGATATGTGAAAAGTCTGATTTTCAATCTATTTGTTTTACACAATATATAATATTGACCCTGTACTGATGCTATGCCATTTTTAAGTTTTCTTGTTACTAAAAAAAAAACAAAACCGAACTATTTCTTTAATACATTTTATATAGCATCTAGTATATTTGATAATATTAGTTAATTTAATTTTAAATAATATGTTGTTGTTTTGTCTCCAGTGGTTGTATTGTTCTTGGGCATAGTTCCTGAAGACTATGAGGAACTCATACTATTTAGTTTTGTTTCATAACACATAGATTAATTTTTTTGTCCACACCAAGTTGTTTTTAATGGAAACTGATTTTTGAGCAAAGTCATTTTTTGATGGGAAAATTTAAGGCGTGGAATTTTTACATGCAGTGGATAAGAAATTATGGCAGTGATGATGAAAAATATTTTTAAAGGAAGAATTCCTAAAAGCTTACAGGGAAATAAGTATCAAACTCATCTAATCTAAGTGCAGCTGAGTGTTTGGTGCAACAGGCTCTTTTGTTGAAAAAAAAAAAAAGAAAAACCCTCAAGCACCTTTTATTTCGCTTATTCTGAAATTATCTGGGATCTCATTGTTGAAGTAACTTCTTTTCTGATTCCAGAAGACAATAACGTTTAGGGATTTGGGGGCTTAAATTACTGTTTATCTTATTTTTTTTTAATGCAAAAAGGTGACAGCAGCTTTCAGCCTTGGTGCTCTCTTTGCAAAGTGGCCAGCTTGAGGTTGCCTCCTCCTGCACTTGATCTTGGGCCCTCTGCCCTTTCTTGGGGTGAACTTGTAGCTCGTGGTAGGAATAGGTGTGCAAAATGTTGTAGTCCTTTCCCCTTTTGGGGGGGGGTGCGTGGGGGGAGGGGGAAGAGTTGGGAATCTTTGCAGCCTTGGCCAGCCCCAGCCCCAGAGTCAGAGCAGGAGAGAGCTCCACACGCACAGAGAAGCTGCTGCTGCATCTAGGACGATGAACCATTTCCCCCCTGGGTAGGTCGGATCACCTCGGCTCCATGGTGAGGAGAAAGAAGACAGCCCCCGGCCCCGAGGACCCGCAGCATGGGTAGGACAGAGAAGGGGCCCTGCAGCGGCTTCGGGGGCCCCGCAGCTCCCCGGGGTCTCTGCCGTCTGGGGCTGCTGCTGCTCTGGTTTTCTCTCTCTTCGCGAGCGCTTCAGACGCCTGACTTTGGCTGGGCCGTTTCCTTGGCAAATCCGCCGTCCAGCCCCCTTGGAAGGGTCCGGAGCCCTCCGGGTCGGTTCTGGTGGGGGGTGGGTGGTTTGGGGATCTGTCCCCGGCCCCCTGGCAGACCCGGCCCGGGCTGTTGGGCCGGGACAGGCAAAGGAGCCGAGAGGGGATTTGTAACAAACAACGGCGGCCATGTTGAGAGGGAATTTCTGCAGCTAAACTTCTCCCCTCTCTGGGCCAGGGATTTTCTCTCCTTTGCGGGTCTCATGAGGTTTTTCCTTTTTTCTTTCTTCTTCCCCCTTCCCCTAGGATGACAGTGAAGTTGGGAGACGGCAGCAGCGGGGAGGAAGGGCTCAAAAAGCTGGGCAAGAGATCAGCAGATGAGGAGTCCCTGGAAGGAGAAGGGGCTGGAGGAGGAGAAGCAGCTGAAGAGACCAGCCACAGCACAAAGAAAGAGGAGAAGATTATCAATAATAATAACAATAATAACCCTTCCTCCTCCAGCCTCCAGCAAGCCCCCTGCCCCCTTCAGGCCTCCTCCCAAGACCAGCATCATTTCTTAAGGTCCAGTGTGAGACCTCAGAGCAAGAGGTTCAGGAAAGACTCAGCCTGTGCAGTTGGCAGCAGCAGCAGCAGCTCCAGTGCCAAGGGAAAAGGTATGAGCTACCCTCCCTAAAAAAACAAAGAATCACATTCACATACACCAAGACTCTTGCCCAAAATTTCAGGGTCTGCCACTTTATTCTTTTCCCTGGAGGGTCCTCCTGGCTATGGCCTTCTTCTCTTTCCCCTCCCCCAACCTCTACACCTCCATACTAGTTAAATTGCTATAATGGCCCACTCTCCAGTTTACATTTGCAAAATAGGCACTTTGGAAACTCACTCAGGAGTGTGGGAAAGACACCTCTTTTTTGAAATAACCTATAGTCTTAAATTTAATGCAGATTTCTTTTATTTCAGCTAGTAAATTGGATTGCAGTAATGTGTTTTTCAAGTGATTGTTAGTAAGTCTCTTTTAGACTATGATAGACTATTTTAGGTTTGAGCAGTATCCTGAAAATTAAAAAAAGGTAAATATTTAATGTTTCCCCTCTCTAGAAAGATAGTAATTTCTAACAAAGGAACTAGTTTGGTTTGAAGAAAAGAATCACGAATGACTGCGTTTTACTGCCCTGGTCATCATTTGTATAGTAGGCTTTACCATAAATCTATCATTAGTGCAAAACTATTGGGGACATTGAGAGTGTTATTCCTCTTGAAATTTTCAGTTGTTTTACTTTAGTGTCTTGGATAAGATCTTACTTCCTTAAGAATGGTGACTTAGTGAAAAGGGTATTCTAGTGACCTAATGCTATTGTATAGGAACAATAGTTAAGAATTAACACCTGTCATTTTATTTTGATATTTTTAATAGACATTAGTGGTTAACTAAGTATGCCTCTCCTATGTAATTTCCCCCCCTAAAGTAGGGAAAGTGCCAGATTTTATTCTTTGCTTGTGCATATACCACATTTTTGTCAACTTTTTTAATATTGGTAATATGTCTCAAGGCTATGCCCATAACTATGTAAAGGAATTAGTAATTATCTCTTGTTAATATTCAGACGCTCACATTTTGCAAATTTGGAAATAATTCAGGAAATGTCGCATGGATCAGTTTAGAATTATATGTGAATGGGTCCTTTTCATTGAATTTTGTGAATGATGGTTATAGTGATTTAATAAATAATCCCACTAGTTTTGATGATAGATTTGAGGTGATGAACAAATCAGTTTTGCTTAGAATTTAATAGTCCTTCCAAATCCTCAACTTAAAATAAGTCGATGGACTCTGGAATCATTGGTGCTACTAATATTTGTTAAAAGATTTTTGAGGTGTGATAAAAGTACAAGAGTAAAGTGACTTTAAGAGTGTGTTCAAATGTTACAAGTATTTTCTTTGAAGTATAAAGTTTTGTGTTCATTTGGGGAGAACATCCACCCTATTTATCAATCCCATTTGTTTAATTAAAATTAATTTTTTCTTATGTCAGTGTGAACTATATTGTATACAAGTGCCACGAATGACTTTCTGTTTCATAAGTTAATGAAAAGAAACTTGACAATAAATCCATCATCCTTACTTTTGTATTAAATATTATAAGAGTACCTGCAGAGTTGCTTTCACTTTTTAGAATTGAATAGCTTCCAGATAGGATGCTGAGAGTGCCAGCATGGCATAGTGGAGCAATGGATTTGGAGTCAGAAAATCCGGGTTCACTTATAAACTATCATTTAATTTATCGTAGCCTCGGTTTCCTTATCTGTAAAATGGGACAAACTTTAAAGTCCTATAGAAATATGAGTTATTAAGCATCTTTTCTGAAGCAGTAATCATTAGCTTGCCACTACATTATTTCTGTATTAGTGAACTAGGAATTTGAGAAGAACTTGTTCTCTAGAAGATGAGCCCACTTTTTTAACTGAGAGATTTTTCTCTTTTATTTTTTTCTTTTAAGTGTATAGTGTAGCTAAAACATGGTGGTGGCTTGTAGGAGAAAGATTGAGGAAGTGTTTGTGCTTTTCTTATTCAGTAGCTTGCCTACCAGCACCTGGCATTTTAATTCCTAATTTGACCTCTTATTTGCAGCAGTGGTCAGCATCAGTCCTTCAGATACACTTTTTTTTTTAAGTTGGGGTTAAGTGACTTGCTCAAGGTTACACGGCTAGTCATTATTTATGTGTGGGTGCTCATTTTCTGAGGCCGGATCCGATCTCAGGTCATCCCAACTCCGAGGCCGGCGCTCTTACTTACTGCGCCACCTAGCCGCCCCTTTAGGGCAATTGGGGTTAAGTAACTTGCCCAAGGTCACAGGGCTAGGTTTTTGTTTTTGTTTGTGTGTGTTAAGTGTCTGAGACGGGATCCGAACTCAGGTCCTTCTGACTCCAGGGCCAGCGCTCTACTGCCACCTAGCCGCCCTTTCAGATATACTTTTAATGTTCCCAAGACATTTTTTACTCTGTATGGAATATGAAAACCATTATATCAACATTGTTAGCCTCAAACAAGAAAAAAGTTATTCCATTAACAGTTTTCTCAACTTATTATATAATATCTCTCTAACCTTTTAAAATAATTCTTAAGAGAACATTGCCTTTACAGTCTGTAGAAACTTTAACTTGGAACTGGAGAGTGTAAATATTAGTAAACAAATGAACTACCAGGTCATTAAATCTAACACTTTGAAAAAATTAATTTATGTAATTGTTTTTGCCATTTTAGATATTAAAGTGAAAGCAGTTCTTTGTTATAAAATAGCATTGATTGATGTGGGTGAAAAAAACTTAGTGAAGAAGCAGGAATGTCTCCTTTACTTAACCCTTTGCTCTCCTCCATAAGAATACAAATTGTTGACTTTATGATGAAAAAAAATTTCCTCTAGAATGCTTTGGATTGATAAAACACTTATGGTTGAAGGAAGATGTTGACAGTTGTTTTAAAGATATATCTTAAGACTAAAACCAGAATTGATTTCCTCCACATATTGATACATATTTTTATCTTTCACAATCAGTATTTTATTTTTATCTTTCACAATCAGTATTTTGGGAAGCAGTGTGATATGGTAGAAAATATTTGAGGACTGGGAGTCAGATGAGTTATCTTGCATCTGCCACTAACTTATTAGGATGGGAACAAATTGCCTTATTGTGTTCTTTCTGCGTTTTCTTATAAAACGAAGCGTTTCATATAGATAGATCAGAGTTCTTAATATGTGGTCGTAAACTTAAAAAAATTCATAACTATAATTGTTTTTAATCTAATTGGTTTTTTACACCATTGTTTTCAAAACATCATTTTGAGAAGAAATCCAACTCCTCCAGACTTTACAAGACAAAATAGTGATTAAGGACCTCTTTTCTAGATGATCTTTATGACCCATTTTCACTCTGAAAATCTGTAATCATTTGTGTTTAATTGAACTTAAAGTAGATCTTCTCCTGAGGTAAGTTCAGGAGTATGTTGCATGTGTAGTATGGTTAAAAAAAAATTCCCTTGAACGAGCCTCCAAAAGACTGGGTTTTATTTTCAGAGTGATCTAGTTTCTTCATCTGTGAAAAGAAGACAGGTAATTCTGTTACTCTTTGTCCCAGTATTGTTGTAAAACACAAGTGAGATATAGGGGAGAGTGTTCTGTGAACTTTAAAACCCTATGTGAATGTAGGCTATTATGATCAGGAGAATGATAGGCTTATTCTCCACCTAAGTCCTACTTCAGTGCATCATTCTGCTGTGGAAATGACCATGGGCTTTTGAAGGAGCAAACTCTGACCACTCCTGTCAAGCTGGGAAGGTTTTGAGTGGACCCGAGGAATAAGCCTAGCTAATTTAAGAGAGGTTCATCACCATGTTGTTGGCTTCATGGTGACACTGTTTTTCAGCCATAGTAACTCTTCATCTGGGTTTAGGAGTCTGAAAACCTGTCCTAGGGCTTCTGGGAACTAGCAGGGTTATTAGGAGCAAGGTGATTGACTACATAGCACCTCATCTATCTACTAAATTGTGAAGTCAATAGATCCTTGAAATATAGTAGTCTTGTAGGTTTTAGAGCTTGCAAGGGCCTTAAAAATTGTTTCGTCTTACCCTAATATGTATGGTTAACACTTTTCTGTTTGGTGGATCACCTAGAAGAACCTGGGAAAAGGGCATTTGTTGTTGAGCTGTTGGTAATTCTGAACATCTTTAGACCTTCCCAGATAATCAGCTGAGAAGACTTGTCACAGAAGCAAGAG
Source organism: Gymnobelideus leadbeateri (assembly GCA_011680675.1). Classification (NCBI taxonomy): domain Eukaryota; kingdom Metazoa; phylum Chordata; class Mammalia; order Diprotodontia; family Petauridae; genus Gymnobelideus; species Gymnobelideus leadbeateri. Next base: position 751,270 of record WOXC01004884.1, read on the forward strand.
GACAGTAATGTCTGCTCAGTTCCATTGGTGACTAAACTATATTTAGGTTCTACCTCTTTTTCCTCAGATAAGAGGGATACATAGCCAAACTTAGGTGAGGTGCATCATGTTTACCAGTGGAGACTCCTTAGTAGACAGAAGTCACTTTGTGCTAGGAGTTATGCCAAGCTCTGGGGATACAAAGAAAGGCAAAAACAGTCTGTCTTCACATTCTTTTTTTTTCCCCCAAATGCTTTATTAACTTCTGGTTTACATCATTCATTTCCATCAGATTTTGAGTTACAATTTTTTCCCCATTTCCCCCTACCCACCTCCCCAGAATAACAGTCATACAGGATATCCCCTCATCCAATCTGCTCTCTCCCATCTCTTCTCCAATACCCCCTTTGACTTTTCCAGTAGGGCAAGGTGAATCCCCGAGCCCCAATGTCTGCACATCTTATCTCCCAATTATATGCAAAATAGCATTAATCATAGTATTTATATATTTTTTAAAAATTTGATTTTAAAAGGAAGATAAGCAACTCAGTATATGCTGTACATGTGTAGCTATGCAAAACATTACCATAGTAGATATATTATAAAAGACTGACTGTATTTCCCTCCCTCCCATCTCACCTTCCACCTGGTCCACTCCCCACCTTAATCCCATCCCTTTTCAAAAGTGGGTGCTTCCAATTTCCCTCCTTCCCAGCCTGCCCTCCCCTCCAACACCTCCCCCCTTCCCCTCTCTCCCCCCCCCCACACTCCTGTAGAGTGGGACACCCTATTTAGTATGCATGTCATTCTCTCCCTGGTCTAGATTCAATGAGAATAAGGTTTTGCTTTTTTGCCTGAGGAGTTCACATTCTAATAGGGGAGAAAGACATGAAAACAACTAGATACATACAACTGATATGCAGTCTGATATGGAAGTCGTGTTTTTTTTTTTTTTAGAGGGAATGCATTCTCAGCTGTGGGGACCCAAAAAGGCCTCCTGTAGAAGTTGGGCTTTGAGCTGAAACATGAAGGAAACCAGGGAAATTTAAGAGAAGGAGGTGAGAAGAGAGAATATCTTGGGCATTGGGAAACATTTAGTGCAAAGGCATGGAACCTGGACACAGTGTGTCATATGTGAGGACTAGCAGGGAGACCAGTGTGACCAAATGAATCAGAAGCTTCATGTAGAGAAGTAGAGTGTTAAGACGACTGGACAGGGGCGGCTAGGTGGCGCAGTGAGTAGAGCATCGGCCCTGGAGTCAGAAGGACCTGAGATCGGATCCGGCCTCAGACACTTAATGCACACACAAACAAAAACCTAGCCGTGTGACTTTGGGCAAATTACTTAACCCCAATTGCCCTCCAAAAAGCAAAAAAAAAAAAAAAAAAAAAAGATGACTTGACAGCTAGGAAGGAACCAGGTTGAGAAGACCTTTAAATGCCATAAAAGGGACTTAGTTTATCCTGCAGATAATAGAATGTCACTGGAGTTTATTTTCATAGAAAGATAACAGGGTCATACTTGAGGAAAATCATGTTGAGTAGAGGTTAAATGGAGTGGGGAGATTAATGAGAGGGGGCTCGGAAGAGGAGCCAGGCCAGAGCTTTGGGGGCATCCACAGTGGGCATGATGAAGATCCAGCAGAGTCTGAGAAAGCAATTAGGTAGAGAAGGGGCACAAGAGAGCAATGTTAGCAGGTGTATTTAAGGGAGAAGGGAGCCGATCCATCCATAATTTGAGAGGTTGCAGGGGAATGGGGATTGAGAAGAGCCCATTGTGTTTGACGGTTAAGAGCTCCCTGATAACTTTGGAGAGGATGGTTTCAGTTGGATCATGAGATTGGGTGTTGTCATTGCTTTTGTCTTCCCCTGTCACTGAAGCTACTGCTTCTCTGGCTCCTTCTGTCTAAAAGTGCTTCGGAGACTGGAAAAAAGACTGGAATGTTTGAAGTTCCCAGAACTCAGGACGGAGAGAGTAGCTGGGAGCCACACTAATGCAAACACATGGGTCGCTCCTCACTGTTTTTTCAGAGGGAGAGGGGTGAAAACAAAATATGTTTTAACACCTGGAGAATGGCTGAACAAATTGGTGTATGACTGTAGTGGAATATAATTATGCTATGAGGGATCATAAATGTATAACTTTCAGACATGAGAATGAGCTAAAAAGTATTAAGCACTTACCACATTATAGGTACTGTGAACACTAATAGAGTGAAACTTAGTCCTTGCTCTCAAGGAGCTCACACTTTATTTTGGGGTAAAGGGATTGCTGGAAAGGCCCAGAAGCCATAAGTTTTCAGTGACAAGTAAATGGCAGAGTATCAGTAAAACTTTTTTAAAAGTGGAGGTGAAGTTTGTGTGTATCTTTCCCCCCTACCCTCCCCAGAAAAAGTAGGGGTGAGGTCTGGGTATTGGGGTTAGGAAAATTGACTTTGTATTGAAGTCTCTGTTTTGTCTCTCCAGACCTTTTCTTTTCAGGACAACTAAATTACTACCCTTTCCATCTCAGGAGAGGCCCTCATACTTCTCTGAAAAAATTGAGGCTATCTTTTGTAAGCTACCTCTCCTCAATTCCACATGTCATGTCATCTCAGTATTATTCTGTTTTCTCCTCCTTTGTTCCTTTTTAAGAAGAAGAAGAAGTATTCTTTTTTATCGATGCTAACCTATCTTATTTGTGTTCTTGGTTTCATCGCCTCCTCTCTTCTTAAATTTTTTGACCCTTAAACATTGTATCTTTGCCTAATTTTCAGTTTCTCCACGTACTGTCTTATTTCCTGCTGCTTATAGATATGCCCAGATCTCATCCATTGTTCAAAGATGAACAAAAAAAACAAATCTTCAAGCTATTGCCCTCTTCTCTCTTTCATAGTCTAAATCCTAGAAAAATCTTCGCTTCTCAGTCAATAATCTGGCTTCTATCCCCATCACCTGATTGAAACTTCTTTGCAATATAACCAGTGATCTCTTTAATACTAGATCCAGTGGCTCTTTCTGAGTTTGACATTTGTTTACTATTCTTTCCTACTTGTGTTTTCCCCATGCTGCTTTGTTGGACTTCTCCTTGTCAGACTATTCCTGTGTTCCAGGTTCCTTAGCCATATCCCTGCTTTATTCATGTGGATACCACAGGGCTCTGCCCTGTGCCCTCTTCTCACTTTCTTTCAGTGGTCTCATCAGCTCTCATGGATTTAACTATCATCTCTCTGTGGATAACTCAAAGCTACCTATCCAGCCTGAATTCTAGTAATGCATCTCAAACTATTTCCAAAACACAACTCATCTTTTCTTCAGAACATCTTTGCCTAACATTATCCTTCCAGTCACCCACCCAGGTTTATAACTTTAAGTCATTTTGACTACTTAGTCCTTTTACCTACCCCCAATATTTCAGTCCGTTATTAAATGTTGTTAATTTAATTTCATCACCTCTTGTATCCCTTTTCTCTGTTTATGATACATTATACTTTTAAAAATATATTCTTTAAAATATTTATTTACTTTTAGTTTTCACCATTTACTTCCATAAGATTTTGAATTCCAAATTTTCTACCCATCCCTCCCTTCCCCCCACCCCAAGATGGCATACAATCTGATACAGACTCTACATATACATTCGTATTAAACACACTTTTACATTAGTATGACTATACTTTAGGCTCTCATTGCCTTTTGTCTTAAGTCCTGCAGTAGTTCTCCAGTTGGTCTCCCTGAATGCTGTCTTTCCTCTGCACAGAGATGTTAATTGAATATATCTAGAGAGAATAGAAAAGGACCCAAGACAAAACCTTGGGAGATACTTATGGTTAGTAGGTGAGACCTGACTGAAGATCCAGCAAAGGAGAGTGGGAAGGAGTAGGCAGACAACATAAGAGGAAAATTAAGAGAGCATTGTCACAAAAACCTAGAGGAAAAGGATGTCAAGAAGATGGTGGTTTACAGTGTTGGAGGCTGCAGAACGTTCAAGAGAGATGAGGATTGAGGGGGAAAAAATTAGATTTGACGAGGGATCTTTAGTAAATTTGGAGAGGGTAGTTTCAGCTGAATGATGAACCAGATTACAGAGTTAAGAAAAGAACAAGAGGAAAGGAAGTAAAAGCACTTATTGTAGACGGCCTTCTCAAGGAGTTTTAAGCAAGAAAGGGAAAAGAGACATTGGACCATAACTAGCTGGGATGGATGGATCAAGTGAGGCTTTTTTGAAGATGGGGAGACATGGCGGTGTTTTGTAGACAGTAGGGAAGCAGCAAGTAGATAGAGATTGAAGATAAATTAGACTGGGTAGGGGAACCATGTGTTGGAGATGGGATGGAATGGGATTGCTTGTGCTTGCAGAAGCATTTGCCTGGTAAATGGCCATCTCTTCACCAGAGTTATAGGTGAAGGAGATAGTTGCAGAAGTCATCTGAGTGATGTGAGAAGAGGGGGCAGGGAAGAAGATGACTTGGAATCCCCAGCTTCCATTAAGTGCATTCTTCCAGAAACTTTATTTCCTCAGTCAATTCTTCTGTCAATTACTATCTTTTATTTACTTAATGCTCCTTGGCAGCAGGGATTGTGTGTTTTGAATTTGTATCCATAGTGCCTAGCAAAGTGCCTGGAATGTTTTAGGTGCTTGATGAATGTTAATTGATTACATTTTTGTCTAAACAACCTGTATATGAATTTTTTTTTAACTTAGCTAAGACCTGGTCAGAGATGGAGATGGAGGCAATTAAGTCTATGCTCAAGGACACATGAAACTGCTCACAAATTTAGACTTTTTTGTATTTTTTTTTCAGGTAAAGGATAGCATTATTGTTCTTCAGTTAGGGAGAAAACTTTGGTAATAAGAACTTAATATCTCTTCTATGGTAGTTTTTTCTAATTTGTTGCTATAAAGTACATTATGGTTTATTTGTGGCACTTGTCAATATCATAGTATATATTCTTGAATTTTAGTTTTCATAGTACATTTGTTTAGTATGATATGAAAATAAAGTGGTCATGATGTTGGATGATAGAGTTAGCACATTTAAACATTGGCAATGTAGGTCATGGTATTTATATGTGAACATTTTATTAATTTCTTACTGTGTGCTCTATATTGGAGAGATAAAAGAGTAGATGATGTGCTTTTTGACCCTGAGGAGTATATGTGTAATTGGGTCGGACACTAAGAAACACATATAACAGCATCAAATAATTTGGTCGTGGAGGAGTTCCTTTAATATATGAAATATATTGTGCTGGGGATATAATGACCTTAAGATTAAGTTTGTTTGGCCTTCAAGGAGATTATACTATATAGGAATTAAGAGTAAAGGAAAGATCATATGTGTACTGGAATTGGTTTTGGAAGACCTTGTAGAGAGACAAATTAGGAATTGTGTTGGACCTTTGAGAAATGGATGAGCTTGAGATCAGTAGAGAAATAAGCAGAATTCTAGACCAAGGCATGGGGACAAGGATGAAATATTGTCTTTGTGTGATGTTCAGAGACTAATGTCATAGCCTTAGAGTCCCAGGACAGCAGTTAATGAGAGAAATAGTGGGAAACATAAGATCATAGGTCATTTCATACAGCATACATTAAGTGCTTGCTGTGTACAGAGAGAGCTGTGCTAGACTCTGGTAGTAACCCAAAGTTTATGTGACACAAGGGCCCTCTCCCCCTGTGTCCTGGTAGGAAGATAAGAGACAAAAAAAAATGTAATTTTAAATTGAAATTAAATTAAATTAAATATTAAAGCACTAAAGTGGTCTGATCCCAGCAGGAGAGAAACAAAGGCTTCATGGAATAAATGGCATTTGAATTGGGCTGTGGTGGAAGAGCAAGCTAGGTTTGGGAAAAGAAAGTCAGAGAGGCCAGAGAACTTGTGCCTATAAAGAAGCTGGAACTTTTAGTGAACTCAGCTGATTCCACGGTATGGTAGCAGCCATTGGTTTGCATTAAGAGAGTCATAGCTTATAATAATATTTTGGCATTACTCTACCCTTGTCTAGAGTAGTTATAAGCCATACATTCTACCTCTAGTACTTTCTATTGAAATTTGGGATAAGAGGGAAACCTGGATAATGAGAGGATTTCTGGACATACAAGCTTTGGTTGAAGGATCTGGGGATGTTTAACCTGGAGAAAAGACATGAGAGACAGTATAGCTATTTAAGTATTTGAAGAACTGTCATGTGAAAGAAGGATTAGATTTGTTCTGATTGGCCTATTAGTGCAGAAGTAGGAGCTATTAGAGAATGTTACAGAAGCAGATTTAGACTTGACATATGAAAGACATATCAACATATTTGACATATCAAAAAACTTTCTTAAAGTTACCTGAAAGTGAAAAGAATCTCCAAGCAGAGGCCAGATTACCACCTCTTTCTTGGTCATGGTATAGGAGAGATTCTTGTTCAGGGATGGCCTTTGAAATGGGACCTTCCAGTTTATGGATTTTGAGAGGTCAAGGCATTTTTGGTATTCTGCTGTTTGTGGTAGTGGTAGAGCAGTGAATAGTCTGTTTTCGTTGGAAGAGAGAGTCTAGGGAGAAGAATAAGATAATGCTGGGAAAGTAAGAGTGGTGTCAAATTGGGGGTGGCCTTAAATATTAGGAAAAGGAATTTGTACTTAATTCACTAAAGCAATGATTGGGATGTTTTAAATGTAGACTAATAAATTTGGATTTGTTCTGTTAAGCAGTAGTAAGAATGATGTGAAAAATTCAGTGTTTTAGAAAGATTAATTGGGCAGCAGAATAAATTGGATGGCGGAAGGGGGCAGTTTTAAGAGGCATTTTGGTTTTGTCTGGGCATAAAGTGACAACGGTTTTAATAAGCTTTGACTTCTTTCAAGTATTTCCCAATAAGATTGCTTGATAGTGATGGTGTTCTCATAACATTTTTTAATGTCTTAAAACAAACTTATCTGCACCATCTGACACATCATATGTCTCATTAGAGATGAAAGAAACCCTATATTAAACCATTTTAAGGCACCTTGCTGCTTTTCTGAATTATTTCTTGTGAACTAAGGTGACAGTATTGGTACTTGGCTTGCCCTGGAGGGTCCCCTACCATTTTGTATTGAAGACAAAAGGCCATGAATAATGTTTTCCATTTCAGGGAATTTCAGTCTGACTTGCAAAAGCATTTTTATTTCAGCCTCGACCAGGAAGGATAGTAATATCCTTAGTCATGGTTAGGAGTACAGAGACAAGGTTTAAGGCAGAGCTTTTCAAAATTGTTTTTAGTTTGATTGCAGTATGCTTGGCCTCAAATCTATTCTTCACTACTTTTCTTTGAGGATGAGTGACATTAAGTTCAGTAAACCTGAAAGGAAAAAACTCTATGTCACTGAAGTTCTATGTAAAATAAAAAATTTTAACCACTATTTCTAAATTGAACCTTGACATCCAAAAGCATTTTTGGGGAAATATTTAATGCATTATAAAAATAGAGATAACTGACTGCAGATGTGTGTGGTGTGACAGAGTAGAAATAGTATAGAATCAGGAGAGACCCAAGGTTGAATTTTACTTCTGATACTAGCTTTGTGATGATATAGTCAAGTCACTTGATAACTTTTGAGTCTCATTTTCTTTATCCATAGACTGGGAATAAGAATACCTGAAGTTTCTTCTTTGGTTGTTGTGGGGATTTAATGGAATAAATTAAGATGTAGATAACTTTACCAAACATCACAATAAATGTCAGCTATTATGATAACTGTGGCTCAGTTTTCATTTGTTGTATTCAGTTATTGACCCTTCCCCATCTCTTTGCCTCAGACCCTGGAGTTTCATCATCTTGAATGATGAGTGCCTTACCTGGCCTACTCTTTCAAGGTGGGCTTCAGTCATGCTTCACTTGGTCTCTGTTCCCCTGGTATGTTCACCCTTCCTCTCCTGCCCCCTTTCATAATTAAGTAAATTCTGCCAGTGTTCCTAGAAGTGTGCCAATATATTCCCTGTAGCTTCTCTTCCCAATTCTGAAACTCTCTGAATTGAAATAATTACCTCTTGCTCCCAAATTCTTCTTATTTGTGTTATCTCTCTATTAGAACTGTCTGCTTTTGTATTTATTTCTAAGAATTTAGCATAGTATTTGCCATTAAGTGCTTAGTAAATGGTTTTTTTATTCATTTATTCAGGCCTTTTCCATCTGACATTAGATCCTTCTCCTAGATCTGGGGTTCATAAACCTTTTTTGTGTTATCAGTCCATTTGGCAGTCTGGTGAAACCTGTGCATCCTCTCTCAGAATAATGTTTTTAAATGCATTAAGTACAGTATTACAGATTTATGTTATACAATCTCAACTGGGCTCTTATAAAGCTAGGCAATCCTTCTGTACCTTCCTTATGAATTCAACTATCATACTCTAGTGGCTCTTCCAAACCTTTTCATCCCTCCTCAGAACTTTCCATGGTTCCCCACCCACCTCAAGCTGAGAACCTTGCCTCATATTTTACTGAAAACATTGAAGTCATTCTCCTCTTCCTCATATCATATCACTGAAATGCCTTCTGCCAATATTTCCTCCTTCACTCTTGTGTCACACAAAGAAGTGGCCCTACTCTTTGTTAAAGTAAACCCTTATTCCTGCACAAGGGATTCTGTTCTATCGTATCTCCTGTAATCCCCACTCTCTCACTCCTTCCAATCTCTCGCTATCTATTGGCCACTTTCCTACTGCTTACAAACATGTCCATGTCTCCCCTGGCCTCAAAATATCCTCAGTGATGGACTCTTCCATCCCTACTAATTATCATCCTATATCTCTTCTTCCCTTTGTGACAAAACTCCTTGAGAAGGCCATCAAGATGTCTCCATTTCCTCCTGTTTCTCTTCTTAACCCCCTATAATCTGACCTCATCTTCCCACCAAAAATGCCTCTCCAAAATTATCAGTCATATCCTAATTGCCAAACCCCATGACCTTTTTGCAGTCTTCATTCTTCCTGACCTCTCTGCAGTCTTTGACATTGTTGATCATTTTCCTCTCTGTAATACTCTTTTCTTTCTAGGTTTTTGGGATAGCACTCTCCTGTTTCTCCTCTCACCTTTCTGATTGCTCCTTTGCTGGATCCTCTTCCAGACCTCATCCACTTAACATGGTTGTCCCACAGGGCTTCTGGGTCCTCTTCTCCTTCTTTATGTTTTCATGTGGTAATCTTATCATCTTGTATAGATTTAATTATCTCTATGCTGATTACTTTTTTTAGTAAATAGCATTTTATTTTTTCCAATTACATGTAAAGATAGTTTTCAGCATTCATTTTTTTTTAAAGCAATTGGGGTTAAGTAACTTGCTCAAGGTTACATGGCTAGTCATTATTTATGCGTGGGTGCTCATTTTCTGAGGCCGGATCTGATCTCGGGTCATCCCAACTCCGAGGCAGGGCTCTTACTCACTGCGCCACCTAGCCACCCCTTTAGGGCAATTGGGGTTAAGTAACTTGCCCAAGGTTACAAGGCTAGGTTTTTTGTGTGGATTTAAGTGTCGGAGGCCGGCTCCGAACTCAGGTCCTTCTGACTCCAGGGCCGACGCTCTATTCACTGCGCCACCTAGCCGCCCCTCAGCATTCATTTTTTATAAGATTTTGAGTTCCAAATTTTTCTCCCTTTTTTCTTTTCTTCCCCTCTCCCCAAGGTGACAGACAATTTGATAAAGGTTATTCACATGCAGTCATGTTAAACATATTTCCATATTAGTCATGTTGTGAAAGAAGAAACAACAAAAGGGAAAACACATAAAAAAAAACAAAAACAAGTCAATCTGCATTCAGACTCCATAATTCTTTCTTTGGATATGGATAGCATTTTCTGTCATGAGTCTTGGAATTATCTTGGATTATTTTATTGCTGAGAAGAGCTAAGTCAGTCACAGTTGATCATCACACAGTGTTGCTGTTACTGTGTATAATGTTCCCCTGGTTCTGTTCACTTCACTCAGCATCAGTTCATATAAGTCTTTCCAGGTTTTTCTGAAGTCTGCCTGCTCATCATTTCTTATAACACAATAGTATTCCATTACATTTCCAGATCACAATTTTTTCAGCCATTCTCCAATTGATGGGCATCCCCTCAATTTCTGATTCTTTGCCACCCCAAAAACTTTGCTGATGATTTTTAACATGTCTGCAGCAGAACTCATTATCTCATCCCCAAAATCATTGCCCTTTCCAAACTTCCCTTTACTTTTAAGGGTACCACCATCCATTCTTTCAGGTGTGAGCTTCAACTCCTCACTATTTTTCATTCTCCTGTATCCAATCAGTTGCTAAAGCCTGTTGATTTCACCTTTGAAATATCTCTGAAATACTCCCTCTTTTCTCCTCTGATACTGCCAACACCTAGTGTAGGCTCTCATCACCTCAAATCTGAACTGTTACTATAACCTGCTGGTTGGTCTTTCTACTTCTGGTCTCTCCCTACTCCAGTCCATCATCCATTCAGCCTCAAGAGTCACTCTGACCATGTCACCACTCTACTTAATATTCTGGTTATTTCCTATCACCTCCAGGATAAAATAATTTGTTTGGTATTTAAAGACCTTTATAACCTAGACCCTTCTCCTGCCTTTCCAGTTTTCTTACCTTATGTGCCTTCATGTGCTCTTTAGTCCAGTAACACTGGCCTCCTGTTCCATGATGAGCAAGACACTCTCCGTTTCTTGGCTCTGGATATTTTCTCTGTATCTCTCCTATACCTAGAATGCTCTTCCTCCTCATCTCTGTCTTCTGGTTTCCCTGGCTTCCTTCAAGTCCCAACAAAAATCCTACCTTCTGTAGGAAGCCTTTCCCAATCCCTCTTAGAGGACTTTCTCTTATTTACTGGGTTTTTTTCCTGTACAGAGCTGCTTTGTACGTATTTGTTTACTTGTTGTCTCCTGTTACTGAGCTCCTTGAGAAACAGGGACTTTCTTTTGCCTTTCTTTGTATCTCAGGTACTAAGCACAGTGCCTGGCACCTAGTTTGTACTCAATAAATGCTTACTGACTGACAAAAGAGGCTAATTATATTAATATACAGTTATTACAAAAGAATTTCTGGTACCTTAGCTTAAGAACTCCTGACTTAAACTTAAGGTGTTGCTATTGCTTATGATGCTTTGTTGCTACCTCTCATGAACCTTTCATGAATTAGGGTTATTTTGTTTAATATATATGCATGTATACGTATGTATGTATGAAAAAATTCCAAATATTATTTTTGAATGGCCTTGTCTGTGCCTCCTTTTGAACTTAATAATTTTCTGTTCATTTTAAAAAATTCTTACAGTAGTCCTCTTTTTTGACTTTACAATTGCTTACTTTCCTTCTTCCATTACCTCTTTTCCACATTAAAAAAAAACTGAAAGATGGGGGCGAAAAATTCCCAGGTAAGCATGGTAACAAAAATGGATGCACCTTGAATCCTTTACCTCTCTGTCAAGAGATGGAAAACATGCTTCCCCATAAGTGCTCTGGAGACATGGTCAGCATTCCCCAGTCTTTCAAAATTTGTCTTTCTTCTTTAAATGTCTTTCTTTGTGTAAGCCAGCAGCTAAGTGGTGTTGACAGGAGGTTTGGAATCGGAAATACTCACCTTCCTGAGTTCAAATCCAGACTCACATACTAACTGTGCAACTCTGGGCAAGACTTTAAAACACTGTTTGCTTCAGTTCCTCATCTGTAAAATGATCTGGAGAAGGAAATGGCAAACCACTCCAGTATCTTTGTCAAGAATACCCCAAATGGCGCCATGAAGATTTAGACATGACTGGAAAATGACAGAACAACCTTTTGAAAGTCATTCTCTTGGTTCTGTTCACTTCACTCTGAATCATTTCATACAATTCCTGTTTTGTCTTTCTCTTCACTTCTTGTCTTTAAATAAATGCTTTATTAACTTCTGTTTTACATCATTCATTTATGTCAGATTTTGAGTTACAATCATTTTCCCCCTGTTATTCCCCTACCCAACCTCCCAGAATAGCAGTCCCACAAGATATCGCTTCCTCCAATCTGCTCTCTCCCATACCTTCTCCCATACCCCCTTCGACTTTTCCATTAGAGGAAGGTGAATCTTTGTGTCCCAATGCCTGCACATCTTATCTCCCAATTATAAGCAAAAGAGTATTAATAATAGTGTTTATATATATTAGAAACATTTAATGTTAAGACCTCGAATTTCAGATCCATTTCCTTCCTCCCTTGTTACCCATTCCCTCTGGTAATTCAGTATATGTTGTACATGTCTAGCTATGCAAAACATTATCATAGTAGATATATTGTACAAGGCTGCTTATAATTCCCTCCCACTCATCCCACCCCTTACCTGGTCCATTCCCTACATGATCCTGTCCCTCTTCTATAGTGGGTACTTCCAACCTCCCCTCCCCCCAAGGATGCCCTCCCATCCATCATCCCTCCTCTCATCCCCCTTCCCCTATTCTGCTGCAGGTTGAGATATCCCATTTAGTATGTATGTCATTCTCTCCCTGAACCAAATTCAATGAGAATGTGGTTTTGCCTTTTTGCCTTCCTATTCTCCCCCTCCCTTGCAACCACTTCCCCTTGCTTCTTCTACATGAGATAGTTTACCCTACCCTGTCTCTCCCCATCTCCTCTTGCCACTTTCCTCTCTCACCTCATAATTTCATCCCTTGAGTATTCTCCCTTCCCAACAAATTCAACCTATGCCCTCTATCCATATATAACTGTAACCATATACACACACATTCACATATGTATTCATATGACCACACCCCCTTCTTCCATTATTTTCATAGTGAGAAAGATATCATCAGTCACAGTTATTGCTTTTCCATATAGGAATGTAAATAGTTCAACTTTGATAAGTTCCCCTTGATCTCTCTTCCCCAATTACCTTCTCAGGCATCTCTTCCTTCCTGTGTCTGGATGTCAAATTTTCTATTCAATTCTGGTTTTTTCCTCAAGAATGCTTGAAAGCCCTCTATTCCACTGAATGACCATATTTTCCCCTGAAACAAAATACTCAGTTTTGCTGGGTAGGTGACCCGTGGGTTCATTCCCAGTTCTTTTGCCCTCTGGAATATCATATTCCATGCCCTTCGATCCCTCAGTGTAGAAGCTGCCAGGTCCTGGGCTATTCTGATTGTGTTTCCACAATATTGAAATTGTTTCTTCCTGGCTGCTTGTAGTATTTTCTCCTTGATCTGGGGATTCTGGAACCTGGCTATAATATTCCTGGGAGTTTTCTTTTTGGGATCTTTTTCAGGAGGTGATCTGTGGATTCTTTCAACCTCTATTTTGCCCTCTGGATCTAAAACATCAGGGCAGTTTTCCTTGAGAATTTCTTGAAGGGTGATTTCTAGGTTCTTTCTTTGATCATGGCTTTCAGGAAGTCCAATAATTTTTAAATTGTCTCTCCTGGATCTATTTTCCAGGTCAGTGGTTTTTCCCATGAGATATTTCACATTGCCTTCTAATCTTTCTTTTGTTTGGATCTGCTTAACAGCATCTTGATTTCTCATAAAGTCATTAGCTTCCATTTGCTCCAGTCTAACTCTGAAGGAATGAATCTCCTCAGTGAACTTTTGAGATTCTTTTTCCATCTGGCAAATTCGACTTTTTAAGGCATTCTTCTCCTCATTGCCCTTTTGGGCCTCCTTTGCTATTTGAGTTAGTCTATTTTTTAAGGTGTTGTTTTCCTCAGTCAGGCCGTTGACCCTCATTTCATACTTTTCCTGCATCCTTCTCATTTCTCTTTCCAATTTTTCCTCCACTTCTCTTATTTGATTTTTAAAGTTCTTCTTAAGGTCCTCTATGGCCTGCAACCTGCTCATGTTTTCCCCTGGGGCTTTTGGAGCAGGACTTCTGACCTCACAGTCCTTTTCCCGCTCTCTGCCCCCAAAATAGGAGTCTAGGGTTGCATTTTTCTGTTTCCTTTGCCTTGGCATGTTGCCACTTGATTACTTGACTTTTGGGCTTGTTCCCACACTATGGCTTTAAGGCCAGATAGAGGAATTTTTGTCCCAAACGTGTGGGGGGCAACTTCCACTTCTGGCAAGCTGTAAACCCACCCACGACTTCCACCCTAGATCACAATCCAGATCCAGGGAGGTTAAAGCAAGAGCGATTACCCCCCAGGACTGATCGCTGGATCTCCCTACAATTTTCAGGCCAGGAGCTGGTGCTGCCTCTGAAAACTACAAAATGGCGTGTCTCCTCAGTGGCTTCTAGCCCCCAGGGGAGGGAGCCAATGCATTCCCCAAATACTGGTCACAAAGTCCATAGGACACTAACCTCTTACTTTGTCCTAGGCATGTCTATGTTGATAATTCTGGAGTCGCCACAGCTGCTGGTGTTCTGGGGTTCCTCCAACCGGCTGCTGACCCTGCCGCCTCCCAGAGTGCTGCGCTGGTCCTTCCTGCAGGGCTGCTGGGCTGTCCTCAGCGGGAGGTTAGCTTTTCTGTGTCATTCTGTGGGTGCTGGGGCTCCAGAAGTTGTTCAGAGTCCCCTTTTACATAGTTTGGGGGGAATCTGGGGGCATAGTGGCTTGGATGAGCTGTTTCTACTCCGCCATCTTGGCTCCACCCCCTCTTCACTTCTTATGGTGCATTAATATTTAATCACATTCATAAAACACAGTTTGCTCAGCCATTCCCCAGTTGATTGGCAGCTGATAAAATTCTAGTTCTTGGCTTTCTTTTCTCCTACTTTTAGTCTTGTTTTTAGTGTTAGGGAATTTGTTTTATATTTTCTTCTACTTTTACAGTCTTTTGATCTTATTCTAATATTTCTTGCAGTCTCATGGAGTCATTGATTTATTTTTGATCCAATCTAGTTTTCAAGGAGTCCATTTATTGAGTAAAGTTACCTCTTTTTTCTTCTCAGTTGTTCTTCCAGTTCTTTAGACTTTTTATTTCACTCTTATATCTTGCTTCATTTTTTTTAGGTCATATTCATGGCCTCCTGGAGAGTCCATTTTGTCCTTCAAGTCACTATAATTTTTACATAATTACCCTACCCTTTTGAGGGTTTAAACACTTCTCTTTCTAGATGTGCAATAATGTTTGATACTGTTCAGTGTTTTCTGCAGTTTGCTCATCTCCTGAATTAAGGCATTGTGCCAGTGCCAGGCTTTGCCCTGCACTGTGTTTTTAGGTGGGGTGATGGGCTTTCTTTGGTCTTCCCATATTCTTGTGCAGAGTTTCACTTCTGTGGGATAGGCCCTCTGGATCTTCAAGGTTTAGCACACTGCATTTTTAGGGCACTGGGCCCTCTTTGGTATCTTGGAACAGAGTGCCAAGGCATCTTTGGAGCCCTTGGTCAAGGCTATTAGATCACATCTGGGCTACTGGTATGCCTGCCCTAACATTGATTTTCTTTATGGGGCTTTCTTTAAGAGACTTCCTCTCTTGCTGCCTCTAGCCACACAGCCCTAAAGGTTATATGTGTTTTTGGCATTTCTCTGGTCAGGTTCCAGTCTTGGGGCTTGTTTGCTTGTGCTTGCATGAGCCTTTCTAGTGGCCCCCTTTCCTATTGCTGGTTGGCTTCTGGTTGAATTTTGTGTTTTTCTGAGTTGAAAAAAATCATTTACTGTAGTTTTTAATTGGATTTCTTTCCTTTTTCTGCCTACATTTTGAAATGCAGGTTGTTTGACATCATGTATACATTCTAAATACATGAAGAGTTCTAAATTTAAAATTAAACCTGTACATTTAAATATTTGTCAATGTTTATATTTTATATTTTAAAATATATCATTTCTAAATGCTTATGTAAATGTAAAATTGTGATAAGGATGATCTAAAATCAGTTTTATTACAATACTGAATAATTCTGAAAGTGTTAGTTGCCTGACTCTAAAATGCTTGATTATAGCTGTTTTCCTTCTGATTAAGATGAAAATGTTTTAGTACAAATGGATTTACACTATTCAAAATAATAATGGGACTAAGGCCTTCAAAATAGAATGCAAATCTAATAAAAACTTTCAGAATCATGCTTAAGGAAAAAGCTAAAAAATAAAATCACTGCAAAGAAAGCCTTAATTTTATATAAGACAATAAGATTTTTAATGTCTCATTACTGAAATCAAAGGTAATAAAAATTTTTAATTTAATAATTACCTTGGGTACAAAACCTCATTCTAGTCTTTACAAAGAACAAATATTATTAGAGCTATTAAGTTTAAACATTTTAAAGGAGAATTCAAAATCAATAGTCAGCAATATGAAACATCATTCAGAAGTTCTAAATCAAAAATTTGGTAGCAGGAAGATGTAAAAATAATGCTTCAGTCTTGCAAATACCGAGTAACTAGAGATCACAACAATTTTTAACAATATATATACCAAGCCTTATTACTTAACAAATATTTTATTCCCAATATTTTATAAAATGTTTCTAATAAATACAGTAGGTGCAGGAACAGATTGATGATATCCAAGTAGAGGTTCATGGTTGCCAGTATATGTTCTTTAGGGGACAGTTTATGTATCAGTAGATGAGTATCATAAATGATGAATCCACAGAATAGAAGAGCTGTTATCGAAGAAAAGATTCCTTTCACTATTCCATTATTATAGAAGAACTTCAAGAATCCTGACAAGAATAAAATAAACAAAAAGGCGAAAAAAGCCCTTCTCCAAATTTGCTGTTGCAGTCTCTATTAGATTGTAAAGTGTATAGAGTCAAACCAAGAAATAGTAAAATAATCAGCATAAAAGCCTGTAGAACAACATACATATCATGGAATGCTAGTTTTAGTAACAGAGATTCCGGAAGTGTAAATCCAAAAATCAGGTAAAAGTTAATAGGATATTTATGCCTGTTTAACTTAATGTCCAGAATCAAACCCAAAGATCCAAGGAGAGAGAACCAGAATTAGTGTAGGACGATGCAGATATGGACACTGGTCAAAACCACACTGCTGCTGCCATAGTTGAAGTCATCCTCAGCGGAACAAGAGAGGGAGGTCAGACTGTGGAGCTGATAGAGCTTGGCGCCTCTTATTGTATTTTTTGATCATTATTTGGTCTGGCACAAATTTCAGGTTTTTAGGCAGTCATTCAGTCTGCCATAATGACCGTGAGTGTGTACTTTTTCAGTCTCTTTAGCTAGTTCATTCTTCGTTTCTTCTTCATAAGTGTGGGTATCTCCCAAGACTTGTTGAGTCCTCTCTTCTCTTTCTCGACACTTTCCCCCTTGGTGTTTGCATCAGTTCCAGTGGGCTTAATTATTATCTCTATACAAATGACCCCTAAGTCTTACCTCCAACCCCCATCTCTCTTGAATTTCATTCCTGTCAGCTGCCTGCTGACCAAACAGAACAATTCATTTTCTCCCAAACTCATTCCTTTTTCAGATTATCATTTGTCTCTTCTGGGCACCACTTTCCCATCTCATTCAGGTTTATAGCCTCACAGTCATTGCTGACTTCCTTATCCATCACCATCAATTGTCAGTTCTTATTGATTCTTCTGTAACATATCTCACATCCATCCCCTTCTGTCTTCTTAAACAGTTACCATAACCCTCTTGCCTGCGGTTTTACAATATTCTTCTAATTGATATCCCTATTTCTAATCTCTCTTCTTCTTCACAGCTGCTAAGTTGGTATTCTTGAAACTTATTTTATTGTCATTTTCCCACTCACAAATTTTCAGTGGTTCCCAAATGATACCTTTAAGATAAAATAGACAAGTCTTTTCCTGGTATTCCACCTCTCTTTCTTGTCTTATTTCATATTATTCATTTTTGTACCCTGTTTCAGTCAAATTGCTTTGAGTGTACAACATTCCCTTTTCTACCTTTCTGCCTTTGGACAGATGATCCTTGTTTGGAATGCATTTTTTGCCTCATCTGCAGCTCTTGATATCATTGGCTTTACAACTGCCATTTCCTTTCTTACCTGTGTACTTGTTATATTCTCTCAGTAGAATAAAAGATCTTTGAGAGCTAGGACTGTTGGGCCCAACACAATGGGTTTGTGTTTTTTTCCCCCCTTAAGTGAAAAACCACGATAAATAATGGGATAGTAAAAAGTCACCTGGCTCAAATGAATAATAATGTTGGCTCTTGTAAGAACTAATAGGTGTGATTGCCAAGCCATCATCTGTAATCTTTTATTTATCATAAAGAATTAATTGTAGAGGGGCAATTAGTTGTCCTGATTTTCAAAAGTTAGAAATAGAATGGAGTCTGCAAGCTTTGGGCTAGTGTGCTTTACTTTAATTCCTTCAAAAATTCTGGATTATATTAGAAAGGGATGATCAGTGAATATCTACAAAAATGGATGGCAGTCCAAAAGAGCTGGCATTATTTCATCCTTTGAAAAATAGCTTTATTTCCCTTTTTAACAAGGTTAGGGCAGTGCTGGGGATTTCATTTATCTGGATTTTAGCAAAGCATTTGATAGTCTTTTATGCTATTCCTTGGAAAAGATGGAAAGAAGTAGACTATCTGACATTGCAGTTAGAAGATTCAAAATTGGTTGCATGACCAGACTCAGATAGTAATTATTAATATAGTTCAGTGTTATTTTAAATTTTCAAGGGAAACAATGATATTTGACATCTCTCTCTTCAATACCATGGACCCTAGAAGCTCAAGATAGTTCATAGTTTCATGTTACATTCATTTTGATAACATTCTCAATGTATGATTTTTTTTTTTTACTGGTACTTTTGGCTATACCAGTAACTTATTAAATTTCCATGTTTGAGAAGTCATGTCTTTTTTGTTTTGTTTTGTTTTGGTTTTGATTTTTGGAGGGGGTTAAGTGACTTGTTCAAGGTCACAGGCTAGTTTTTGTGTTACATGTCTGAGGCTGGATTTGAACTCAGGTTCTCCTGACTTCAGGGTCGGTGCTCTATTCATTGTACCACCTAGCGGCTCCTGTCATGTCTTTTCCTTGGATCAGTGTGGAATAGGAAATGAAGGTGATTGCAAAGTTTGAGAAGATGTACAGGGCCCAACAGGCATACATACACATTCTCTTAATAAGTAATTGTGATTATTTAAGAAATGAACTAAAAATGTTATTTTTTCCTCTCAGTTTATGTGTGTTTTTTTACATATGAAAATTTTTTCAATACTTGGTTATTAAAACATAAATACTTAATAAGTTGTTTGAACCTAACTACTTAATAAATGGAATTATTAAGTATTTTTTTTTTGGTCCAAGGACACTGAAAAAAATCAGAGATACAAAAATAACCGAAGAAAGTTTGGGAGCTTCTCTCCTACACAAAGGAGACTTAATTTCTCAAGCATTGAATTCACTTTTGAGCACCACGTTTTAGGAAAGACATTTATAAACTTGGAAGTCATCTAGTGACTATATGGTGAAGGGCATGTAGTTATTCCCATGTGAAGATCAAGTCAGAGAATTTGAGATATTTAACCTGGAGAAGAATGGGCGTAGGGGGGACATTATAGTCTTTTAGGAACCTGACTGTCACCTGGCAGAGAGCAGAGATGTGTTCCTTTTGGCAAAAGAGAGTATTGAATGGAAATTGCAAAGAGACAGATTTAGGTCCCCTGTCAAGAAAAGCTTTTTTTTTTTTTTTTAAAGCAATTGGGGTTAAGTAACTTGCTCAAGGTTACACGGCTAGTCATTTGATTTATGCGTGGGTGCTCATTTTCTGAGGCCGGATCTGATCTCGGGTCATCCCAACTCCGAGGCCGGCGCTCTTACTCACTGCGCCACCTAGCCGCCCCTTTAGGGCAATTGGGGTTAAGTAACTTGCCCAAGGTTACACGGCCGGCGCTCTATTCACTGCGCCACCTAGCCGCCCCAAGAAAAGCTTTTTTGACAGTAAGAGCTGTCCACTTGTTTCAGGAGATTGGCTTCCCAGTTGCTGAGAGTCTTCAAGCGAAAGATCATTGAATAGAAAGGTGTGGAAGAAATTTTTCATGTCTTTTGAATGAGGTGACCACTAAGGTCCCTTCCAACTCAGAATTTCTAGATATTCCTGATAATTAATATATTTTTTAAATGCCCAGTGTCTTTAGGCTCTTATTAAATCTTTGAATTGAATTAATGGCATAAAAATATTCATGTGATTAAGGTTTGGTTTTTTTTTTTAAACAATAATTCATTTGGTGCTCAGCATAATGAATTCCCTTTTCCTTCCTTAAACTATTTTGATTGAGGTCATCAGAAGTTTGAATGGTTTCTTCCTTACTTGTTACTACTGTCTGATCCCTTTGACTGAAATGTTAAATTAATTACATCATTAGCTAGATTTGCATTTAATAGGTTCACCATAGTGTTATCTTTTGAGGAAATTTGTCCTTGTTTCATCCTGTAAGTATGAGTTGATTTGATGACCTGGCTTGTTGGAGCCAGTTCCCTACCATTGGCTTATGAAGTAGAGATAAAGGAAAAACTGTTAGTGAGTATGACATTACATACGTGTCACTTATGATCCTAATAATCAGGAGCACATCTCTGTAGAAAGAATGTTTTGGTAGCTGAATAGAGATTAAAATGCTATTTGTAAAAATGATGTAGAATATAGAGGAGGTCACAAAAGAGAAAATTGACAGATTGGTTACATAAAATTAACTTGCATAATCAAAATGAATTAAGGTAGAACAAGAGAAACTACATGGTGTAAAATATTTGCATTATGCAGGTTATATAGGAAATTGACAGACATCTAACAAGGCTCATTCTCCAATAGGTAAGTGGACAGAAGATATGGACAAAGTTTTCAAAGGAAGAATTGCATAAATGCCCATCTGAAAATATGAGCCAAATCATTAATAGTAAGAGAAATAGAAATTAAAACAACTCTTGAGTTTCACCTTATAACTCTGTAAATTAGCAAAGATGGCGAAAACAGTAGTATAGTAAATGGGAGGAGCTGTGGTAAATTAATGCACTGTTGGTAGAGATATAAATTGGGCCAACCATCGTGGGTGTCATGTTTGAACTTTGCAAGGAAAATTGTTACATTTTCTATAACCTGTGGCCCAAGAACACAATAAATATCTCATTCTATCCTCAGAGCAAGCCCAGCATTAGGTGCTGTTATTGTCCCTATTTTGTAGATGAGGAAACTTGATGACCTGCTCAGGGCCATATGGCTTGTAAGTGTCTGAAAAAAGGTTTCAGAAAGAGATTTTCTGGCCCCTCAATCAAGTATTCCTCTCAAACACCCGAGATAGTCACAAAGGGGAAGCTCCTGCTGCTACCCACAGAGTCAGAGCTGCTGGGAAGAACATGATAGTAGCATGGGTGCCCACTGATCAGACTAGAGGAGTCAGGCTGACAGGAGACATTACTTTGTAGGAAGAAATGATGAATGTAAGGAATTAAGAAAAACATGTAGATTTGTGTAAAGGATATAGAATGAAATAAGTAGAAACAAGAAAACAACAAACATGCAAAATTTCCCATGTAGAACCATATATATACACGCATGAAATAGTTGGCAAGTACTGTTTTAAGATTGGATGCCAGTGAAACCTTCTTCCTTTTTATGATGATCATTGAAATTTAAGGTTTTGACTGTGTTGTTGGGGAGAATAGGGAAATACTGTAGTCAGGCTATCTAGGTTTCAAGTCCTTTCTCTGATACTTATTACCTTATATGTGACTTTGGGCAAGTCAAAGTCACTTAACTGCCCTAGACCTCAGTTTCCTCTTTGATTAAATAAGGGGATTGAACAAACTTAGAGGGTTTCTAAGGTCTCTTCCAGCTTGCTCTAGTGCTATCATTATTTGAAATGGGGCTGTTTATTACATTAGTGTGCTCTGCTTCAAGAAGTTCTGTATGGAAGTTGAAGAAAAAAATCAAATCTTAAGACTCTCATCCT
Organism: Gymnobelideus leadbeateri; assembly: GCA_011680675.1. Classification (NCBI taxonomy): domain Eukaryota; kingdom Metazoa; phylum Chordata; class Mammalia; order Diprotodontia; family Petauridae; genus Gymnobelideus; species Gymnobelideus leadbeateri. Next base: position 773,027 of record WOXC01004884.1, read on the forward strand.
GAAGAATCTCATAGGAAGCTCTAGTTTTAGGTGAAATTTGGGTAGGGAGAATGGCAAAAGTTAAGTGATATGTTACATACTTCAGAGAAAAGAACTGAAGTATGTTTCTGAGACATTTACAGAATATGAATGGTAAAGTAATATCAGACACAAGAAAGATTGAGTTTGTATCTCTTTCTTTTGGAGGTAGTAAAAATTGCAGGGCCTTCAAGTCCCAACATACTGAAAATGCTAACATAATAGGAATTTCTGGGTATTTTTGGTTTTTGTTTTCTGTTTTGTTTTGTTTTTAACTGTATTGACTATTTCCCATGTGGCATAACTGGCAAATCTGTAAAAATGGAGAATCAAGTTCAGTGTCTGAATCTTTTTGGAGACGTGACAATGATGATTTATTCTGAATATTTATTTTTAAAAAATCTGCAGTGCTTTCTGCTGTTTACCTCATGGATTCTTTGCTTTTAACTCTTTAGTTTGTACTCGTGTCTTTCTTGGAACACCAGGGAATGTACATATTTCTGTTTGTAATTTATACTGGTGAATGGTCAAGCACTTAATAGATTCACTGGAAAAGTAATTCATTGTTCTTCTTTTTATCTCCCATTTAGCATCATTTTTTTTTCACTTAATAGTAGTTTGGTTTGTTTTCAATATTCATTTTTGTAAGATTTTGAGTTCCAAATTTTTCTCCTCTCCCTCCCATCCCCCCTCCCTAAGATAGCATGTAGTCTAGTATAGGTGACACATGTAAAATCAAGTTAAACATATTCCCACATTAATCATGCTGTGAAAGAAAATTCAGAACAAAAGGAAAAAACCATGAGAAAGGAAAAACAAAAAAAATAAACAATGAAGAAAATGAAAGTAGTATGCATTCACACTCCATAGTTCTTTCTCTGGATGTGGATAACATTTTCCACCATGAATCTTTTGAAATTGTCTTGGATCACTGTATTGCTGAGAAGAGGTAAGTCTTTCATAGTTGATCGCACAGTGTTGCTGTTACTGTGTACAATGTTCTGGTTCTGCTCACTTTTATCAGTTCATTTAAGTCTTTCCAGGTTTTTCTGAAATGTGCCTGCTCATCATTTCTTGTAGCACAATAGAATGGAATACCATTACATTCATATACCATAATTTTTTCAGTCATTCCTCAATTTTTGGCATCCTTTCAGTTTCCAATCCTTTGCCACCACAAACGAGCTGCTTTAAATATATTTGTACATGTGGGTCCTTGCCCCTTTTTTATGATCCCTTTTGGATATAGTGGTATTGCTAGGTCAAAGAGTATGCACAACTTTATAGTCCTTTGGGCACAGTTCCAAATTGCTCTCCAGAATGGTTGGATTAGTTCACAACTCTACCAACAATGCATTAGTGTTCCAATTTGGAAAAGTATTTCTTTAGAAAGCACAGAGGGTGTTTGTTTTGTAAACCATTCCTTGTTACTTTAATAGCTTATATCTGTATAGCACTTTTTCATTTTTCAAAGCACTTTTTTACATCTTATATCATTTTATCCATCTTTATATTAACTATAAGAGCACTGTTTTAAAGATTGTGTTGAAAATATTGAAGCTGACCACTTGACAAACATTTTTATATTCACCTAAAAAGAAAAGATTTCAACAATGCAATTGTTAGGTTTCCTTTTCTCATCAGGAGTGAATTCTGAGCTTTATTCTATTCTTGATCATTTGAGGAAAGAAAATGTTCATCTTTATGAGGGCTTTTCTTTGATTGCTTATTAAATAATTAAAATTATTCTGCTTTGTAAAGTTCCTTGATGTTGTACTGATTCTATCTCATCAGAGAAAACAAGGGGGTAGACAATTAAGGACTGTATATGAGCACTAATATTTGTGTACTTCCTTCAGTTTTGTAGATAAATTATTTTCTCCACTCCTACCCACTCCTTTTAACTGATGTGTGTGTTGTTCTGGACTTATAATTTTTTTTAAATTAATTAATTTAATTTTAGTTTTCAACATTTGTTTCCATAAACTTTTGAGTTTTAAATTTTCTCCGCCTCCATCCCCTCCCCCGTCCCCAAGGCTTTGGTGTACAATCCGATAAAGGTTCTACATATACATTCTTATTAAACATATTTTCATATTAGTCATGTTGTAAAGAAGAATTAGAATGAATGGGAAAAACCACAAGAAAGACAAAACAAAACATAACCAAAAAAAAGAAAGAGCAAATAATATGCTTTGATCTGCATTCAGACTCCATAGTTGTTTTTCTGGATGTGGATAGCATTTTCCCATCATGAGTCTTTTGGAGTTATCTTAGATCCTTGCATTGCTGAAAAGTGCTAATGGACTTATAATTTCTTATATGTCACTGGCTTCCACTGTGGAAATCCTCCTTTCCCAATGCAGATCTGTAATTGCCCTGTAACTTTTAGTCCTAGAGAGTTGTAGGAAGCACTGAGAAGTTAAGTAGATAGATAGGTAAAGCAATTTTAAGCATTTAGTGCTAAGTGACTTGCTTAGGGTCACATAACCGGTATGAACCTGTGGAACAACTTAACTCATATTTTCCTGACTTTGTAGCTTCTCTCTATCCATTACATCACATTCCTCTACCATAATTTTGTTTTTTAAAGGAGAAAACTCTCATTAGACTTTCTCTTTTCCTTTAAGGGCAAGGACTTTCCCACTATTATATTTGTGTCCCCAGCACTTAGTCATTTAGCCAATTAACATTTATTAAACATTTAACTGGGATACAAAGGAAGGCAGACACTTAGTCCTAACTCTCAAGGAATTCTAATTCTAATGGGGGGGGCAACATGCCATCTATATACCAGACATGGGTACAGTGCAAATTAAATGAAAGGTAATCTTAGAAGGCACTAGTAGCAAGAAAGACCAGAAAAAGCCGCTTGCAGAAGGAAGCAGTGATTATGAGGAGGTAGAACGTTTCAGGTTTGAGGAGCAGCTAGTGAGTGCAAAGACGTGGAGAATGGAGATGGAATTTCAGGCACAAGAAATAGCAAGTAGATTAGTGTTGCTGGATCAAAGAAGATTTGGAAAGAAATTAGGTAGGAAAAAGAGGGGGCAGATTGTAAAGGGCTCAGTGTCATACAGAGGGTTTTCTATTTGATACTAAAGATAATAGGAAGCCACTAGAGTTTACTAAGTGGTAGGGAGAAAGGAGATTATGGTCAGACCTGTCTTTCAGGAAGATAAATTTGTCAGTTGAGTGTAGGATAGTGGTGAGAGACAAAGAGGCATGAAGATCAATGAGAAACCTATTGCAGTAGTTCAGGCAAGAGGTGATGAAGGTCAGAACTAAGATGGTAGCTGTATTACTGGAGTGAAGAATCCAGGATAATACTGAGGTTGTGAGCCTAGGTGACTGGGAATATATGGTGGTACCCTTAACAATCATAGGAATAGTATGTAACTATTATAGTAATAATAGTTTGGAGAGAAAGATAGTCCTATTATGGTCATATTGAGTTTGATATTCAGATCAGGGTGTTGAAAGGATATTAAGTGTTTAATAGATATTTTCATTCATTCTTAACATCTTTCTAATATTATTCTAAAAACTCTAGAAATTGAAAAGGCTCGGAATTTGAAAAATTATATCCCTCTACCTCAGATGCTGAAATGGAATTTTTTGCTTTGAAAGTGAAAAATAGAATCCAGAGTATCTTGTCTAAGGATAAAATGATCCATTTGTGAAATATTAATAGAATTTATATAACTTTTCAAACACAATTAACTATTATATTACAGATTTGAATTTAAACATTTGGAAAGATGTTAAGATGGATTTTAGTACACAATTTATTTGAAATACAGAAAAGCCATGGGAATTCATAGTTTTCATTTCCTGATTTTCATAGATTTTGGCATTAAAAAAAAATCCACTTACGATTCAAACATTCAGAAATTTAATGAATTGAGTCACAGATTGATTTTTAAGAATCAGCACACTATGAACCACTGTCCTTTATATGTACCATTTTATTCTTCATTGACTAGATTGCCGATATGCATACATGCACACATTCACATACACACACACACACACACACACACACACATATATATATATAATTATTTCATTGGCACTGTACTTGCATCCAGTTAGCTCATGTCTAGTATGTTTGGTACCTTCATAGTTGAGTAAAAACTGTCATGTTGGGCTGTCAGTCTCCCTAATGTAGACATCATTCATCATTTAAACTATTAAGTTGAGACTAGAACCATCAACACTGATGTAGTTCATTAGTTTGCTTTTCGTTGTTGAAAATGAGCTAATTGCTAAAGACCTATGTAATCCAGCTGTCTTTGGAATGAAATTCCATTGCTAAGCAAGTCATTAACTTTCTGAATTATATTCTCCTTTCAGTAATTATAAAGGATTACTGAGTGAAGATATGTGAAAAAGACCAGTAAATTGTCGTAATGTGAAAGTGGGGGATGTAGAGATTAGGGTTCAGAGAGGCATAAAAGAATAGATTTTTATATAGAGAAGAAACAAAGCTAGCAATTGGAGGCTGGTGAAAAACCTGACCAGACTGGTACTTCAACTATCTGGTTTAGCCTTACCTATTAGGAATGGGCATGAAAATCTACCATTGGAAAAAAAAGTCACTCAGAGTACATGGCCTATTATTATTTCTATCTTACTGAGACTTGAATTACTTTATTTAATTTTCAATTATTTCTATGTTCAGCTCATCACTATCTGAAGAATTTTTTGAAATCATTAAATAAATGAATGCAGTAACCGCCAAAAATGCTTAGTAGATACTTTTTGTTTGATGATAGTCTCATGAGCACTGTTGAGCCCTCTGATGCTTGTTTCACAGGACAGCTTCATTTGATGGGATTCATGAATGCCGTGGTGTTAATCTAGCATACTTTGTTTCCTTCCTGCAGGGGCAGACAATGGAGGGCCGTCTTCTGGCAGTGTGTCTGCAATCACAGCCAGTGCACCTTCTGGAAACTCTAAATCATCTACCAGGAGCCTAGGCTCTTCCAGTGGAGAGAAGGAAGAAGGTAAAAAGGTCCGGCGCCAGTGGGAGTCATGGAGCACCGAGGACAAGAACACTTTCTTTGAGGGACTGTATGAGGTGGGCAATGGACTGATAAAAGAAAACACAGGGTTAACTTTCCCTCACATCCATCCTTCTGGTCTGTTGGTCAGTTTGTGTCTACTTCTTTTCTGTCTCTTGTTGTGGCATTTAGGCCACATGCCTCTGCTGATGAGCAAGCTTTTTCATACCACTGGTAATTAACAGAGATCCTGAAAGTGGCTTTGAATATATCAGTCACCTACGATCTACAAAGCATCAAACAAACAGCTGTTTCTAAACTTTCTTGTTATAGTTTTCTTACTTGATGTTGCTAAGGTGACTGTTGGGATCTGTTCTTGAGTACTTCTTTGTGTTTCTTTTATAGTAGCCCAAAGTCTGGGATGATTTGTTGCTAAAGCCTAAGTGTTTGGAGGTCTAAGGTAGAGCTATAGGACTTGGATTTTCCTGTTAAAATGATCAGAAAGGATACTTCCAAATATAAGTTTGAACAACCAGAACTTAGCAACAGTCCATCCTGGATTCATGTTAGCACATTAACTGACAGCATTCTTTCTCTGAGGTTGATGATCAGTAAATTAGTTTGGATAATTTTTCTTTGGATTAAGGCCCTTAACCTCATATGTATTAAGAACAAATTGGTTTAGAGTATTGTTACAGTATGGAGGCAAGAGTTGTCCTGGTTAGAATGTAGTTGTTTTGTGTTTACCATTCTGTAATGAATTTGTGTGTTCATTTAGTTTTTCCATGTGAGACCTCTGAAATAAGGTATAATTAGAAATTGTGCTTATTGTTAGATTGTCCTCACTCCAAGACAGACTTCTAATCTGGGTATAAATTGTCTTGTCTGGTATAGGAATTTTCTTGTTATTTTTATTTTTAGATATCTTTTACTGTCTCTTTGGACCACAGGTTTTAGGGAGGATTATGAGATTTCTTATCTACCTTATTTAGGTTTTTCTAATAGTGGGCTTTATTATTGATTTGAGTGTAGCAATTGAGAGAAAAACTCTAAGTAATTTGTTATCTCACTGAAATTAGTTTTGCTTACTTGTCATTAGATAGAAGTCCTTCCCTTTCCCTTGGAGATGCTTGAGATCTTTCAGAAAGGTTGTCATTATGGGGACAGTGGATAGATGCATGATCAGAAGTCTGGGCTAAAGTTGAAGTTTTGCTTTCTTTCACCACCATTAGTTTGGGCAAGTCACTTAAGAGCTTTGGTCCTCAGTTTCTTCCTCTGTAAAAGGATGTGGGACCAGATGACCTCTGAGCTTCCTTTCAGCTCTGAATCTCTGATATTTTAGTGTTCAATTAATACTGCCCTGCTAGTTATTCCACTTATAGTTTAGGTTTCTGCCTTTCTTACTTTTAAGATGGGCCTTCTCTCTGTTATAACATGATATTTTACATATGGTTATAATCATTTGATGCTAACTATCATTGATAACGTATGCCCAAAATACTACCTTTTTTTGTTATGTATTAAATTGTTAATTTTATCTCTCGGCAGTAGTTGAAGCAGAGTGGTGACTAGGATGTAGGTTGTGATCTGTCTGGAACTGACCAGTTGCAGTTTATGTAATTCTGAGATTCTCCTTCTGTGGTGATAATAAAAGACAAGAAAAGATGTCTCCAAATATCTTAGCAGTTTAGAAATAACATCTATGAAATTATTTTCCCTTTAAAAAATAGTGACTGAAGTTTTTATCTTCTTACATCTTCCTCCTTGCCTCCTTGCCTTTTCACTTTTTTCAGTGATTTGTCATTTTACAGTTTTCCTTTTTCTTGTTCACCAATTTTTCCATTGCTTTTCAGTACTTGGGTCTTACCTTTAAAAGTCCCTGCTGATTTCTCTATCCTTCCTTTCTCTCCATAACTGGTAATGACTACACACATTATACATTTAATTCATTAATCTGAGTTATTACTTCTTTTTCCCGTATTTCCCATTTAACTTCAGTGTTATCTTTTACTACTTACTTCTCATCAAATTGTAAACAACACACTTCTTCATTCATCGAATTGCTCACAAGCACATCATCACCTCCCTCTGTTTTTCTTCTGTGTCAGCCATTCCTTTTTGTGTTTTGTCTGAAACTTATCAGCAGCTTGTTTTTGATACTAAGATTGTTTAGCAGCTGATTCTTTTCATATAGTGTCAGTGAATATGTTGTCTTTTCTGAAAATGTTTTTAAAAGTTTACATTTAGCTTTTGCATGGAAGCATTAAAGAGAATAAGGTTACAGGTACTAGTGAGGGAATTAAATATAGAATTGTTCCCTTAAGGATTCTCATAGATTATAGTTAATATATCTGGAATTGTTCTATTAAGATGCCATTTTTAATACCTAGTAATATGATTAAGTAAAGGTATAGGACACTTAGTACATTATGCATCCTGTTTCTGAAGATGGGGTGTTTTTCTTGGGGGTATGAAATACTTATAAACATCTGTTTTTCTGCTAAGATTACAAATATGCATTACTTTGAGTTTTAGGGTCTTGTATTGTCTTCTGGCATGCATATCTGAGACCTCATGTTCTTAGCAGTTCTTTTTAACTGGGGAACCATGATAAAATTTAAATTTCTCTTCCAAGATTAACTCCTTTGTACTCATCATTTAATGTATAATAGTTGTCTTTTGATCCTTCATCATATTTTATTGAAAAGAAAACTAGTACATAAGCATAATTTTAAAAAATAGTTTACATTCCTGTACTATCCTCTGTTCCCCTTTTTCCTGCTAGATCAGTAAGAATTAGAGAGTCTACTTGAGACAGGAAGCATCATTGTTTCTGTCTCTTGCACTTTTAACTTGGCCTTTATCTTCCAGCATGGGAAAGACTTTGAAGCGATTCAGAACAACATTGCCCTGAAGTATAAGAAGAAAGGCAAACCTGCAAGCATGGTGAAGAACAAAGAACAGGTCCGGCATTTTTACTACCGCACCTGGCACAAGATCACCAAATACATCGACTTTGATAATGGTAAGTTTGTGGCGGAGACAGTTTCTGAGGAGGTGGCTTAGCCAGGAATCAAGTGAATTCGGATTTTGGTCACATATTTGGTAAAGAAAATTTGTCCCCATTGAATGGGTCTATTTTCTAATTAAAATTCACAGTAAACCATTTTCTTGGAACTACTCCTTACCTTGAGAAAAACAACATAAAAACGTGTATGTGTACTGATCATAAATTGTTGAATTCTAGAATAGAAAAAGACTGTAAAAAACACCTAGTCTTTCTGCTTCATTGTGAGCATATTGAGTCCCAAAGGGAGAATTGACGTATTCAGGATCACAAAAGTGAGTCAGAATTAGAATGGCACATTGTCCCCTCAACTGTGGACAAATACAGACATATAGAGAAACAAAAATTAGGACGGCCTCTGACCATGTCATGCGTTATGGCAAGAACACAAAATCTGGAGTCAGAAAATCCAGGTTCATGTTCTGGGTCAGCGACTTAGTAGCTTTATGACCTGGAAAAAGTGACTTCATCTTTCTGGCCCCGAGTATCCTCATCTGAAAAGTGTTGACATTGTACCAGATGATCCTTTAAGTCCTGAAGTCATGGAATAACAGGATTTCAGAATTGAACGGGACTTGAGAAGACATTAACAAGTCCAACTCACACTTGAACAAGAAACCCCCTACAACATAGTGGAATAATGGACCTCTGGCTTTTGATTTAAGTACTTTCATGAGAGGGAGCTTACTTTCTTCACAGGTAGTCAGGTCCACTCTTGGATAGCTCTTGTTAGGAAATTTTTCATTATATTTATCCTAATCTGGCTATTTGTAACCTCTAACCACTGCTCTTTGTAGTGCCCTCGGACCACACAGAACAGATAAGGCCCTTTTGTCTTTATAATCCTTTGTGAAAGATTATGTTGTAATTAGATATTGTAGAAAAAAAAAAGAAAAATATGGTTCTTGCTCTTAAGGAGCCCATTGTCTTAAAAACCTAGGTAGAAGAGAGTTTCCAGGAAGAGATGGTAGTCAGTGTCAAATGCTACAAAAGAAGCCAAAGAGAATCAGGATTGAGAAAAAGCCATTCGGCTGGACAGTTAAGAAAACTTGTTAACTCTGAAGAGGCCAATTTCTTTTGATTTTTGAGGTTGGAAACTATGTTGTGGGATTTCAAAGGAATTGATAAGGAGAAAGCAGAGACAATCTAATGTAGACATCTACCTTAAGAAAGTTAGCCAAAAAAGAGAGGAGAAATATTAGATGATAGGTATGGTATGGTATGGTCAGATTGAATAAGGGATTTTTTTTTTTAAGTTGAGGGAGAAAGGGGCAAGTTTGTAGGCAGCAGAGAAAGGGTGATAGTGGGGGCGCAGTCTGCTGGATAAGATGGAAGTGCGTGTTGAAAAAGCTGACCTTCAGAAGGAAAAGGGCCACCTCTTCATTCTAGACAGTAGTAAAGGAGGACATAATGGGGGAGGATTTTTGAGTAATATGAGATAAAGCAAGGGGGAAAAGATTTTTAGTACATCTAAAGAAAGGTCTGAGAGCTTGAGGGGAGAGGGTGCTTTGTGAGGCTTGAAGTCAGAGGAAAAAGAACAGCCTTTGTGGCAAGCGGGATAGTGAATTGCTTAGGGAGAAGTAAAGGAATTGTCTTGTGGCAGTGAGGTTCCAGTTGAGATAAGATAGCATAAATTTGTGGTGGTTTTATGATTTCTTCCAGTTTAATTGTCTATATATCTTGGATCACATAAGATAATACATATAAAGAGCTTTGCAGACCTTAAAGTGACATATAAATGCTAATTATTATTATAATATAAGTTCTTTACCAGAAATATTTGATAAAGATTTTTCCCAGTTGACCTCTTACCTTCTTAAATTAGTTGTATTAGTTTTGTTTATCTAGATGCTTTTAAATTTCATGTAATTGAAATTATCTGTTTTATATTTTGTGATCTTTTCAGTTCTTTGGTTAATAATTCACTTCCTAGCCATAGCTTAGAAATAATCATGACATTTATGATTCACATGATCATTAATCAGTACTTTTTTCTTTTGCAATAAATTTTTTAAATGCTGATTTTTATTTTTTCAAAACATTTACTCACTTCATTTCCTACATATTTATTAGTTTGTTTAATTTTTATCCAAGAAAATATTTCAAAACATTTATCTGTGGATGAGACCAGATCAAGAATTTTTCCCATTGAACCAAATGGCCATATATGTTTAATGTTTAACTTAATGACTGATGAGACACTGCTGAACACTTTCCCTTGCTACCAGGCTGAACAGATTTGCTAAAGAGGGGACATGTTGGGCTTTTTACATATATTGCATCAATTTGTGTTTATATATATATACACATTCATATACATATCTGTCATCCATATGTGTCATATTTATTTGTTTGCCTTTGATTTTTCTTTCCCTTTTTTCTCTTCCCTCCCTCCACTTTTTTGATGACCCTAATATAAATATACATGTAAGTATATATGTATTTATATGCTTATATTTATATACTTAAATATATATATATAATATATTTATATACTTAAGTGTATCTATATTTAGTATACATTAAGGCCACTCCAGTGCCTTATGGTGTGGGAATAACCCTGGGCTGTCTATAATCATGATAATGAATCATGTGTTAATGAGTTTTGAATATAATCCCAACAACAGACTCTCTGCTTTCTGAGGACCAGCATCATCAAATACAGTGAGGTTTGTCACTAGTATGCTGCTTAATTGATGATGAGCTCTTTGGCCTTGGCAACACTCAAAACATGTGAAAATTTTAAATGCCCTTTGGTCATATGTATCCCTCTTTTGTACTCATAGAGGCAGAATATAATGAAAGGAGATGAGGGTGCCAGGAATGATGTAGTTATTAGACCTTTAGCTTAGCTATTGATAATTTAGGGGCATATAATGATGAAAGATCTGAATTGTGCCAGACTTGATATTCTTGCTATAAATTTATTTTATTTTATTTTTGCTTTTTGGGGAGCAATTGGGATTAAGTAACTTGCCCAAGGTCACATGGCTAGGTTTCTTTTGTGTGTGTGTTAAGTGTCTGAGGCTGGATCTTAACTCAGGTCCTCCTGACTCCAGGGCTGGCACTCTACTCACTGCACCACCTAGCTGCCCCCATTCTTGCTATAAATTGATCCAGAAAAAAGACAGAAGTTGCAAATACCCAGATGTGTGGCTCTTGGCTTCTCTTTTGGAGGTTAGGGTTATAAATAAAAGGAGTTGACAGATAAGTTGACAAATAAATAAAGGAGTTGACAGAATTGTTTTTTTCACTACATCAAAGGACAGGAAATAGAATTGTTGGAATATTTGGTCATCTCTCATCTTTTATTGTTTATGATGAACATTTGAAAGAAAACTACTGTGAAAATAGTTGCAGCTTATGCACCAATATTTGTTGCAGAGAATGAAGAGGCAGAAAAGTTTCACAAGGAACTTGTAAAACTGTAAGTTAAGCATCACACATACATTTATATTTGTGACTTCAGTGCAAAGATGGAACTAGGTAAGGATTGAGGAAAATACTAAAAAAAATATGGCTCAGTAATAAAGAATGAGAGAGAAAGGGGTGGCTAGGTGGTGCAGTGAATAGAGCACCAGCCCTGGAATCAGGAGGACCTGAGTTCAAATTTGGCCTCAGACACTTGACACAAGTGTGTGTGACTTTGGGCAAGTCACTTAACCCCCAGTTGCCCTCCAAAAAGCAAAAAAAAAAAATTGAGAGAGAAAAATGATTTATAGAGTATATAGAAGCCTCATGTCTGTGTGCCATGGATACTTTTAAGAATTAGATGTTAGATGTGGCCAATTCCAAATATCAGAAAAAAAGAAATTGATTCTGTGTTAACAGACATAAAATGACTAATTACTGTTGTAGCAATTATTCCTTAACCTTGTATGCACCATCAAATCTACTTGTTTGAACAAAGAATAAAATTAGTACAAAGTTCAAAGAAAGCATATTAAGGGGAAAAGATACGCTAAATAATTAAAATCAGCTATAGTCTATTTTAAAGTATTGATAATAAATGGAATATGTATGGAAGAAATGATAGATAATTTCATATGGAAATTTAGTCAGAAAACACCAAAAGAGTCTACATAATACCTCAGCAAACACTTAATTTACTTGCTGAGTAGAGAAAGATAGCATCCAAGGGCAACACCAATTTAGAATATGAACTCTTTTTTAGAAAGTCTTACTCAGAAGAATGTTGAAAACTATGAACAGTTTTACTTTACAAAACATAATGAGAGAGTAGATGAGGGTTTGGTTAAGAGACCTAATTTTTACCAAGTAATTGTGAGACCAGTTAAGGATCAAAGTGGAAAGAAGACAGGGGGAAAATGGAAAATGTCTGTAAATATTTTTATAGCAATAATAACTGCTAACGTTTCTGGTTCCATTTCATTGAATTGATGTGCTCCTTGGTCAAGGATTTTTACTCGAGAGACTCTTGATTTTCTAGTTGAACCATGGGTTACTTTTATTCTGTAGCATCCTCAAAGTGCTCTTTGAGTCTGTGACTACTTCAAGGATTTAGTTTTATTCTAGGATAGATCCAAAGATTTGTTTCTGAGATCACAACAATCCTTTTCCAGAGGGGGCCCAAATTTCTGAGATCATATGAGAAATCAGTACAACCTTTTGGGAGACTTTTAGGCCAGGGACCAAAGACTAGGTGAAATCCTCTCCCTACAGACTTGCCTTTGTTTCTTCTACTGCTTTGTTCTTTCACAAATCTCTTATCAGCCCATCCAGGGGGTCAGTTACATTCCAGGTATTTTTTCCTTTAATATTAAATCATCAGCAAGATATCTGTGAGCACTCCAGTATGTGACACACTAAGGTAGGGTAGCATGATTACACCATAGGGTACATGATACATGATAAATCATAGGGTAGCATGATTACATCAGCTGCTCTTCAGTTTCCTGTTCTGAGGGCAAATCTGCTTCTGGTAACATATGCATTTATTTTACATTAATTATGAAATGATCCAGTGTTAGTGTGTTTACACAATGATCTGGTTTACTGTACTGTTGTTCTCAGGCTTGATGACAGGAAACCGATTATGGTGACCTTTTTAAGGGTTCTGTCATTTCTCTGGCACACCCTTTCTTGTGTCCACAACAAATAACACTTCAGTTTATCTGAGAAAGGAGAAATGAGAAGGGAAAAGGCAGCTGCAGAGTTCTGAGTTACAGGAATTATGTCTTGATTTTATAAAAATTTTCTTCTGTTTTTGAAAATAGCTCATCACTTTCTATTTCAGATTTTCTGGTATTGACCTTCATAATATTTTCCTTACTTTTTCTAATAATCTTCCTGTTTCCTTTCAAATATTCCAAACATGTTTCCTAGTCTCTGTCCCAGGTTTTCCCAGTATTCACCTGTCTTTCATCTCTTTGCTACTCCTTCCTTCAGTGTCCTTGTGTATATAATATGTCCTATATGCTATCTATGTCCTTACATATATACTATGTAGTATACAGTGTAATCTAGGATTGATGATTCCCTTGGAGGAAAGGGAGAGAAAATAGTCAATAAAAGTGCAATAAAGAGTTAAGGGAGGCAGTGATACATTTGTCTTGTTTGGTGTGTAGGGTGGTGAAACAAAGGATTGTCAGACTTGGTTTTTTTTGTTTTCCTGCTTTGACCTTGGCTGGATTGTCTGTAGGTTCCTGTTACATTTGATGAGAGAATAGGTAAAAGAGAGGCCTAAGTTCATGTGGCTGGGACTGTTTGCTGCAATTCAGATATTCAGTATTACTCACATGAATCTTAATGAGATCGGGCGTTTTTTCTTTGTTTTGTTTTGTTTTTAATATGGAATTCTAAGTAGAGAATGGAACGGAAAAGTTGATGATAACTGAGTTTAATTTTAAATATGCCCTCCAAAGACTCATCATTGGGAATGGATTTTTTCTTCAAACATTAGCAATATATTTGCTATGCTAGTTAAAACCATTCACTGTCTCTATTTGAAACTTTTTATAACCTTTCCTCCCTTTTGTATTTCATCTTAGCAAAGTTTTGTTCTATTTTTGTGTTTCAGTGTTTTCTCGAGGACTGAAAAAATCATCCCAGGAACTTTATGGGTTAATCTGTTATGGAGAATTGAGGAAGAAGATTGGGGGCTGTGAGTATGTTATGTATAACATGGGAAAATTATTTGATATTTTTAAAATAATGTGCCTTTATGTAAGTGTTGGGTTACATTATCTCTTGTCTTAAATTATTTCCCAGTAGCTTATGGCTTGATGAGAATAGTTCTTTTGTAATTGCACCCGTCCTTGCATCAAGGGTTCTTAACCTTGTGTCCGTGAACTGAACACTTTTATTATGATTGGTTTCCTTGGCAATCTTATATATTTTATTTTGTGTATTTAAAAGCAAGGTTCTGAGAAGGGATCCCTAGGCTTTACTAGAGATGCTAAAGGGTCCAGGAAACCAACAAGTTTAAATCCAAAAGAATGTGCAGTTTTTGTAAGCTAGCAAATAGTGATTTTTAAAAAAAAATTTAAACAAAAATTAAATATCATTAAAAATTATAATTTGTAGCAAAGCAACATGACCTGATGGGAGCTGGCTTTGGGATCACAAATGCTTACATTCACATTCTTCCTATCATTTATCCTGGCTTTTTGGTCACAGCACTTAGCATGGTCCTGTCTCATAATAGGAGCTTAATAAATGTTTATGGATTAATTATTGATTTTGTCTCTTAACTTCTCAACACCACGTAGTTTTCTTAGTTTTTAAAATACAAAACAGTTGCCATTCTGCATTTTTAGGTGGGAATTCTTCACCAAAAGTACTTATGCTAATAAAATCATAGTTCTAGACCAAAATGAAAAATTCTAAATGACATTTAGAGGAATTTTTGAGAATTAGATAATTTGTTCCAATTAGTGGACTGGAAGTATCCCTCATAATTTAACAGGACAGCCTTACATTAAGGAGAGTATATTTCTAAAATAGACAATAATAACAAAAAGGGAGTAAATACCAACTTTCTCTCATTTTTCTATCTGAAGGGATAGGGGAATATGGATTTGTATTCTCACTCTTCTTCCCTGAGTTTCTTTACTACTCTCTGGTTTAAGCCTGATGAGCTCTAAGTTATTATTCAGGGGTAGCCAGAAGACTGCGTACCATGATTTACTTGTTGCATGTTAATATTTTTATAATATATCATTAATATAGTGTTTTTAGGTTTGCAAAGTACTTTACATATATATATTATCTCAATTGATAATTCAGTCTAGAAAGACTTCCAAAGCTTTGCAAATTGCGATAGGAATGAATTTAGTAGCTCACATTTTAAAGGGTCTTGGGAAAATCAGTTATTCTGCCTTTTAATTTCTGTTGATAGTTATCATTGGTATGTTAATTCTTCCTTCCCTTCATCTCCATATTGCAATGCAGCAGGGCATTGTAGTTGTGGTCCATGAAAGTTTGGGAAAGGAGTTTCAACTAGGATATTCCTTAAGAATCTTTGGGTAAGGATGGGAAAAGCAAACAGAATTTGATAGCTGAGGATCCAAGCAGTAAGCATTTATGAAGCAAAAGCCAAAGTCTATAATAGCGGGGACTAATGATGGAACTGAATGGACAATAGTGGTGTCTGCACAGAAATTATTTTATATCAAGAGCACGTTCTAATCTAGGTAGACTAGAAAGAGGTGAGGTCTGAGTTTAAATGTGGAACAGAATGGAATGGAAAATAATTTATCAAGTGCACTTTGTGCCAGGCACTGTGCTAAGTCCTGGGAATATGAATAGAAAAGTAAGATAGTCCCCCCTCTAATTTGAGGATACACCACATACAGTTCAGCTGCAGGATAGATGCAGGGAGACTTAGGGTACACCATTGGGAATGTGAAATTTAAGTGGGAATGTGAAATTTAAGCTAGAGCATTCCTCTCAGTACTGCTGCCTTTCTTATCGTCTATAATAACTGTTGTTTCTTTATAGTGGTTAGACATTTATTTATAAGAGAAAACTTTTGAATTATGTCAGAGTTGTTCTATACTGTGAAATTATCCATAAGCAAATGCTTCCTGTCATCTCAGTGTATCAAAAACTTGTAAAAAAAGTTGTCATTGTAAAAATGTTATCAAAAAACAAAAATATAGACCTGCCTGGAAATGATTTTACATATAGTTAAACTTAAAACAATCTAAATATCCAGTAATAGGAGAGCTATAAATAAATTGTAGTACAATGATGTGATGTAATTCTGTAATATAATGAAAGCTGAAAAGTATAGTACAAAGAAATCTGGAAAGAATTTGATATAATATTGCAAATTGAAAAAGCAGAACGAGGACACTCACTAGGCTGGAAAAGATTGCTGTTCCTCAGATGTAATGCTCTCTATCTCATCTCTCTGCCTTTGTACTAGTTGTCCCTCATGCTTGGAATTCCCTCCCTCCTCACCTCCAACTCTTAATTTCCCTGGTTTCCTTCATGACTCAGCCCAGGGGATGGTGGCACCATGAATGGCTCACCTCCAAAAACTTTTCCAAACAGATCTAAAAACTGTACCAGACCAAACCCTGATGGGAAAATCCAGTGGATCATCTGTTTAGCCAAGCTTAGCCTTTGGAGACAGACAGGGAGGTCTGTGAACACTGGAGACAGGTAGGCCCAGGAACACACTGAATGAAACAGTCCAGGGATCCAGGGCAAGAGGAGATGCCAGACTCAAACCAAGGCATTACACCTGGGACGTGTGCAACTTGGTCACCCACTACCCAACTCCAGTTCCCAGTCCTTAGCACAGTGAGGAAGAGGCTTACACAGGAGAGTGGTATCCCCAAAGAGGGAGGCCTAGGAGTGTGTATGGAGAAAGGATGAAGTTCAGAAGCAAGTAGCAGTGGTGATTTGGTTCAGACACCCAAGCTCATCAGGAATTTGCAGAGAGCTTAGACAAGGGGATCAGCAAGCTGACTTTGTCCTGCTTCAGACCACTTTGGGAGCAACAAAAGTTTGCAGGTCCCCAACCAGTCCCTGAGATTCTGGAGTAATAACACCAAATAGCTTCCAGAAAGCAGCAAAAGGACCAGCTCAGTCCTTCCTTCCAGAAGTCTGGCAGAGTCCACCCTAACTATCATCAAGTCTGAAGCTAAGAATGAGACTAGAAGAATGGGTAAAGGAATAAAAGAATCCCATGAGTTGTTATGGTAGCAGAGATGTTCAAGTGGAATGAAAGTGCTTGAAGGAAAAATGGAAAACAAGAGCCATGGAAGAAAGAATTTGAGACGGAATTAGCACTTTGGCACAAGAACTATATTGTCCAAAGAACAAGTTTTCTGAAAATCTGAATGGACCATGTTGAATGAGATGAAACCATGTGGCTTCATTAAGTAACAGTCAATAAATATGAAAACAAAGTCAGAAGGTTAAAAAAATTAGAAGAAAATGTAGAACATCTCACAGTAAAAACAGCTGACCTGGGAACCAGATCACCGGAAAAAATTAAGGATCATCGGACTATCTGAATACCATCACCAAAACAATAGTCTAAATATTATGTTTCAAGAAATCTTAAAAGAAAACTGCCCAGATCTCTTAGAACCAAAGAGCAAAGTAGAAATAGAAAGAATCTTCAAGAAGCTCCCAAATGAGAATTCTCAGGAACATCATAGCCACAATCCAGAGCTTCCTTCTCAAAGACAACATTCTGAAAGAAGCCAGAAAAAAGAATTTGAGTACCATGGAGCCACAGTTAGCATCACACATAACATAGCAGCCACCCCTATAAAAGAACTGAGGGCTTAGAGTATGATATTCTAGAAGGCAAAGGATATGAGTTTATAGCCAAGAGTAATGTACCCAATAAAACTGAATACAGTGCTATAGGGGGAAAATGGATCTTTGATGAAATAGAGTACTTGGAGTGAAAAGAAACATAAAAAGGTAAATATGAATGAACAATGCCAAAGGGCTAAACAAAATAAACTGTTTGTATTCAAAAATGGAGAAATGATATTTGTCCCCTTTGAACTCATCCTTTCTCCCCTCATCATCAAGGTCCATAGAGGCAATCCAGTTAGACAAGACTTGGAAGTGTGTTTCTGTTCTGTCTTGATCATCTTTAAAAAACAATGGAAAGAGAGGGGAAAGAAAGAATAGGGGAAATTACCTCACATAATCAAGGTGCACAAGTATATATCCATACAAATAAGAAGGAAGTGGAGCTGCTGACGCTTGATCTGATCAAAAGAAGGAAGAACACACAGACATAGGCATAGACACGTTGAGTACAGAATTTATTTCACTCAACAGGGAGATGAGGAAAAGGGGAGAAGGGGGAGAAATAGTGGGAGGGTAGATTAAGAGATGAATTAATCTTAAATAGAGCAAACTCTAAGAATGTACAAAAATATAAATGCATTTGAGGTGGCAAAGAATAGTAATCTGAGAGGGTGCCTATAAATTGGTGAATGAATGAACAAATTATGATATATACACATATATGTACGTGTGTCTTCACCTGTGTATGTATATATACATACATGTATCCACACACATATGGTGTAGACATTGTGGAAGTTTGCTTTGATTGAGTATACATGTTTATAATAGATTTTATTTTTCTTGTGTTCTTAATTGACATTGAGGGATTGGAGGGGAGAATGAGAAAGCAGATCTTCAATGATTAAAGCAAATAAAAAAATGTTTGAAAAGGGACTTGCCACAAACCCTGAATTCTAAAGGAATCTTTTTTTGGTTCCCATAAATACTATCTATCTTGTATATTTGCTTATGTGTTGTCCCCCCATTGTATGTGAGCTCTTGAAGACTGGCACAGTTCTGTTGTTTTTTTGTATTCCTGTTATGTAGTAAAGTGCTTATCAAATGCTTTTTGACTGTGTTCTTCCCCCCAAAGCCCCTGTACTCTTTTTCCCCCCTGTCTATCCCTATAGGACCACTATTATTGCAATCTTGAAAGCTCCAAATTAGCTTTGATTCCTCCCCTTCTTTCACCCTCACAGTGTCCAGTCAGCAACCAAGTTCTTCCTTTGAATTGACTCTCATCTAATTCTTCCTTTTCCATTCCCACTGCTATCACACTGGCTTATTCCATTATTCCAAGTTCATGCTTGCATTTTTGTAATAGCCTCTAAATTAGCTCTTGCCAGTTGATCCCTGCTCTCTGATCCATTATGCATGCAATTGCCAGGTGAATCTTCCCAAAATACTGCCTCTGTTACATCTCTCTCTTATCTAAAACCCTTCTCTGAATCCCAGTCAAAGGACAAAGTCTAAATGGCCCAGCCTGGCATTTGAAACTCTACATAATCTGGTTGCAGCTTACTTTTCCACCTTTATTATTTTCTTACTCCCATGGAAAACCTCTTTGCTGTATACAGATTGGAAAGTTTGTTGTCATTTGAACATTTTTCTGTGCTTTTTGCTCACACATTCACTTTTCTTCCCCATGTAGTTAAATACTCATTATCCTTTGGAGTTTGACTTAATTCTGTATTCTTCTAGGAAACCACTATTGTCACTCTAAGCCACTCATGTCATATTCAAATAGAAATGATCCCTGTGGGCTTCTTATTGACTTAGAAAACCACAAATTAACATGATGTGTATTATATTAAACATTTCCCAATCACATTTTAATCTGTTTTGGCTTCACTTGGAATTTTTGGGTCCTCAAGTGTGCCACCTCTATTCTAGACAATCCTAATGACTCAGACTATTCTTTTGTCTATAGTACTTATTTTTAATTGATCATGCAGTACTTTCTGCCATCTCTTATGTTTGCTTTTTAAAAACATTACTTGTAAATTGTTTAAATTTGTGTGTCATATCTCCTCCATTAGGCAATGAAGGACCCATACCCTTCAATTTTTTTTTTGTCTTCTACAGTGCTTATCACGTTAGGTGGCTCATAGGTGGAGCTTAGTGAGTGTTAAATTAGTTGATATATTCAAGGAATATGCTAGAGACAACCTGAGGTAGAGAAAATGCACTTTTACCAATTAAGTATATCTAATGAGGAATTTCTGATCAATCCACAAATGTTTATTAAGTACTTAGCAATATTCAGGCATCGTGCTACCATTTCTCAGAGGTGGAAACAAGTTTGGCTCTCTGACTGTGTGGACATATATTTCAGTGTACTTCCTGCCTTAGAAGCATACATGTTGCCTTCTGCAGTTATTTCCATAGCACTTGTATTTAAGTTACTCTGTGTTTGTTTTATTTTTAAAATTTTTTTGATAGATTTTTTTTATATCAGCTACATTTCCTAATATAGCCTACCCTTTCCTCCTTCCCAGAGAACCATAATAAAGAATTTTTTTAAAAGAGGGCAAATAGTTTAGTAAAACTAAACAACATAGCAAAAAAAGTCTGACGTTATATGCAGTGTTCCACACCCTTACTACCCAACTTCCCCAAATAATCAAGGTCAAGGTGCTTTTTCATATCTCTTCTTTGGGGCTTAGTCATTATAATTTCATAGCATTCAGTTTTATTACTGTTTTATGGTTTTTTATATTTATATTTTGTAATCATTGTATATATTGATTTTATGGTTCAGTATAGTTATTTTTTACAGGTGGTTTTTTGATGTAAGTAATATCTTATTTTTTTCCCCAATCACATGTAATGATAGTTTTCAACATTCATTTTTTATGAGATTTTTTTTATTTGGAATTCCCCCCCCCCCTTCTCCTCTTGCCCTCTCCCCCAAGACAACAAACAAGCAATATCATATAGGTTATATATGTTCAGTCGTATTAAACATGTTTCTACATTAGTCATGTTATAAAAGAAGAAACAGAACAAAAGGGAAAAACTACCTCAAAGAGAGTAAAAATAGTATGCTTTAGTCTGCATTCAGACTCCATCATTTGGATGTTGATAGCATTTTCTGTATGGGTGATGTTTTTATGAAAGAATTGTCCCATCAGTTTCTTCCATCTTTACTCTTAGAAGTTTAGAGATAAGTTTTCCAAAATGAAATTGCCTAGGTGTTTTTTTTTTTTGAAAGCTACAGGTCTTCCTTTCACTCAATAAGTTCTCAGGTTTCTGTTTATTTTAGTAATAAAGGCATATGAGAAACTGTAATTAACTGGGAACTATGCTGGCATTTTAGGGTTTTTTTTCCTTTATATCTCTAGTGCTTAACATGATCATTGCATAGAGTACTTAATAATGTTGAACTGACTTCCCATTCCTTCCCTTTTTAAAAAATTAATTTATATATTTTTAGTTTTAGTTTAGTTTTAAACATTCACTTCCATAAGTTTTAAATTCTCTCCTCTCCTCCCTCCCCAAGATAGCACGAAATCTGATGTAGGCTCTACATGTACATTCCTAATAAACATTTTCACATTAGTCAAATTATATAGAAGAATTAGATCTAATGGGAAGAGCCATGAGAAACAAAACAAAAGAAAACAAAAAGAAAATAGTCTGCTTCACTCTATATTCAGACTCCATAGTTCTTTCTCTGGATGTGGATATCATTTTCTATCATGTGTCTTTTGGGATTGTTTTAGGTCCTTGCATTGCTGAGAAGGGCTAAGTCTATTAAAGTCTGTCATAGCACAATGTGACTGTTATTGTGCATGTACAATGTTCTCCTGGTTCTGCTCACTTCACTCAGCATCAGTTCATATTAGTCTTTCCAAGTTTTTCTGAAGTCTGCCTGTTCATCATTTCTTACAGTAAAATAGTATTCCATTACATTCATATACCACAACTTGTTCATCCATTCCCCAATTGATGGACATCCCCTCAATTTCCAGTTCTTGGCTACCACAAAAAGAGCTGCTATAAATATTTTTGTACAAATAGGTCCTTTCTCCTTTTGTGGGGATCTCTTTGGGATATAACCCTAGAAATGGTATTACTCGGTCAAAGGGTATGCACATTTTAATAGCTCTTTGGTCATAGTTCTAAATTGCTCTCCAGAGTGGTTGAATCAGTTCCCAAGTCAACCAACTATGAATTAGTGTTCCAGTTATCCCACATCTCCAACATTTATCATTTTTGTGTTTTGTCATGTTAGCCAATTTGATAGGTATGATAGGGTACCTCAGAGTTGTTTTGATTTGCATTTCTCTAATCAGTAGTGATTTAGAACATTTTTTCATATGACTATATATAGCTTTAATTTCTTCTTCTGAAAATTGCCTCTTCATATCCTTTGACCATTTACCAATTGGGGAATGACTTGTAGGCTTATAAATTTGACTCAGTTCTCTATATATTTTAGAAATGAGGCCTTTATTAGAGGTACTGGTTGTAAAAAAATCTTTCCCAGTGGGGCAGCTAGGTGATGCAGTGAATAGAGCGCTGGCCCAGGAGTCAGGAGGACCTGCATTCAAATCCTGCCTCAGACACTTAACCCTTAACTAGCAGTGTGACTTTGGGCAAGTCACTTAACCCCAATTGCCCCTCCCCCCCGAAAAAAAGTCTTTCCCAGTTTTCTGCTTCCCTCCTAATCTTGTTTACATTGTCTTTGTTTATGCAAAAACTTTTCAATTTAATATAATCAGAATTTCCCATTTTGTATTTCATAATGTTCTCTTTATCTGTTGTTTGGTCATAAATTCCTCCATTCATTCCTTCCTTTAAAATATATCTCCATTTATTGTATTGTTCAGAAGCCTAATTTCCAGTACTTGTTATTTAAAACTGTATTTAACTTAAATGATTACATCTTTTACTTACTAGCTTTGTGACAGTGGGCAAATCACAACTTCTCAGAGACTCAGATTCTATAAAACCGAGATAATTCATTCAATTCAGAAAGTCTTCATTTCTTAAGGAACTTATATTGTACAGGATGGGGAAGAGAGTGAATAAATGACAAGTAGAGAGAGTAATGTCAGGAGGGAGAGACTGCTAACCGTGAGGGTATCTGGAAGTCTTCACCAAGGTGTAATGTTAATGGGATATAAGATCTTTCCCACCCATTAATAGGCCTCAGGTAGAGTCCA
The DNA here is from genome assembly GCA_011680675.1 of Gymnobelideus leadbeateri. NCBI lineage: Eukaryota > Metazoa > Chordata > Mammalia > Diprotodontia > Petauridae > Gymnobelideus > Gymnobelideus leadbeateri. The sequence goes on from WOXC01004884.1 coordinate 796,075, forward strand.
TTAAGGGAAGCTTGCTTGCAGGAAGGCTTCCACACCTTTTGCTAATTTCTAATTAGGCACTGAGTCGCAAGGGTTGTTGTTATGCCTTCTGGCTCTGAGAAGTGTATATATATTCTGAGTTGGTATTTTGCTTTGGGGGCTCACTTATAAGAAAGATCTTGTAGTTCCCTGGTCGAGATTCTTAGTGGTTATGTTCAGAACTCCCCAACTGCTCAAATGTAAAGGCTCTCTCGATCCAGGGATGTATGTGAAGTGTATAGCAATATTGCTTTGATTCAGAGGTAGTCAGAGCCCTGTCTGTTCGTCTTTATTTTTCTGCTTTTTTTTTCTCTGTATTTTCTCTGAAGTTCAGGGTGCTGACTTTTCCCCTGAACTAGTGAATGTGATTAAAAAGATTGTTGACCTCTTAAACAGGTATATTTCCTAGTAAAGCAGATCTAAGAACCTGTGCTAGCAGATATCCTGGGTATGCTGTGGTTGCTGCCTACACAAGGGTATGGCACTTGAGCTGAGTATTGGAAAAAGATGAGAGACTAAGATAACTTATTACGTTCTATGTGTGAGAAGACCTGGCTCTTTCATACTTGAGCTGTCATAAATCCTGCATCAATACAGGGAAACGAAATGTTGAATTCAGTAAACAGCTCATTATTTACTTTGGCTGAAATGTCAATAGAGTTCTTGAAAGGGAATAATTGAAATAAGCTTAGAAAAGGCAGGGTGGAATTAGATTGTGGAGGACCACATTTCCCATCTTAAAAGTTTGTGCTGTCTTAGAGATGTCATTAGAGAAAAGTCATTTTGGTAGCTGTATGGAGGATAGATGGAGGATGGGATAGAAGTGAAGTCCAGGCAAGCTGTGATGAAGGTGTGAGGGAGGGTCATGGTTTTGTCAATGGAGAGATGGGGGACATATATGAGAAATGTTGTGGAGGTAGAAGCAATAAGACTTGGCAGCTAAACAGTAGGATAATATTTGTAACACTGATCTCATTAGGCTTTTGTCAAAATCAAATGAGATAAATTATGTAGTTTTGCAAAAAGCACTGTGTAAATATTAGCTGCATTATTGTTTTCCCTCCAACTTTTATCCAAATGGAATTTTTAAAGGTGGAATATTCTGGTGTTTTGTAGAATTGAAGGAATTGTATCACTTGGCAGTCATCTCATTTCCTGTCCCAGATAATTTAACAGGTCCTCAGGATTGACTTTGTCATACCATAGTGGGTGGGTTAATTCTTCCACTATTCATATATATTCATAAGGAATCTGGATTTGGTTATTAACATTTGCTTAAGTGTGCAGTAAATAATCCGTGACTAAAATAGGTATGCAGTTTTTATTTTCTTTCATACAATATCGAAGATTAGATGAATTGCATTTCTCTGTATTGTTTTGTTCCCTTGGCAACAGATATATAGCATAGATCCAAGGAAATAGTGATTTGATTTGGTTTTCTGAGCTCGTGATTTATGTCACAAACTGTGTTGTCACTCTGACAACAACTTCTGTAAGTAGGTATCTTGGTGATGGGCAAGATAATGCCCTTTCTCCATTCATTTCATAGTTGAGCTTATGATGGACTTATAAGTATAGTTAAATTAATATGCATACACACATGCAGACCAAAAACCTACCCAACACACACTCTTGTTTTTTTAAATTAATTTTGTTCCCTTTATTGTCAAAATGTTATATTGGAACAGCTCCTTTCTCTGTTCTGCTTTTTGAGCACAATAAGTTTCATTCAAATGAGCTATATATGGCAAATTACATGATTAAACAAACTGAAAGTTTTATAGAGTACTTACTACGCATAGATGAAAGGTGTTGTTCCAACCCTGAGACACAAAGATTTATAAGTTGAATGTAATTAATTTTCAAATGAGTGGTACCTATTAGTACAATAGGAGATGTGAAGAGGGGAGTAATTTCATAGGGTGGAGGGCAAGGAAATCTTCATAGGGAATGTAGGGTTTTGAGGTGGACCTTGAAAAAGAGGTGGGTTTGTGTGGCTATAGAGAATATTTCAGGTAAAAGGAATTGCATAAACAAAAGAACAAAGGCTTTTAGTCTTGTCACATTCTGAGGACTGTGGATAAACTAGTTTGGTCATAAAAGAATGCTGATAGCAAAGTAACTTGGAAATGAGATTAAAAGGATGGGGTTGGATTGTGGAGAATCTTAAATGCCAGGCTAAGGAATTTGGATTTGATCCTAAGAGCAATAATAACCAGAACTTGAACTTTGTGACTTAATTGCATCATATTCTTATTTAAGTATTTTCTTTTTCATTTGAAGGTATGGATGATAAGAATGCCACAAAACTGAATGAACTTATTCAAGTTGGGTAAGTCAGTATTTTATTTTTCATTATTAATGAACCTTGCTGATTGGATAAGTATCCTGATACTTTTGGAGGAGTTTTGCAGATTGATTTAACACTATGTTTCTTTATGTACTTTTTAATTCTCTTTTCCTAGTGAAAATAATTAAATATTGATTTCATAATAGAGCTTAAAATATTTGTTGGAGAAAATCACACTTGTTGGTTTTCCCTACCCCACCCTCCTTAAAAATTTAACTATAATGAAAGTATGAAAGACAGTCAGTGTTACTTAAGGGTATCTGAGCATATTATAGGGCAGGAATGGGGAACCAAATGTGACCTTCTGGGACCCTGGGTACAGCCTTTTGACTGAGTATAAATTTTACAGAACAAATCCTTTTATTAAAGACTTGAGGACCAAGAGGGCTACATGTGACCCTCGAGGCTACAGGGAAATTGTACTTTATAGGCCAGTTTCACAGTTGTATGATTAGTCATTGGATTTAATGTTCTTTTTTTTTTTGCCTTTTTTTGGAGGGCAATTGGGGTTAAGTAACTTGCTCAAGGTCACACGGCTAGGTTTTTGTTTGTGTGGGTTAAGTGTCTGAGACCAGATCCGAACTCAGGTCCTTCTGACTCCAGGGCTGACGCTCTACTCACTGCACCTCAGCTGCCCCCAAGGATTTAATATTCTGATAGCCAAAAACTCCATATTAAGAAAAGGTCAGCCAACATAGCACATTGTGGATGCTAATTGAACCTCTTTTATAAAGCACTGGCATTTATTCTTTCCTTCCTTCTTCCTTCCCTTTAGTCCCTTCCTCTTTCCATTTCCCTTTTTCTTTCCCCTTCCTCTCCCTTTTCTTTTCCTCCCTACAAAAACACAATTCATTGTCATCTGAACAAATAGTTACAGTGATTAGCTACAGATAATAATTATCTCTTTCAGTGGTTTCTAGTACATTTGCAGCTGTAGCTAACAAACTGTTATGTTATTTGTTTGACTTCATAATTTCTACCTTAAATTAATCCTAATTAATTGACTAAAATACATATTGGCTATATATAAGTAAGTGGGTAAATATTCCCTCAGAAAACACAGTTTACAAACTTTATAGCTCTATGAGTATCATCATTAAATCAGTTAACTGGTCACCAGTAAATCTAATGGCTAATTATTTGCTAATATTTCTGCTAATTGTTGGATAAGATAGACTATGTCAGAACAACAGGTTCCTAAAACCTATTTATTTGACTGACTTCATCAGTGTCATGTTGTAAAATCAATATAAATCCATCAGCTCCTAGCAAATTTAAAGTGAAGTATTCTAATCCTACAGTTCCCCTGAGTTGACTCTTTTTATTTTTATTTTTATTTTTTTGCTTTTTGGAGGGCAATTGGGGTTAAACAATTTGCCCAAGGTTACACGGCTAGATTTTTGTTTGTGTGTGTTAAGTGTCTGAGGCCAGATCCGAACTCAGGTCTTTCTGACTCCAGGGCTGGCGCTCTACTCACTGCACCACCTAGCCATCCCCTGAGTTGACTCTTTTTAAATAATTCAGAGGAAACTATTCACTGGTTAATACCTCTAGGGCAGAGGTTCTCAAAGTTAATTGACCTGGTGTCTCCTTTTCAAAAAAAAAAAGAAATTATTCAGTGTCCCCCTAGAAATCTACTTTTTTTAATCCTTTAACAGTGTTTTTGAAATTTGAGTAATTTCAAAATTACTTTCTTTTTTTAAAATGATGCATCTTAAATTTAACAATTCATTGTAAACTTGTGGGTTTTTTTCCTGCATTGAAATTTTGATGATGCAATATTGCATCATGTAACTGTATAGTATTGTAAACAAGTCATTACATGCACATATTCTTGCCATTGCAGGCTGCACTTCCCAACAATATGTGACATGATGCCTGCCAACACTTGCTTGATAAGACCTATTGGTGAACTTGACCGTTGATCATTTATAACTTGGGTTTTGTGTGTGGGGGGGGGGTTTAACAAATGCTTTATTAACCTCTGGTTTACGTCATTCATTTCCACCAGATTTTGAGTTACAATTTTTTCCCCATTTTTTTCCCTCCCCACCACCCCAGAATAGCAGTCCCACAGGATATCCCCTCATCCAATCTGCTCTGGGGTTTTGTGTGTTTATTGGGAAAATAATGTAATCTTTATGACTTTAACTTTACACAACAGATGAAACGTGTACGGATGGTTTTTCAGAATTTTCTTCTCTTCTTTCCTTATGCTTCCACTGCCTCCTTATTTTTATTCAGCACCCCCCTCCTACAGCCCCCCTCAATTGTTCCAGTAACCCCTTTTCTTCCCCTGGGGTGGTATAGCCCACTTTGGGAACCTCTGCCTAGGGTAGCCCTAGCAAAATGCTTTGCAAGTAGTAAGAAGTTGATTTGAATTTATATAGAGAGTGCCTTAGACCACTTGTAAGCTAAGAAGAGTTTTCCTTGCAGTATTATGACTAATTCAAATAACTTTAGAGGACCCATTTTTCTCTGTTAGTGTTATATATATAATTTGAAATGTACCTTGTAAATATTTGTTCTTACCTTATATGGTTATTGAACCTAAAAAAATAAAGGAATGATGTGAGCAAAGTTTCTTGACTTTGGTGGGGAAAATAACATTTCCATAACAGAAGCTTTTACTTTTTACATAAGAAATCTTTGGCATCTTTAAATTCATTTGTCCATTCTGAACTTTTTTTTCTGCATTAAAATATTAGCTTTTGTTCTTTTTTTTTAAGTTTATTTTTAAAGTTTTTTTTGCAATTAATCTTTTTTTAGTTAACATTTGTGTTTATTTTTAGTTTACATCATTCATTTCCATAAGAACTTGTTACAAATTTTCTCCCCATTTTCCCCCTACCCACCACCCCAAAATAGCAATCCCACTGAATACTCCCTCCCCCAATCTGCTCTCTCCTATATCTTCCTCCATACCCCCTCTGACTTTCCAGTAGGGCCTGGTGGATCTCTATGCCCCAGTGCCTGTATATCTTATTTCTCAGTTGCATGTAAAATAATAATAATATAAATATATATATTTAAACATTTGATTTTAAAACTTATAATTCCAGATTCTTTCCCTTCCTCCATCATCACCCACCCTTACTGGGAAGATAAGCAATTCAGTATAGGTTGTACATATGTAGCTGTGCAAAACATTTCCATAGTGGATATATTGTGAAATACTGACTATCACACTATTATATATTATATAATACACAATGTATAATATAATATAATAATATATTATTATATTATAATTATTATTTATATAATATTATATATTAATAATATGTTGTATAATATTAATGATATAATATTGTTTATATAATATTATATAATAATAACAATGTTATATATAGTGAAAGACTGACTATCATCCTATCACACCCCCCACTTGTTCTGTTCTCTACTCTGATCTTGTCCCTTTTCAAAAGTGTGTGCTTCCAACTTCCTTCCCTTCCATCATCACCCCTCTTATCCCCTTCCCCCCTACTCTCCTGTAAAGTGAGATACCCTATTTAGTATGTATGTCATTCCCTACCTAAGCCAAATTCAGTGAAAGATTGACTCATTCCCTTTTGCCTTCCTATTCTTTCCCTCCATTGTAACTGTTTTCCCTTGCTTCTTCTATATGAGATAATTTACTTCATTCTGTCTCTCCCCATCACCTCTCATTATATTTTTCTCTTACTTCTCAATTTCACCTTTTAAGTACCATCCTTTCCTATTCAATTGGTTCTGTGCCCTCTGTCTATGTGTACTTGTACATGTGTATACACACACTCACATATGTATTCATGTGTCCATATACCCTCCTATATAGACATATGTGTGTATACACACACACACACACACACACACACACACACACACACACACACACACACAAACACATTTCTATTCCCTTCAACTATTCTCATACTGAGAAAAGTTTCATAAGTTACAATTACTATTTTTCCATGTAGGGATGTAAATTGTTCAACTTTGTTAAGTTCTTTATGATTTCTTTTACCTGTTTACCTTCTCATGCTTCTCTTGCTTCTTGTATTTGAATGTCAAATTTTCTATTCCACTCTGGTTTTTTCCTCAAGAATGCTTGAAAGTTCTCTATTCTATTGAATGTCCATATTTTCCCCTGAAACATGATACTCAGTTTTGGTGGGTAGGTGATTCTTGGTTTTAATCCCAGCAACTTTGACCTCCTGAATATCACATTACAAACCCTTTGATCCCTCAGTGTAGAAGCTGCCAGATACTGCATTATCCTGATTTTGTTTTCACAATATTCAAATTGTTTCTTCCTGGCTGTTTGTAATATTTTCTCCTTGATCTGGGAATTTTAGAACCTGGCTATAATATTCCTAGGAGTTTTCTTTTTGGGATCTTTTTCAGGAGGTGATCAGTGGATTCTTTCAACCTCTGTTTTGCCTTCTGGTTCTAAAACATCAGGGCAATTCTCCTTGAGAATTTCTTGAAGGATGATTTCTAGGTTCTTTTTTTGATCATGGCTTTCAGGTAGTCCAATAATTTTTTTTTTTGCTTTTTTTTTTTTTTTTGGAGAGCAATTGGGGTTAAGTAACTTGCCCAAGGTCACATGGCTAGATTTTTGTTTGTGTGTGCATTAAGTGTCTGAGGCCAGATCTGAACTCAGGTCCTTCTGACTCCAGGGCCGACGCTCTACTCACTGTGCCACCTAGCCGCCCCGGTCCAATAATTTTTAAGTTATCTTTCCTGTATCTATTTTTCAGGTCAGTGGTTTTCCCAATGAGATAATTTCACATTGCCTTCTATTTTTCATTTGTTTGGATCTGTTTCATAGTATCTTGATTTCTCATAAAGTCACTAGCTTCCATTTGCTCTAATCTAATTCTGAAGGAAAGATTCTCTTCGGTGAGCTTTTGAGATTCTTTTTCCATCTGGCAAATTTGGCTTTTTAAGGCACTCTTATCCTCATTGCCAATTTTTGGGCCTCTTTTGCCATTTGAGTTAGTCTATTTTTTAAGGTGTTATTTTCTTCAGTCAGGTTGTTGATTCTCATTTTATAATTTTCTTGCATCCTTCTCATTTCTCTTCCCAATTTTCCCTCCACTTCTCTTATTTGGTTTTTAAAATCCTTCTTAAGTTTCTCTGTGGCCTGTAACCAGCTTGTATTTTTCTTGGAAGCATTTGGTGCAGGAGTTCTGACTTCATTGTCTTCCTTCTGTTCCATGCTTTGATCCTTTTTGTCCCCAAAATAGGAGTGTAAAGTTGGCTTGCTCTGTTTGCTTTGCTTCCTTTGCCTGCTCATGTTGCCACTCAATTACTTGACTTTTGGGCTTGTTGCCACAGTAGAACTCTGCCACCAGACAGGGGAGCTTTGTCCCAAATGCTGGGGTTTTCTTAGGTGCCCTCTCTAAAGCCTCCACATGCTCTGACAAGCAGGTTGTACACCCCAGGACCTCTGCCCCAGGCAGGTTAAAGCAAGAGCAGTTACCCCTCAGACTGGTTGCTTGTTCCCCCTACAATCTGCAGGCCAGGAGCTCTGAAGCAGGCATGTGGTAGTGGCTGCATGGCCACCACACCTCAGCTGCTTCTTGCCCCTGGGGTCAAAGACCAGACTGCACTCCCAAATTCCCTGTTCCTGCAAAGTCTACACTGACCTCTCAGACTTTGTCTTAACTTCCACAGCTACTGGTGATCCAAAGTCCCTTCAGTGAGTGCCTCATTCTGGCCACCCCGAGGCTAAAACCTCCAGCTCCCATTCTGAACTTTAAAATTTTTATTTATGGCACCACTGTTTTCCCAGTTGCCATGACTCAAAAACTCATCCATCTTTAAAAAAAAATTACCTTTTAATTTTTGTAAACTTGACAGACATTAACAAGAATGAACATTACTTCATGAAAAGAACAGAAAATAGGATTTCATATAAAATATGAATCTCTACCCATGTACACCTTGCCTTTTTAAAAGTACATTTCAACAGGAGTGGCTAGGTGGCATAGTGAATAGAGCGCCGGCCCTGCATTCAGGAGGTCCTGAGTTCGGATTCAGCCTCAGATACTTAACATACATACACACACACAAAAACTAAACGTGTGACCTTGAACAAGTTACTTAACCCCATTTGCCCTCCAAAAAAAAAGTACATTTCAAATTTAAGAAGATCAGTGCCCTGCTTTGTGTGTGACCCCTTCTAAGCTTCTTCCTGGTCTCTTTTTGCTTATTTTTAATGATTATTTTTTCTTACTTTTTATTGGTATTACTTTCAGTGCCCACAGCTCCTGGTAATTCCCTCCACCCCCTGCTCCTCTATTATAATAACCCTCTATTATAACATACATACATATATACTGACACAAAGTTAGTTCACACATTGGTCATATCTGAAAGTTGAGTTTTCATTGTATACCTTTTCCTGTTTCTGCCCCTGTCATTCTGCCTCACTTTATTTTTTTATTCACTTTTACTTTTATCCTGAACTTTAAAAAGCACCAAATGGAATGAAACTGCATAGCTACAGCTTTCTTTTCTTTTTTTTAAGTATATAATATGATCAACCTGTGTCTTTTTAAGCTAATCCTGCTTGTCTGGCCACTTTCAGCCTTCCTTCTGTAGTCTTCCCCTCATTTAAAAAAATGGCTCTGTTACCTTTAAAAAATAGACATTCTCCCCATACCTCTTCTCCAAATTGGAAAGAGAAGGAAATACAAAAACAAAGTTCTTGTAAAAAATATGCATGGTCTATATATTTATAGCTATAGAGAAACATACCTAAACTTTATTGTGGCCTTCTGTGGGGAGGGGTTGGGGGAAAAAAAGAACAAAGTAGAAAAATGCACAGCAGAGAACAAAAGAAGACTCACAAGGAAGCAAAGAAAAGATGAATTATCAGCACAAGTATTATAAATTTTCTTGAAATTAAAATTTATTGTTATTTATTTACTTATTGCTTTTTGGAGGGGGTAATGCAGGACAATTGGGGTTAAGTGACTAGCCCAAGATCAAATGGCTAGTAAGTGTTAAGTGTCTGAGGCAGGATTTGAACTCAGGTCCTCCTGACTCCAGGGCCAGTGCTATAAAAATTTATTTTTCTTTCAACTTTAGTATTTAAGTTCCAATATCTAAGTTTGATGTGTTTTTGTTTCTTTTCTCTATTTTGTATTTGTGATGATTTCTAGGTTTTTTCTTTGATCCTGGCTTTCAGGAAGTCCAATAATTTTAAAATTATCTCTCCTGGATCTATTTTCCAGGTCAGTGGTTTTTCCCATGAGATATTTCACATTGCCTTCTGTTTTTTCATTTGTTTGGATCTGTTTAACAGCATCTTGATTTCTCATAAAGTCACTAGCTTCCATTTGCTCCAGTCTAAACTCTGAAGGAATGAATCTCCCTAGTGAGCTTTTGAGATTGTTTTTCTGTCTGGCAAATTAGGCTTTTTAAGGCATTCTTCTCCTCATTGCCCTTTTGGGCCTCCTTTGCCATTTGAGTTAGTCTATTTTTTAAGGTGTTATTTTTCTCAGTCAGGCTGTTGACTCTCATTTCGTACTTTTCCTGCATCTTTCTCATTTCTCTTCCCAGTTTTTCCTCCACTTTTCTTACTTGGTTTTGAAAATCCTTCTTAAGGTCCTCTATGGCCTGTAACCAGCTCGTATTTTCATTTGGGGCTTTTCATGCAGGAGTTTTGACCTCCCAGTCCTCTTCCTGTTCCATGCTTCGATCCTCTTTACCCCCCAAAATAGGAGTCTAATGTTGAATTTTTCTGTTTATTTTGTTTCCTTTGCCTAGACATGTTGCCACTTAGTTACTTGACTTTTGGGCCTGTTGCCACAGTAGGACTCTGCCACCAGACAGGGGAGCTTCCGTCCCAAACATTGGGGTCTTCTCAACTTCCTGAGGTATTAGTTGGGTGCCCTCTCTGAAGCCCCCACACACTCTGGCAAGCTAGTCACACACCCCAAGACCTCCACCCCAGACCGCAATCCTGATCCAAGAAGGTTAAAGCAAGAGTGATTACCCCCCAGACTGATCACTGGATCCCCCTACAGTTCACAGGCCAGCAACTGAAGCTTTAAAATGGTGGCTGTGCCACAGCTCCTCAGAGGCTTCTAGCCTCCAGGGGAAGAAGCTGACGTGCTCCCAAATACTGGTCCCAAAGTCAGTAGGGCACTAACCTCTCCCTTTGTCCTAGGCATCTATGTGTTGGTAATTCTGGAAAAACCACAGCAGCTGGTTTTCTGGGGTCCCTCCAGCCGGCTGCTGGTCCAGCTGCCCTAAGGCTAAAACCTCTGGCTCCCAGAGCACTGCACTGGCTGCTCCCTGCTGGGCTGCTGGGCTGTCCTCAGCGGGAGGTTAGCTTTTCTGTGTTGTTCTGTGGGTTCTGGAGCTCCACAGGTTGTTCAGAGTCCCCTTTTACATGATTTTGAAGTGGTATGGGCTGGAGCACCGAGGAAATGCTGTTTCTACTTTGACATCTTGGCTCTGCGCCCCACCCCCCACCCCCTTTCCTCTTTCTTTAACTGCTTGTAATTTAACAATCCTTCCTAACCAAATCCAGTGGTATTTTTACTTCTTGTCTCTGGTCTTTATACCATATTTATTTATTTTTTGTTCTTTTTTTTTTTTTTTCGGAGGGCAATTGGAGTTAAGTAATTTGCCCAAGGTTACACGGGTAGGTTTTTGTTTGTGTGGATTAAGTGTCTGAGGCCGGATCTGAACTCAGAACCTTCTGATTCCAGAGCCGGCGCTCTACTCACTGTGCCACCTAGCCGCCCATCTTTATACCATATTTAAATATATTTTTTTTATTCTTTCTTCCTTCCCCATCCTCTCTTGGTAAAAATCTCTTCTTTGGTTTCCTACTGTCACTTCTCTTGTCTTTTCTTCATATTCCCACTTCCATTTATTTGCCCGATTTCTCCTTGCTATGTCTTCATTTTCGAAGCTCCATTCTAATCATTAGTTTTCTTATTTATAAAATACTGATAAAAGCCCTACTTCATAGGGATGCTCAAATGAAGTAATTATTGGAAGCTATTTTGAGAATCATAAAGGACAAAATATTAGTCCAAGCCCAAATCCTCTCCCATGTGGGTAAGTTAACTTTGGGTTCCTTTGTCTCCTCCCTAGTCCTTTCCACAGAATGCTGACAAGTTGATTTGTCCACAGTAAAACTTTTATTATTTCCTTTCTTTGTGCGGGACCCTCCAGTGGAGTACTTATTATTTATTGAATCAAATCATATGATCAAAAATTGAGTTAAAAAAATACTTTAGAGGCCATCTACTCCTGTAACACAAAACTCTGTCCCCATTTTGCTAATGAGAAAATTGAGGTCAAAGTTTTAAGTGGCAGAGGCAGGATTCAAACCCAAGGTCCTTCACACTAAATCCAATACTTTTTCCATTGAATTATGTTCTTTCCAAATTAATTAGCATTGCAGTCAAAACCTCTTAAACAGCTGACCCCTGGACTTATCCAAGTTTAACATTTCCTAGTCTTCGGTATGCTCTCATCATTCTTTTCAGGCCATTTTCTTCCTGACCTCAGCATTTACTACTGACTTTTGTCTTTCTACTTTTTTACTTAGTAGTCTCCCCTTTATTGAGTGCCATAAGTCCAATTCGTTTTTTTCCTGTCTTTAGCTGTGAATTCCTTTTTAATGAGCATCCCTCTTTTAATAGTCTCACCACATGCTTGTATTTACCTATACCATCTCTCAGTTCCTCTGTTTTCTGTAACGTGCTGCCATATAATTACATGCTGCCTGAGATTTGTTTTCCAGATTCATTTTTGTCTACTCTGCTCAGCCAGAGTTTAAAGTCTTTTAGGACAAGAGTTATTTCTATCTTCTTATAGGCCTCACAATGTTTATAATGTTTTCCTCATGGCAGGTATACAGTAAATGTTTGTTCAGTGAACTATATCAGATTTCTGACCATAGATAGCACAAGCAAGAAATGTCTTGCCAGGATGTTTTAGAACGTTGAAAATACTTTAGTTAAGATTAGAGGTTCAGAAAGGATCTGGAATTAATGCACTCTTTAATTACATGGACATATATAGTCCTTGGTACAAATGATACCTTTCTTTCTTCTATTGAAATGTTTCGCCTCAAGTAATTAGTGAGCTCATTGAAAACAAAAGAGAGTGCAGGTGAATTAGGGAGTTTTAAAAGTGGCACCAGAACTCTTGGTTTCTGATCTCAGGATTTAGAGATGGAATGGAATTTAAATTATCAAGCCAAAGGTCTTTTTATAGGCAAACAATAAGCTTTTGGTGTTTGGAAAACCAGAGTAGTTTCAGGCATTTGCCTACAGTTACATTCTCTCCTGTGCTTTGTTTTTGTTTTTTTGTCAAAATCCTAAAGTAGAATATTTGTTACATAACACTGCATAGAAGTAGAGATGAGTTCAGTATTTATTGTCTGCTATGTTCTTGGAATCGTATATACTTGAAATATATATATAAACTTGAAATAACGAAACAAAAAACAAAGCAGCTCTTGAGCTTAAGGCGCTGACATTCTACCAGGGGATACCACATAAACACAGATAAGTTTTAAAATGAAAGGGAAGAAAGAAGGTTTATTTAATTCATAATCAATTGGAATTACTTAATGATACCTGGCAACTGCAGAGAAAGGGGTACCATAGAGGTTTTATTTTGTGTGTGATAGTATAGATTAGTTTTCTTTCCCTGATGAATCAGCTTATATTGCTTTAGGCTCCAAGTGTGCTTTTGTACCTTTGAAAGCTAATATTTGCTTCCCTGAAGACCTCACATATTAGAATAAGTATGTAAAACATACTATGTAACATTTGGTCATACAGTATATTTTATTTAAATGTGGTTTTTGGTAGGGTTTTTGACACATAGCAGTCTCACTCTGATAAATGTTGACCTGTTGTACATTCCCATTAAAAAGTTAGAATAAAACGTATATTATGGCCATTGTGACTATCAAGACCTGTGACTTTCCACTCTTTTTTTATCAGAAAAGAAGGAAAAGTGTTTGGATATCAGTCATCTAGAACCAATATGGGCTGTTATATTTGGCTTAAATTCTCTTATCTTTTAGTACTTTCCTAGTTTATATTATTATAGTCATTTGTTATTTTGGTTCTCCTATTTTTGTTTTGCATCCTTCAGTCATGTTTTCCTATGTTTCTCTGAATTCTTCATAGTTACCATTCTTTATAGCAGAATAATGTTATTATATTTCAATGAATTAAGTCTCTATTCAGTTACTTTGATACAATTCCATAATTTACCTCTCTAACAACTGGATATACCCAATGACCAACAATATATCGTTATGTTCCCAAATACATCTGAATCACTGCATTCTTTACAGTCAACTCTGATCATTTACATATTATGTTATATTTCAATAGCACAACTTGTTGCCTCTTTTTTCCTCCTTCTTTTTGAAGGGGGGGGAAGGCAGAGCAGTTGGGGTTAAGTGACTTGCCCAAGGTCACTTGGCTAGTAACTGTTAAGTGTCAGGGGCCAGATTTGAACACAGGTCCTCCTGACTCCAGGGCCAGTGCTTTATTCACTGTGCCACCTAGCTTCCCCTTGTTATCTCTTTCAACAGGCAAATAATTTCAGCTTTTGCTCCTATAGTCACTTTATCATTGTCTCTTCTTCTCCCTTTCTTCCACTTTTTTGTTCCCTCTTTTTTTCTCCATTCCTTTCCCTTTCTCTTACTTGTCCCTGGTCCTCTTGCCCTAAACCACAGAGAGAAGAACCCTTAGACAATACAATTTTTTTTTTAAGAACATACAATTTTATGCTAAGGCTATATGTTTTTAGTCTTAGGGAAATTCCTTTATTAAAATTTAGATTCTTTTCTAGTTTAAGTCTTTAACTTTCTCAGTTATCCTGTAGTAGAACCTGGACCAGCACTCGAGGCCACAGGGTTCCCATCCCTGACTTAGACTTTGTCACAAAATCACTTTAGCTTTGTTTTAAAAAATTCCAAGTTTTTTTTTTTTTAATGCTTTGAGTTAAGGAATGTAAGCTTTTCAGAAAACATCCTACAAACCTTGGTACGTGATAGCTGAGCTGTTGACAGAGGGCTGCTGTGCATAATTTTCACGTAGTACCTATTTATTTATTGCTTAAAAATAAAAAGCTAATAAGCAAAAGAAATATTTCATTCTAACATGTAGAGAGTAGTCATGGAATTGTATGCAGTGTAGGGCCCTTTTACAGACTTGTGAGGAGGTTAACCAATAAGAAATGCAAGGAAATCAATGTAATAACTTCTCAGGCATTCAAAGCACCCTACTAGGGAAGATCAAGGAGCTGTCTGAGATAAGCAAGCCTCATAAGGACTTGGACTCTAGATCTGAAAATGGAGTAAAATGAGAGAGAATGGCTTTTGACATAAGGCTTTGTTAAGCACTTGCTGTGTTCTACGAACTGTGCTGGGCACTGAGGCTATCTATAAGGAGAACCGAATGATCCCTGCTGACAAGGAGCTTACATTCTGTTAGGGGAGGGCGTGTGTGTGTGTGTGTGTGTGTGTGTGTGTGTGTGTGTGTGTGTGCGCGCGCATCTCCAGTTTCTAGTCCCTATATGACTAGTTTCTTTCTTTTTTTTTTTAATTAAACAAATGCTTTATTAACTTCTGGTTTACAACATTCATTTCCACCAGATTATGAGTTACATTTTTCCCCCATTTTTTCCCTACCCACCACCCCAGAATAGCAGTCCCACTAGATATCCCCTCATCCAATCTGCTCTCTCCCATATCTTCTCCCATACCCCCTTCGACTTTGCCATTAGGGCAAGGTGAATCTCTGAGCCCCACTGCCTGGACATCTTATGAAACATTTAATTTTAAAACTTCGATTTTCAGATCCATTCCCTTTCTCCCTTGTCACCCACTCCCTCTGAGAAGATAAGCAATTCAGTATGTGTTGTACATGTATATCTATGCAAAACATTACCATAGTAGATATATTGTAAAAGACTGCTTATATTTCCCTCCCACCTGTCTCACCTCCCACCTGGTCCATTCCCTACTTTGATCCTGTCCCTCTTTGATAGTGGGTACTTCTAACCTCCCCTCTCCCCAGAATGCCCTCCCCTCCATCATCCCCCTCTCATCCCCCTTTCCCCTACTCAGGAGAGTGAGTGAGGGTAAGATATTCCATTTAGTATGTATGTGATTCTCTCCTTGAGCCAACTTCAATGAGAATATGCTTTTGCCTTTTTGCCTTCCTGTTCTTCCCCTCCCCTGCAACTACTTCCCCTTGCCTCTTCTACATGAGATAGTTTGCCCTACCCTGTCTCTCTCCATCTCCTCTTGCCACTTTCCTCTCTCACCTCTTGACTTCACCCCTTAAGAATCATCCCTTCCTTGGGCGGCTAGGTGGCGCATCGAGCAGAGAGCCAGCCCCGGAGCCAGAAGGACCCGAGCTCGGATCTGGCCCCAGACACCCAACACACAAACAAAAACCCAGCCATGTGAAATGACTAGTTTCTTAGTGGTCATCCTTATGTGGCTGTCTTGTAAGTATCTCTAACTGAACATATCCAAGACAGAATTCATAACACCTATCTCTAACCCTTGCCTTCTCCAAATTTCTGTATTTTGTTGAGCATATCAACCTTGACTTTTTTTTCTACCATTCTATATTTAGTCATTTGCCAGGTCTTATCCCTTGTACCTCCATAACATCTTTTACATCCATCTCTGTCTCACTTTCACAACCATCAGTCTACTTTAGGCAGATATCTATCACCTATTACTTAATATATTTCCATAGTCTCCAGTTTGGTCACCCTGTTTCCAGTTTCTTCCCCAGCCAGTCCATATTCTACAACGCTTGCAAATTAATATTGCTAAAGCATACTCCATTCCCAAGCCCTTGCCTCCTCCCATCAGGAATCTTCAAAGGTTCCGTATTGCCTCTAAGATAAAACACGATCTCCTTAATATGGTATTTTTTGGTCTCCACAGTCTGACTCTACTCTGCCTTTCCCAGTTATTTCCAAATAACTTCCCTTTGCAAGAGACAGTGGACCAAGGTGAATAGAGAGCTTGCTTTAGAGCAAGTAAGACCTGACTGATTTACTGGCTGTATGTCCCTGAGCAACTTCTCTCAGGATTGAAATTGCAGAAAATGTATAAATCTTCTACCCAGCTCCCTTTTTTGGAAGGAGTTTCCTCACCCTGGATTTCCCTATATCAATGAAATGGAAAGTCATCTCTTTCACTTCACCTCATCTCGTCAAATGTTCCCAGTAGCTATTCTCAATACAGTGCTCCGTCGCTGCCTCTGTGCTTTGTGTCCAGGATATGTTCTCTTTTTATGAATGGAAGTAAAGCCGCATTCTGCACACTCTTCTCCCTGATCTTTTCTCCTGAGTTGATAGTGGTTACTTTCCTTTGAAATTACTTCATATGTATGTTGCATTTATTTGTGTACATTTTGTATCCCCTAATAGGGTGCAAAGTCCTTAAGGGCAGGTACTATAAATTTTTTTCTTTGTTTCTCCAGTGCCTGGAATAATACTTGTCAGTTGGTGTAGACATTTGATAAATGTTTGTTAAATTGAATTGAACATTCAAATAAGTACTTTTATTCTAGAATATAGGAATATGTCAGTAAAAAGTGTTACAGTTGGCCGTGAATGTGGGAAAGGGAAAGGAATAAGCATTTATATAGTGCCTACTATGTGCCAGGTACTGTTACAGACACTTTACAGATATTATCTCTTTTAAGTCTTACAATAATCCTGTGAGGTGTATGGTATTATTAGTCAGTTTGCAGTTGAGATTAACTGAGGGAAACAAAGTTGAAGTGACATGTCCACAGTTATACAACTAATAAATGTCTGAAACTACATTTGAACTCAGATCTTTCAGACTCTAGGTCTAGTATTCTATCCGTGGTGCCACCAGCTGCCCGGTAAACAAATTGAAATAGAGTGTATCAAAAAAAGAGAGATTTGGCGCGTCTAGATGGCACAGTGAATAGAGCACCAGCCCTGAAGTCAGGAAGACCTGAGTTCAAATTCAGCCTCAGAGACTTAACACACTTACTAGCCATGTGACTTTGGGCAAGTCACTTAGCCCCAATTGCCCTCCCAAAAAGCAAAACATAAAAGAGAAAGAGATTTAACCTTTCCTCTTTGCCTCTTGGTATAAGACTATGGATGTAGGAAAATTCATATATTTGAATTTTATCTCACATTTATGTAATTCTTTATAGTTCACAAAGTGCTATTCTTGAAATATCCCTATAAGGTAGAATGTATGAGTGTTGCTGTTTTCAATTTGCCAATGAAACTTGTCTGTAGTCCCATGTCCAGTAACTGGTAGAGTCAGGATTCAAACCAAGGTATGTCTGATAACTCTAAATCTAGGGCTTTTTCTGCTATACCAAGTTGTAATAAGCCCTATTTATTAAACAGAGGCAGGATGGTATAGAAAAAAGAAAATAGTAGAAAACCACTAAAAGTCCTACAAGTCATGTGGAGGAAATTGACATCAGCATATTTGTTCATTAGGAAGAATACTTTGTCTTTTAAAAATTGCAAAGTTAATAATCATTAACAGGAACATAACCAAGTAAAGCTAGAATGGATCTATAGAATTTATTCATATCAATCACTTAATTTTGTTGATAAAGAAATTTAGATCCAGAGAAAGTAAGTTATTTGTCCAGGGTCATACAGATCATAAGCACCAGAGGAAGGATTTGAATGTAGGTACTCAATCACAGCTAATAAATATTAAGCAAATACTGTGTGCTAAGCATGAGGATATAAAAAAGGAGATCAAAGATAGTCCCCTACCCTTCAAGGAGCTCACCATCTAAATTGGGGAAACAATATGCAAAAACAAAAATTTTTTGACAAGCTTTATATAGGGAAACTGGGAATAACTAAAAGAGGGAAAGCATTAGAGCTAGGAAGGGTTGGGGAAGGCTTCCAGTGAATGAAGGGATTTCATTTGGGACTTAAAGAAAACTAGGGATGTCAGCAAGTAGGCAGAGTTGAAGAGGGACAGTGTTCCAGACATGAAGGACAGTCCGAATGCTCAGAGCCAAAAGATGGAGTGTCTTGTTTGTGGAACAGCCAAGAGGCCAGGGTCAGGGAGTGAAGAGTAAGGTCTTTTGTCCCTAGAGACAGTGTGCTTCCTCCATTGTATCATTCCAAGAACTAAAATGCTACGTAAACTTGTAATACCATGTATTTCAGTAACTGCTAGTATTCACTAAGTTCCTATTATGTGCTTAATGTTGTACTTAATTATTAATTAAATTTTAATTATTAATGTTGTACTTAATTATTGTACTTAATGCTGATCTTATAAAGAAAAGCAAAAACTCCAGTTCCTGCCTTCAGGGAGTTCACAGTTTAATGGAGACGACAGACAGACATAGTGAGATTAAGGAAGATTGAAAACAAAGGACAAGTGACAACATCTGTTCCTCAGTTGATGGGCACCCTCATTGATTTCTGGTTCTCTGCCACCACAAAAAGAGTTACTATAAATATTTTCATACATACAGATCCTTTTTTCGTAGTCTCTTTGTGATACAGTCTTAGTAGTGGCATTACTGTATCAAAGTATGTGCATAGTTTAGTAAATTTGTGGGGTATGGCTCTAAATTGTTTTCCAGATAACTAGACCAATATATAGTTCTACCAGCAGTGTGTTAATGTGCTGCTTTTCCCAGAGTCCCTTCCAACACTTGTCATTTTCCATTTTTATCAACTTTGCCATTTTGATGGTTGTAGTAGAACCTCAAGGTTGCTTTTATTTGTATTTCTCTAATTTATATCATTCTTGATAGCTCGATTCTTCCTCTGCAAAATGCTTATTCATATCTTTTAATTATTTTATCAGTTGGGGAATAGTTTTTATTCATATAAATCTGAATCATTTCTTTAAATTTCTTAGGAATGAGATCTTTTATCAAAGATTCCTTCATTACCTGCTTCCCTTTTAATCTTAGCTGTGTTGGATTTGTTTATGCAAAACTTTTAAATTTTGTGTAAATTTCTGTGGTCCTTTCTGTCCTTTGTTTTGTCATGAACTCGCCCCATATTTCTACATTTAAAAGGTAATTTTTTTCTAGCTTCTCCTAATTTGTTATGCTGTCTCTCTCTTTATATCTAAGTCATATTGGGTTTATCTTGGTAAGATGAGATACTGTTTTAAACTTGATTTGTACAAAAATTTTTTCCAGTTTTCTAAGCAGGGAAGTCAGCAGTCATGAAATAGTGAATTCTTAACCCAGTGGCAGCAGTCCTTTGGATTAATCATACACTAGGCTCCTGTCCTTGTTTGCTTCTGTATGTGGTTTACCTGGTCTGTTTCACTGATTGACCATTCTCTTTCTTAATCAGTACCAGAATGTTTTGATGAGTACTGCTTAATAGAATAGTTGAATATCTGATACTTCTAGGCTTTCTTTTCTTTTCCTTTTTTTTCTCTTAAGATTCTTGTCTTTTTGTGGGGGAAAAATCTTCTTAAACTTTATAAATAATATGAAGGTTAGCAAAGTTTTCTAGGATTATTTGAGGCACATTTTCATATTTGCTGCCTTCAACCCAGCCCTTATTTCCTTGGAATTAATCGTTTTATCTTTTCTACTTGGAGGAAAAAAAGAATAGTCAGAGGTTTCTTTTGTGTTGTGCCCCAGCTCAGCCATAGGAACATCTCAAACTTGAGACTAAGTGTTTCATACCATTTCAGCAGATTATTGTGGTGTAACATTGTTGACAGAAAGGGGGAAAAAAGGCTTTTCTCCCCCCCTCCCCCCCAATTAATATAAATGTGTCAAGAATTCCTGTGATAGCTGCTACTTCCTCCCAGCCTTGGAAGGAAACCACTGTCAAATCACATGGCACTTAAAAAAGCCAGGCCTCCAGCAAAAGATGAAAGGGGGAGTGGGGAAGGTGCATCTGTCACTCTTCACTTATCTAGTGGAATAAGAGTGGTGCTTGTAGTGGTGCAAAGGAGATCCTATGATGTGTGTGGGGGGGGGGAGGTTGGGAACTAGATACCTCAAACCTGCAACTTGGGGAGAAGCACAATT
This sequence comes from Gymnobelideus leadbeateri, assembly GCA_011680675.1. NCBI lineage: Eukaryota > Metazoa > Chordata > Mammalia > Diprotodontia > Petauridae > Gymnobelideus > Gymnobelideus leadbeateri. The sequence goes on from WOXC01004884.1 coordinate 816,484, forward strand.
TTTTTTTTTTTGGTTAGGACTTAGGTTTTAGTGTTTTTTGCCCTGATTAACCTATCAGTTCCCTAGGTATAGGCTCAGCACAGAGATTTGATTCTGAGGTGTGTAAATCATTTTAGAGATATTCTAGAAAATTTGCATCTTATGAAATTTGCTACAGTCAGGCTTCTTGTTCAGTACTTCTGTGAGGATCTAAGAGGCCTCAACTTCATCCTCAGAGACTGAGCCTGCTGGGCCACTAATTTGGCCTCTGTAGCAACTTCTATTGAAGTTCAGTTCTGACGTCTTCATCATCTTAAATAAGACTGAATTCTATCAGCCTATTTAGTCAGCTTGTTTTATGCTAGGTCAGCAAGGATGTCTACTATATACGTTGGTAAGTTGGGAGGTGTTGACCTTGGCCACATTTTTTTAAGCATATAATCTACAATAGAGGACAGTCCTTGCCCCTCAGAGTCTATCGCTGGTATGTGCAGGGAAACTCCAGGGCATTGGAATAGGACAGTACTAACAAGAGATGATCACCATTTAAAAGCCTTTGGAGTTTTTTGTGTGAAGAGATCTTGGGAATTTACCCGGGTGTCATAGATGAGGGGATGTTAGAACCAGGACATCCCAAAGTGTAGTCTCTGGGAAGGATAGTGTCTCGTTGTTTTGGGCCATGCCTGCTCCCTGGTACATCCCTCCACCAACAGCATGCTTCCTTCTAGGAGGAATTGTACTGGAAGAGTAATCTATCCTAAACTGCCCTATTCCATACCTCAGGCCTCTGAAAAGACTTTTATTTCAGAGGTCATCGTATTTCAGGATGGTTGGCCTAGAGGTGGTAGGGACTGGGGGGAAAAAGGAAGTTAGAGAATAACAGTTTAACAGAAAATGGGACTGTCTCAAACACAGGTGTTACAGTCACACAGTGATCATATCTTGTTAAGCCTTGCCTCCTGTGCACTTGACTGTGAGAAGTTATTTGAAACTAACTCCTTTCAGAGTTCTTGCCCTTGCCAGATTCTGCATCTCATTTCCCTTTGGATTTTTTATAATGAAGTCTTTAACATCAGCAGCAAAGCTGTAGCACAGCAAAGGTAGCATGCTGTAGCCTCTGTGTTTCACAGAGGTAGGCCAGGGTTAAAATAAAATCCAGGAACTTTTTCTCAGTAAAAAGAGTCTCAGTCAGGGGCGGCTAGGTGGCGCAGTGAGTAGAGCGTCGGCCCTGGAGTCAGAAGGACCTGAGTTCCGATCCGGCCTCAGACACTTTACGCATATGTAAACAAAAACCTAGCCATGTGACCTTGGGCAAGTTACTTAACCCCAATTGCCCTCCAAAAAGCAAAAAAAAAAAAAAGAGTCTCAGTGGTTACATGAGGGCACTGTAGTACTGGTCATAGAGTTACAAGAGACCTCCTTTGCCACCTCTGATCCTACTGTGTGACCCTGGGCAAGTCATGTATAAAATGATAGATAATAATACATGTGGTACCAGATTCATGGGTTGAGGATCATAGGAGATGAATAAGGTAGAATGCTTTTCAGATCTTAAGAATCTATAAAAAAAACATCATGATGTATATTTTTTCCCTCAGAAATTAACCCAATTAAGAAAATACCACAGCCACTAATTTTCTATGCATGGCTATCATTTTTTCTGATTATAAGGTCTCCTCCCCCCTTTTTATTTTATCTCTTTCCTGCTAGCTAGTATCATTCATATCAGTTTATTCTTAGTGCTGTGCTTTGTACAAAGTAGGTGGCACTCAGTAAATATTCGTTGATTCAAGTAGTAGTTTTTATATCAAGCAATAATTATATCAGGTTGATACAACTTGTTTCTGTTAGTACTATCCCATCCCAATTTATTTTTTGTCCTACTCATTAACATTCAGTGACTTCCCTTGTACTTCTGAACTAATAAAGACTAGGGCCTGAGACCTCTGGTTGAGGGATGGTGAGGGGAAGAGTATGGAGTGATGTGGGCAAAGGTTTCCCCTCATTCTTCTCTGGATCTGTGACCTGGGGAAGAGTAGTGGGCCACAAAACTTCCAGTTTGCACCTGTCCTATTTTCGTACTCTGGTTTATGGTTTTGTTTTTTGCTTTTTGGAGGCATTTTGGGGTTAAGTGACTTGCCCAAGGTCCCATGGCTAGTGTTTGTGCTAAGTGTCTGAGGCCAAATTTGAACTCAGGTCCTCCTGACTCCAGGACCAGTGCTCTATTCACTGCTCCACCTAGCTGCCCCAATGACCCTGGTTTATGTTTGGGGCCCCTTCTTGCCCAGGTCCATAGTCTGTCCCAGGAAACTGGTGTACTCTGCCTTTTAAGAATTCTGCACCAGGTTTCATCTCCAGTGTCTTCAGACCTGTCTCTTTATATCAGCTTAGGCTGGACAGATGACTCAGTGTGACTTTTAATTTTTTTATTTAAGACTTATTTTAGACTTATTGTCAAGTTATATGTATTCTAATTCATCCCTACATTGCTTCCTGCTACTCCTTCATCTTAGCTCTGTCATATATTCTCACTGGTGTTATTTTCACATCTTTAGCTCTGACCTTTTCCCCAAGATCATAGATGCCACTTCCTGTTGCTATTTCTACTTGGTCTGTGATCACTTCCAACACCAAAATGTCTAACTCTCTTTTACCCTTCTCCCCAAACTTGCTAATTTTCCCATTTGAGGAAGTATCACTCAAACTTGATACCTTTTCTCTTCCCATAAGTCCCAGTCAGTTAAGTCTTTTGTCATGTTCCCCACATTAAATTTTTTTTTTTCTGTTACCAGCCTTTTTTTTCCCTTCCATTTCATCTTAAATCTGGGCCATTGTAATATTCTAACAACATCCAGCCTACTTTTCTCATCCCTTACCATCAGTAATATGATCATTATCTTGCACATATCTTCTAGAAAAATTTTACTGAAATGTCACTTTTGTTGTATTGTTTGCCCTACTAAATATTTAGTTGACCCCCCTTAAAGAGTCAGATGTTAACTCAGCTTATCAGTTAAGTCTGTCAAAATCCTAGCAGGTTCTTTGTCAGCCATATCTCCTCCTACTCCCTTGTAGAAATCAACTCTAGCCAGACTAGTTATTTGGGGGTCACTTGCATGCTGCTTATTCTTCCCTTGAACCTTTGCTCATGCTCTTCCCTCTGCCTGGAATATGTTTTATGGACTCCTCTATTTTAATCCTCCCTTCTCCATTAAGATGTTCCTTTAGTATCCCAGTTTACAATGACCTCTCTTCTGAATTCCCATGCCTTCATTGTCTGTTTTCTCCCTTTTTCATAAAGTCTCATAGCATCCCCACTCTGACCCTGATAGCTGAGGACCTTACCTAATTCTTTACTGAGGAAATTTGTTGTGCTGTCTTTCCCTTCTCTGTCACATAATATCTTGCTAGCTTTTCCACCTTTTTCTCTTTTACTTAAGTCTCTGTTGGAAAGGCCCTTCCTGTTGCCAGGGCCATCTCCTCTATATGTAATCCTTGATCATATCTGTTCCCATCTTCTTTAGCAAATTGACTCCACAGTTATTCCCTGCCTTATGTTGTAATGATGATCAATTGTGAAAGACTTGTCTACTTTGATCAATACAGTGATCCAAGACAGTTGCAAATGACTCACAATGAAAAAATGTCTCCAGAGAGAAAACTGATGAACTCTGAGTGAAAATTGAAGTATAATTTTTCTACTTTATTTACTTTTCTTGCTTTTTTTTTTTTTGGAATAGGACTAATATGGAAATATGTTTTGAATGATTTCACATGTACAATTGATATCATATTGCTTGCCTTTTTCAGTATGTGGGGGTGGGAAGGAGAAAATTTTGAATTTAAAATTTAAAAAGAAAAATGTTTAAAAAAATAAAATAAATTATATAATCTTAAAAATATTCCTTGCCTCTGAAAGGGCAATGTGGCACAGTGGAGAGGGTCTTAGATTTGGAGCCACAGGACTGATATTCAACATGCAATTTACTTTCCAGGACATATTGAACAGTCACTTTACTTCTCTTGGCATTGGTTTCCTTTACTGTAAAATGAGGGAGACAGACTGTATGATTTCAAACGTCCCTTCCAGCTCCAAGTCTTTGATTCTATAATTGTTCCATTACCTTCACTCTCTCCCTATTTGCTTCATTACTATCTACATACATACCCAAATTTCTCCCATTCCTAAAAATCCCTCTCTTCACCCTACCATCCCCTAAGCTTTCCTCATCCTTTTCCCTTTCTCAACCAAGTGAAGATTATTTGCAGATTTGGTGTTCTGTTCTCAATCCTCAACCTTTCTGACCTTTTTGTAACTTTTGACACTGTTGACCAACATCTTCTCTGGGATTCTCTCCTACATTGTTTTTTGTGACATTCTGTAAGGTTAATGGGATATAAGATCTTCCCCTTCCATTAATAGGCCTCAGGTGGAGCCCATTAAGGGAAGCTTGAAACTTTCTTGTAGGAAGGTTTTCACATCTTTTGCCAAAAACATTTTTTTCTTTTTGAAGGGGCAATTGGGATTAAGTAACTTGCCTAAGGTCACATGACTAGTTCATTCTATTCACTGAGCCACCTAGCCACCCCGATAATTTCTAATTAGGCACTGAGTCACCAGAGTTGTGATACCCTCTGGCTCTGAGAAGCTTATATATACTCTGAGTTGGTATTTTGCTTTGGGGTCCCACTTATGAGAAGGATCTTGTGATCCCCTGGTCGAGATTCGGAGTGGTTGTTATGTTCAGAGCTCCCCAACTGCTCAGGTGTAAAGGCTCTCTCAATCTAGAGATGTCTGTAAAGCATATAGCAATATTGCTTTGATTCAGGTAGTTAGAGCCCTGTCTGTTGTTCTTTATTTCTCTCTTTGTATTTTCTCTGAAGTTTAGGGTGCTGACTTTACCCCTGAACTAGTGAACGTGATTAAAAAAGGTTGTTTGACCCTTTCAACATCTATCTTTCCTAGTAAAGCAGATATAAGAACCTGTGCTAGCAGCCATCCTGGGTATGCCTGTGTGGTTGCCGATACACATTCCTCTTACTTGCTTCTGTTACCTCTCTGGCCATTCCACTTTTCTTTATGGGATCATCATTTATCGCATGACTCTGACTCTGGTTGTTAATTCCAAGGTACTGCCCTGGCTTCTGTTTTCTCTATTCTTACTTGATGACCTCACTAGCTCATATGGATTTACTTAGGAACTCTATGCTGATGATCCTGTCAGATCCAGTCCAGATCTCTCTCCTGAGCTTCAGTCATTATAAACTGCCTCCTACATGGTTCATTCTAGACATTTTGTAGTTATTTCAAAGTCAGCATGTTTTAAACAGAGCTCATTCTTTTTGCCCAAACCCTCCCCTCTTCTCAACTCCCCTGTTATTGTCAAGGCCCGCTCTCTTTACAGGCGCTGCTACCCCTCTAGTTTGTGTTCTCGTTGCCTCTCACCTAGGCTATTACAACAGCTTCTTAATTGTTCATCTTGCCTCTGCTTCCTCCCCATTCCATTCATCTTCCATGTAGCATAGGACTGACTAGTCGTGTTACTTCCCTACCCAGTAAACTCCTGTTGCTCCTCATTACCTCAAACACAAACTTCACCCCGGCTCTGTTCTGCTTTTACAGTCTTGTTTATGACACTGCTCTCTTTTGCATGTGCCTTGGACCTGCCAAACTAGCTTGCTTTCTTCTGTCATCCTTGTTCTCCATATCTTTACCTTGTTTTTCCCTAATACCTGGGGTACAGCCCCTCTTCATCTCTTTCTCCTAGAATCTTTATCTTTCTTCAAAATTCAGCTGAAGTGACACCTTCTGTGTGAAACTTTCTGATAGCTTACTCTGCTAGTACCTTCCCTCTGACAATCTTGTATCTATTTCCTGTATACCTGCCTGTTGCACAAGGGAAGGAAGTGAAATCACTTTTCTTTGTCTTTCCAAAGTTTAGCAAAATACATACATATTTGGTACTTAAGGAGTACTTGTTGATTTATTGAATCATGCATTTGATGCTTAAAATTAATAATATAAGGGCATCTAGATGGTGCAGTGGATAGAATGCTGGGCTTGGAGTCAGGAGACTCCTTTTTTCGAGTTCAAATCTGACCTCATATTCTTACTAGCTGTGTGACATTAGGCAAGTCACAATCCTGTTTGCCTTATTTTCCTCATCTGTCAAATGAGCTGGAGAAGGAAGTGGCAAATCACTGCAGCATCTTTGCCAAGAAAATCCCAATATGGGGACACAACTGAAATGACTGAACAACAAAATGTGACTTCTTTTTAAGTTGTATGTATTTCTCTCTAACTGCATTTTAAATTCTTTAAGGACTGTTGTACTTGATTATATACTCCCAGACTGTTTAGATCTGCTTTATTCATTTAATAACTGTTCAGTGATGATTTGTTGGTTAATTTAAATGCTCATTGATTGTATTGGACTATAGCTACTACATTTTTCTTCTTGGGACTTGAAAGATTGTTTCTTCAAACTATAACATATCCAGGTTGTAACAGAACCTCTCTAGGGAACCTTCTTCCTAATTTGCATTTGCAGATACAGTAATTGAAGATTTTAGGTGACACTTTAGGTCTCCCTCACTGTCTTGAGGGCTTGAACCTTTAGACAGATACTGAGTTAGAATCATGGGTTTTTTTTTAATTCCTCAGCTTTTTCCCCCCTAAATCTTGGGAGTGTCATAACACCACTGCTTTATATTTTATATGACCAAGATGGTTTTCTTTTGATTCCTTTAGGTTTGTGCATATCTTGCTTATTTCAGCCTTGCTATTAGGCATCTTAAACCCTGTACTTCAGAAGAGGTGATGGAACAGATCTTCCATCACAAACTGGCATTTCTTTTGGAAGAAAAGTGTTCCCTTTCTGAGTACAAAATTTGGGGTGGGAATGGAGACCTACTCTTCCTGTCTTTTCCTGAGCTAAAAGTGCAGGGGTTGCTCAGGGGCCTGGTCCTACTACTAATGGACACAGAAGCTTTGATATGTTCTTTTTCAAGACTGAACTACTTTGCCCCTCCTTGAGCAGTCTTAATTTAACACCTTCCCCCCTTCCTCTGTGCCCAACTTACTATGAATACTCAATCAGCTTAGCCCTTTGCTGCTCAGAACTCAAAAGTTCAAGAGATCTGCCAACCTCAGCTTCCTGAGTATCAGGGATTACAAGCAAGCATCACTGTTCCTTGCTGACTACAAATTCTAGATAAAATTCACTTATAATTCATAGGTGAATAGCCATTTTCTACCTTTTAGGGTAAACGTTAAATTGTTCAGAATCTTAGGTTTTATTTACAATATGATACGCATTTATTAAGCACATAGTATGTCCTTTGGCACTATGCTTACCTTTGGGGATACAAAAAAGAAAAAGACAGTCCCTGCCGCCACCACCCCCCTTCCTGAGGGTTTTTAAAGCCCCTCGGGGAAAGAAAAGACAGAAAAGCAACCTGAAAGGTATTGGGGGGGAGCAGAAAGGTCACTATGATGATGGAAAAGAACTTAAGGAGTGCAGCTTGGAGGAAATGAAGAGTTGGGTGGGCTTTGGAATCCTCTTTAAATAGAGGCTTTGGGAGGAGTTTCTTGCAGTGCTCTCCAGTCTTCCAGAGGGGCTGAGGCATCTGAAGGTACTGTTGAAGTATGAAATGACTAACACCTCTTCCACTAACTCAATCCCAGGTTGTACCTTTTTGCACATCATAGTATCCCAGATAGGGAGCTGGAAGAGACTTTCTAGGTTTTTTGTGTTTAAACCTCTTGTTTTACACATGAGCAAACAGAAGGTTGAAGAGACTTTACCTAGAACGCTTGTAGTATCTGTCAGAGCCCTGAGTGTAAAACCCAGCTCCATCATGCTCTCCTATTGGGCTCTGCTGCCCTGCCTAGTTTGTCTATTAGGAGTAACAAGGAATTTATCTTAAAACTTTGATCTTTTTTAAAAATGTAACTTTCATTTCCAAATATATCCCTTCCCATTTATTCCTCTATCCAGAGACAATGCTGTAACAAAGAAAAGAAACACTTCAAAAAGTCAAGCTCTAATATATCAGCTCAGTCTTAGCATATTCAGTGTTCTATATTGCCTGACCTCTTCAAGAAAGGGAGGGATGTACATTTTCCCTTCTCTGTGGGAGCAAGCTTGGTTGCACAGCCTTGAGTGTTTTCTGTTGTTATTTTGATTTACTTTGTTGTAGTTGTTAGGTATGTTATTTTCTAGATTCTATCTACTTCTCTCTGTTGCAATTCATAGGAATCTTCCTATGTTGTTCTGAATTTCTTATTCATCATATCTTTCAGTTCAGTGATAGTCAATAATATAATTACCCTCATGTACCATAATTTGCTTAGCTATTCTGTAATCTTTGGACATTTGCTTTGTTATCTTTTTTTTAATGCAGTTTATTTATCTTGAAATGTTGCTTTAAAAATTTATATACACAGGGCCACAACTGTTCGTTACAAAGGGAGAAATCTTCGAATCAAAGCTCCAATGTGCAGGGCCTTGAAGAAACTCTGTGACCCAGATGGTATGTAAAAGTCTAGGCCAAGTTCTTTTATTTACTGCATGTTCACTTCTGCCTCTCACAGGTACAGTTCAGTAGTTTTTGTGGATTCAAAGAGAACTATGCTTCTGTTGCTCTATTATGGGGCTAACATGAAAACTTAAGAGTTGAGAGACCACTGCTGCTGGTTATCTGTATCTCCCTTACAAGACTGCTGAAACTGCTTTATATTTGCCCCAATTTTAATTCTGACCTTGCAAGTCAGGAGCTCTTCTTGGCCTTAAAAATCCACCCATTCTTGCTTGCCCAACAAGGCAGTCATGTTAATTTAAAAACTCCAGTAAAAATGTGACTTGGTCAGTCACTATCAGTGTAAAGATCTTTTCTGTAAGGTGCCCCTAAACTAACCTGTCTTTATCCCCTATCTCTGACTCTTAAAACATATCCCCCTCTGGGGTGTAGTATGCCTGTGCCCTTGAAAATATCTGAGCAGCAAAATGAGTATCAACCCAGAACCTTTTGAGGTACCTTTCTTCTTCCTCCCTACCAGCTGCATAGTTGTGTGCAAAAAATTCTTGTCTTTGGCCCCATTCACCATCATATGGTTTGTGTATCAAGGTTTGTTTAATTCTGGCATTTTCATGGTCTTACTTTTCATGTTACACAGGTCTCAGTGATGAGGAAGATCAGAAGCCAGTGAGGCTTCCTCTGAAAGTTCCTGTGGAATTGCAACCACGAAACAACCATGCCTGGGCCCGGGTACAGAGTCTTGCCCAAAACCCACGCCTCAGGTAGTTTATATTGATAAGAGGTTCTTCTCCTTTCCAAGGAGCAAAGGGCAAGGTCATTTCTTTGCTTTTTACATTTATCTTTCTGTGATGCCCCTTAGTTAAAAGGTGTGATCAGAATTACTTTCAAGTGATAGTGAGAGAGAAAAGTGAATGCCATTTACTGTTACCTACCCTTTTCTGAAAATTGGTGCCCTTCTACACTCTAGCCTCAGGTAAGAAATGATAGTGAGCTAATACAACAAGTAATTATTAACCATTTACTGTGTTCAGAACACTGGGTGCTGGAGGAGATTCAAAGCTGAGGTAAGATAAGGTTTTCTTTTGTAGGTCTTGTTCCAGGTCACTACTTTCACATTCAGTGCTGTAGGAACAGTGAGAATATTGAAAGTCTGTAGTAAAGGGACAAGGAGGTAGTGAAGTGGGTGTGGTGACATTTAGGAGGTGGGGGGGGTGGGCTAGAAGTTGAAAGGTTTAGTCAACTTTTTCTCACTTTTTAAAAGAATAGGGTTTTTTGTTTTGTTTGTTTTAATCTTGTCACAAGAAACAGAAAGGAGAGGATTTTGTATGAAACTGAACTGTTCCCTAGCTTGTTTTTTGAAAACAGTGTATTAAACTCAATAAAATGGTTAATAGAATTGCCAATTCTACTTTCTTAGAAACTTTTTTGTTTTCTTCTCTGTATTTCTAATCCTTTTCCATTTTTATCCCTACTCACTCACCTATATACAATCCCTTCTCTTTAACCAAATCGTTGTTCCTGCTTTCTTCTCCTTTGCACCACAAAACCTCTGCCTCTTTACTTTCCAAGACTCGTGTATCTCTGGGTCTCTGACGTGTTCATTCTCTAGACTTTTAAATATATAACTTATTCATGTTACCTGCCAGCATATCTTCTGTGTATTCTTTATGTAGTTATAATCACTGTGTATTGTGATTCTAGGTTTTTGTTTTTGTTTTGTTTTGTTTTGTTTTGTTTTTGCTTTTTGGTGGGTGGTTGGGATTAAGTAACTTGCCCAAGGTCACACAGCTAGGTTTTTATTTGTGTGTGTGTTAAGTGTCTGAGGCCGATCCGAACTCAGGTCCTTCTGACTCCAGGGCCTACGCTCTACTCACTGCATGATTCTACTTTTCTTAACCTTTGTATCACTTTTTCTAATCCTTATCCATGTTTCTTTGTATTCTTCTTTGGTTTCTAACCTTTGAGCCTGATAAGTGATCTTGACACTCTCACCTAGTTATGATAGATAAAAGAGTGGCCATCCCTTTTGCTGTAGCTCAGGAATCATTCTTTCTCATTCCTCCCTGTGAGTTTTGTTTTGTGCTCTTGACCTTTTACTGTTTGGTTTCTCTATAGGATGATTGTAGAACTACATCGAAAGGTTTCTAGCCTCATTGAATTTCTAAAACAGAAATGGGCATTACATGAAGTACGAATTGTATCCTTTTTTGGACTAGAAAAGGGCTTCCCAAGCCTGGTAGCATGTGTCGCTGTTTACTTTTTGTAATCTAGATGCAACCTCATGTTTGGTGGTATTGCCAGTTTTGCTTCTGGGTGAATTTTTAAGGTGAGGGCAAGAGTATTGTGGCTATACTATGTGTTTGCTTAATATCATAATAAAAACTTAGAACTTGGTCCTATTTTTTGTCATATTTCATCACCCTGCTGGACCTTGGAACTTTATCAAGCTCTATCTTTTGGGAGTATGTTATCTAGTATAAGCAGTATCATCAAAGTATTCATGTTATTTTCTTTATTTAAAGGAAGGTAATAGAAATCTGACTTTCTCAGTTTATATGAATTGTCTGGTCCCAGAGGGACTACTTAAGATGGTTTGAGTTTGCTCAGAAAAGAGAGAGGCTATCCACCATTGTTATTTCATGGAACAGTAACTGTACGGGACATTAATTGTGAGGCACAAATCTAAATTCAGTAGGATGATGGTGATACCACTAAAAATAACTATCCATTAGCATTTTAAAATGTCTTCTGTGTGTGTAACGTAGTATTGTCCCTGAGAAGCAGAGAATTTTAGAGCTCGTCATGTCTGTGCATTGTGGTTTAGAATCATATAGTTCTAGTTTTAGGTCACCCAGCCTTCCTATTTTAAGAATGAGGCCACATTTGGGGAGGGTCTGGGAGGGCAGTAGGCTTCATGCTGAATTCCTTGACAGTGTCTATTTAGCGCCAAACATTGGATGCGAGGCAGCTCCAGGACTCTAGAGATGGGGAGATGAGGGCCCAGCTTTCTAGGGAGAAGGCTACGCTGCACCTCTTCCCTGGGGAGAACTGTACACTCACACCCTTACCTGGGGTGGCTCGAGTGGTTCACTCAAAGGCTTTCTGCACAGTGCACTGGCAGGAAAGTGGCAAATGCAAACAGAATACAAAGGACTCTCATTTGCTGCCTCCTGCCCAAATCCTAGGTATTCAGAGTGGTCAGGGTACAGCCCGGGGCCAGGTGAAGTATCCTCGGGGAGCCACCGATGCCAAGGGCTGTGGGAGGAGTGAGAATATGGTGGAATTGATGAGAATGCCCCATCCTCCCGCTGATGCTTCTCAGAGCTCTGGAGAGAGCTCCCCAGAAAGTGGTCCCATTGATGGGGCAGCCCTGAGCCTTAGCAGCCCAGATGCTCCGGACAAGATGTCTTCAGGGCTTCATGATTCAGGAGGAAACCTGGAGAAAACCAATGTGGCAGCTTCTACAGAAGGCAGAGATGCACCAGTCAGTGACCAGCCTTCTGTACCCACACCTGGAAGTGTATCATGTGCCTGCAGCCAGATCCCTGACCTGGAAGAGGAGCTCTCTCTCCTGGATCCATTCCCTCGGTACATGAAGTCCTGCCAGGACCTTATCATCCCAGAGAAATGTTTTTGTACAGACAGATTGCCTAGGCAAGAGCCTGCTCCCCACAGTGGGTCCACCTCTCCAGAGGCTCTTCCAGCTAGCAGTGTAGAAACTGGTGACCTAGTAACAGGTCAAGGACCATCCCTCATCAGTGCACAGCCTAGGGCTGAAACACAGATTAGCCAAGGTCTGGGGTTGCAACCAGATGTTTGCACTAAGGAGTTAGCTGATGCACCTGCTGAGGACTTCCAGGAGAAGCTGAGCTCCTCCTTTACATCTCCATCTCAGGGACAGCCTGCCACAAAGCCTCTGAAGGAGACCCCAAGCCGGCTTGCCCAGCAGGTCAGAGAGGAGGGGTGGAACCTACAAACCTCCGAAAGCCTTACACTGGCTGAAGTCTACCTCATGATGGGCAAGCCAAACAAGCTGCAGCTAGAATATGACTGGTTGGCTGTCCTGGGGCCAGAGTCAGAGACCCAGAACTCGAGGGAGCCAGGACAGGATCCGAGCTCTGGCACCACATCTGCAGCCTTTCATAAGCAGCGCCTGCTTAGCTGTCTCTTAAAACTAATTTCCACCGAAGTCAACCCTAAACTGGTGAGTGTGTATGTTTGTGTGTGTCTCTCTGCTTGTTCCATACTAGTCTCACTTTCCTAAGATACAAATTAACTTCTAGCACAGGTTAATCTGCTTAGTTAGTGGTGGTGTTGGTGGGCAGCAATTTTTCTTTATGTAGCAGACTTTCATGATCCTTGTGTATTCCGTATGAAAGGAGAGCAAGCTGAGAGCAGAGGACAAGGACTAGGTATTCAGTAAAATACCAGTTAGTTGTGGCGATACCATTATCTTAACCACACATTTTAACTTACTCTGTTTTCCGCTCTGCTGTATAGATTCCCTTTGAAGTAGGGAGCTGAAAGCATTACTAGAGCTAACATAAATTGATGGCCAAAGACTTGGCTCTGCTACTGATTTGCTATGAGGCCTCTCTAGGAATTGAGTCTCTCAAGTCTCTATCACTGTCATCTTCATAGAAATCCAAGCTAGTGACAATATTGACAGTGTTCTTCAGGCCGTCTTGGGCTGTCTTGTGCCTAAAGTGCTACATAACTGTCCGTTATTATGTTAATCTTTTTATTATCCCTTTTCCAAGTGAAATGTGCTTCCTTCCCTTCAAGAAAACACCACTGCTTTAGAAATAAATTTAAAGACAACTCCACAAGACTCATGATGGAAAATGCCATCCACATCCAGAGAAAGAACTTCGGAGGCTGAATGCAGATGGAAGCCTGCTTTTGCTCTCCTTTTCATTATGACTAATGTAAAAATATATTTAATATGAAGTAGATCCTATATCAGATTGCATGTCATCTTGGGGAGGCAGGAGGAGAAGGGGGAGTTTAAAACTCAAAATCTTATGTAATTAAATGTTAAAAACTAAAAATATATAAATAATTTTTTAAAAATAAATTAATTTAAAGGGGAAGCTGGTATTTCTACTGCTGAACTTCAAAGGTTTGTTAGGACATTATTTCCAGGAGTAAAAAAATGAGAATTCATTAGTTGATAGTCAAAGTAAAAAACAAAATTTTTCTGGTTATTCAGGAGCAGTTTCCACTTTAGCATTAAGATTTCTCTATGAAAGAAAAACTACCTTGCATTTTGGTCAGAATCTGTCACAGAGGATTTAATAATACAATTCATTAATTAATGTAAATGTAATTTATTAATGTAATTTATTGATATACATGCATTAAAAATGGAAAGAGATTCAGAATTCTTTCTGGTAAGCCAAACATACTCTTTCCTGGAGTCATTTTCAATTTATGGTTATAAGTATTCATGAAACAAAATTTCATAACAAAGTAAAATAAAAATCCATAGTTGATGTTTATGATTTTTATTTACTTAAACAGAATAGTAATTAATGTTTCTGAAGGTGCACCCTTTGAGAAAATTTTCTTCCAAAAATTTAAATACTTTTTGATTACTTATTTTAAGGTAAGGGTTCTTTACCTTTTGTGTGTCATAGACTTCTTTCACAGACTTGTGAAACCTTTTGGACCCCTTCTCAGAACAATATTTTTTAAATGCATAAAATAGGATTACAGGGGCAGCTAGGTGGCGAAGTGAGTAAGAGCGCTGCCCCTGGAGGCGGGAGGACCCGGGTTGGTTCTGGCCTCAGTACTTAGCACCCACACATAAATAAATAACTAGCCGTGTAACCTTGAGCAAGTTACTTAATCCCAGTTGCTTTTTTAAAAAAAATAGGATTACAACAAAAATCAGTCATATTGATATGTAATTACTTAAACTTGTTTTCAAAAGTTTATAGACCCCAGATTAAGAACTTCCTGCTCTAAAGATTTAATATTTTCTGAGATGAATAGAGAGCCTTCTCTTAATTGACTTCAGGAGACATTTCCCCTCTCAATTTGGTGCTGTAAACAAGGGAATCTCTAATAATCCTGGTTTCAGGAAATCAAGATCCATCCCTGAAATTGTCTTCTATTCAAGGAAGAATAATTAGGTCTTTGATTCAAGTATAACAAGGACTTTAGGATACAATCATAATTTTATTTCTTAATATTTCTACATCTCAGTAATCTTACTACTAACAGTCACTTATAATTTTTTGTCAATCAGTTCCCATTCAGGCATTTCTCAGTGATTGGTCTTTTTGTAACTACATATTGATGAGTATCTCAAGCTGCTATCCCATCACATGTAGATATAGGCTGTGAAATATATCTATGTGACAGTCTAAAGATAATGTATATTCATTTTTTCATAAAGGCTCCCTTTAGAAAAACAGAAGGAATTGGAAGTCATATTTTAAAAGTTAAGTTGATTCCTTGTACTTGAATATTAAAATTCTAAGGTTGGAAGTGATCTTGATTTTTTTTTTTTAAAGCAGTTGGGGTTAAGTAACTTGCTCAAGGTTACATGACTAGTTTATTTATGTGTGGGTGCTAAGTACTGAGGCCAGAACCGATCCCAGTTCATCCTGACTCCAGGCCGGCTCACTTACTCACTGTGCCACCTAGCCGCCGGGTGATCTTGATTTATAAAACAGTTCTTTCTCAAATCTATTTGGAATTGACCCCTGTTCTTGCTTGAATTTTATGATACCTCTCCTCAAAATGCCACATGGCATATGTTGATTGTTTTAGGGTAAATAAAAATTAATTTTGTTTTGAGCTTTGGGGGAAGCAGGATAATTTTGTGACAGAATTTGAGGTGTTCAAAATTTTTTTAAAATCATAAATCACTTGTTAAATGCAGAGATACCTTGAGTGTTAGAAAATCAAATTTAGGAATATCTGCTTTAAATGTCACTTCATTCTTATAGCATTTATCAACCTTTATCTTTTCTTCCAACTGTTTGTTTTCCACTGGCCCTGGACTTAAAAGAGAGTGTTAGGAGTATGTTTAGGGCAGAAGAAAAAATAGGGAGAATTTTGAAGTCATGAGAAAAAAAAATTCAATTTTAAAGGAAAATTCAAGTATACGTACTTTCTTAATTTAGGATCAAGAAAATGTACTGCATTTAACTTCTGTGGTCAAGCAGCTATAATGTTTGACAGATATAAAGGCCTAGAAAAATTTTTTTAATGTGAAGGATATTTTTTCCCCTTATTAGTTATTTTTAAACCAATAAAGGTCCTTAACAAAAGTAATTTTTCCTTCTCCATTCCCCATTCTTAGTGGGAATTTCTAGACATGAGGCTAATGATGTGGGAAATATCTAATAATGCTTTGAAGTTTAGCTTTGAAGGTTCAAATTATTTATGTATAACTCTGGAATCAGATTTCACATTTTCTGGCTCCAGGTTTTCTGGTAGTTTTTCTATTGTAAGGAAAAGTTTTAATTGTTCTGTAAAATTGGATATTTTACTTAATGTTTAATGTTCCCTTTCTTTGGTTTGAACTCTATATAATAATCAGCAAATTGCCCTTGTTTCATCCTTTGTCACATTTTTTGTTTGGTAGGTCAGGTTCCCATGTCCTACCTAATGTGTTCTAAAATGTTAAGCAGTGAAGCCATACTTGTAAATTCTTTTAGGGGAGAAAGGCCTTTTATTTTCTTGGTAGCATAGCACAGCTATAAGCTTTCTTGTTAGGAGCATCTATGGGAGAGTGGACAAGATCCTGAATTTGAAGTCAGGAGACTTGGATTCAGATTCCATCTCTGTCACTCGTGCTAATAAATTTAGAATTGAAAGGGCTATAAAGGTCATCTGTCTTGGTCCCCTCCTTTAAGACTAGGAGCCTCAGGCCCTGAGAAGTTCGGCAGTATTCCAGAGGTCTCAGCTCAGTGACACCTACCTCTTCCTCCTCCAGAGGCAGCTTTGTCTCCCCTGTGCCACGTTGTCATTCACAGTATGTAGTAGCAAGGGCAAGTCACTGTACCTCAGTTTCAGTTTCTTCATCTGTAAAGCAGATGATCCTTTTACTAACTACCTTACAAGATAAGTGTAAAGAGAATGCTTTATAAGCCTTAGAGTGCTATAGAAATATGAGTCTTTATTATTGTTGGCTGTGCTTTGAGGTCTCGTAGTCCTGTACTAACCAAGCAGCCCTCCCTAATATCTACTGAAGGAGCTCAATCTGGTAATTAAGAAATGAATGTTGATATGAGAGCAACTCTTGAAATCTTCTAGTTTAATGTTTTTTTCTCCCCACCCCCAACTTTTTTGTTAAAGATGGTCTCTGTGATGCCCTTGATCCTCTGCTTCTTTGTTGAAGGAATAAAGCTTTCATGATGATGTTTGGAGCAAGACCATTTACTTCAAATTCGGTTTAGTTGTATTGTGCTGAGTGTGTACTGAATCCTTCATCTATCTCTTAGACTCCTGAATCTAATGCCGTCTCTGTGGCTTCAATGAAGCCCACTCAAGAGGAACAGTCACTAACACCCCCAGGGAAGGTGATAACCATCAGTACGAGGAGTCCTCGATGTGCCCGAAATCAGTCCACTCTCCGAAACAATAAGAACTTCTCTCCTAACTCATCATCCAGCTCCTCAGGTGAGATGTTAAGGGAACTGGGGAGTCATCCCAGAGCAGTCATTCATCTAATCTCATAGCCTGCCTTTGCCTTACCCCGATACTTCAGAAGTGTCCCACAAGAGTCAAGTTAGTGTTTCCTCTTCAATTCAATTTAAGAAATATTTATTAAGCTACTGCTAGTTGTCTTGTCAAGCACTGGGAATACAAATAAGAATATAGTCCCTGCCCTCAAGGAGTTTACAATCTAATAGGGGAAGACAAGGTATAAAAGAAAGCTAGAAGAAGAGGGTGGGGATGACAAACACCAGAGGGTACCCATCTTCTCCTGCGGAGTTGAAACCTGGCAGAGCTACAGATGCAAAGTGTCATGTAACTGAGGAGTTGTAGCTGCCACCTACCAAAACCATTACAGTTGAGGGACACTGAACTATAGTGGTGACTCTAGTGGCCTTACCCCTCAGCTCAGTCTTATAGAAGAGGAGATAATGAGTTTCTATATCAAGAAATATTTCTCTAAGCTAGTTTGGTGGTACTCAGAACTCATAGCATAGATTTAGAGTTCTGAGATACGTAATTGAACCCTCTCATTTTATATAATTGAACTATGGGAATAAATTGGGTAGATTTTTAAAAGATTTATTTCATTAAACTTAGTATGAAAAAAAGCACTGTATTTTTATAAACTTTTTCTGAGATATGTTTTTCTTTGCATGATACCTAGGCTAGAACTACATGCAAACAGATTGTGAAATAAATTATTCTTGATTATGATCTATTAGATTAAAAATCTATTTTGTCAGTTCTTAAAAGATTTGATATTGAATTACTTTTCTGCTGCATTTTCTGTGAATCTCAAAGCCATTACTTCATTATTATTTTAATGTTAGTCCAGTGTTATACTTGTAATGTATATTATGTGCCTCCCACCTCCACCCAAAATCAATCTTTTTATTATACTTCTACCATAAAGTAAGCAGGAACAATGTTACCATTAAATCACCTGAAATAGGGTAACTTTTGGCTGGACAGATTGAGGGAATAATTTCTAGTGCTTTTGTTATTTAAAGTTGCTATTCATTTTTTTCCCTGATTATTCAAGCAACATAAAAAATCATTCAATGCACATTTCCAATGACTGATAGCGGTATAAGCCTAGCTTATTAGTTTTTTAGTGCGTAGTTATCCTGAGAGCACATTTACAAAATAGGTAGTCTGTAAGTATTGTGAGCAAAACACCAATGCCATTGTAAGGTCTTAAGGAGCCTCAGCAAGAAGCTCTTAATGATTGTAACTTGTTTCTTCTCTCTTTTTTCACTCTTAAACTCTTTTCCCCTTTTGTTATATCACAGATACATGAACATCAGGTATTGTGATCACTTTCTAAAATGCCAGTTCTGTTAGCTCTATCCATATAGCTAGTGTTTGATAAAGCTCTTAGTCTTTTTCCTCTAGTAACCTGTGAGTCATACCCTTTAAATTGGTCCCATTTCATTTCATATTCTATTCTGAAAATGAACACAGAACATCTAACTTGGGAGATTTCTGTGTTTTAGCAAAGAGAGAGGGGCACTATCTGATCAAATATGAGAAATAAAACCATAATATTAGTAATAACTGGCACTTACATAACTCCTACTACCAGGTAGGTACTATGCTAAGCACTTCACAAATGCTATCTTATTTGATCTTCTTGACAACTCTGGAAGGTAGGTGATATTATTATACCCCTTTTACAATTGAAGAAACTGAGGCATACAGATTAAGTGCCTTACCCAGGGTCACACAACTAGTGAGTATCTTAGGCTGGATTTGAACTTGGGCCTTCCCTATTCCAGGCCCAGTTCTCTATCTGCTATATTGCTTAGCTGCCCCCAGGAATGCCTGAATTCAAGACAGACACTTAGAGCTGGACAAGTCCTGGACAAGTCACTTGCCCTCTCTTTGCCTTAGTTTCCTGAGCTGTAAGGTGGGAATAATAGTAGTACCAACTTTGTAGAGTTGTTATCAGGATCAAATGAGATAGTATTTATAAAATGTTTAGCAGAGTTCTTCGTATATAGTGGGCATTATATAAATGCTTACTCCCTTTCTTCTCTCCTCCCCCCAGTAAGAGAGATAAACTAGAAATGTTGTTTATATGTATTGAAAAATACAGAAATTCCATGCAAAATGATTCAGTGTCATAGCTTATCACTACTACTACTAATCAAAAATTTGATTAGCAGGGAAGACAGTACATAACCAAATAATACTAGATTAGATGTCATAGTTAGTACCTCAGATAAGTTCCCAGCTATTTCCTTTCCTACCTTTCTAACCTCACTATTGTCATGTTACCTCACCATTCTTTATTTCAGTTTCCTCATCTGTAAAACGAGGGCCATAGACTAAATGACCTCTGAGCTCCCTTTCCCCTGTGAGTTGATGATCCTATAAACTCTTGATCTATTGTTAACAATAGTAATTGAAGCCATCCATTTTTTTCTTTTAAGGTTTGAGAAACCCTCCAAGACCTCTTCTGGTAGCTGCTCCATCCAGTACAGGAAACAGTGATTCTGATGGGGGGCTTTTTGCAGTCCCAACTACCTTGCCACCCAATAGCCGACATGGAAAGCTATTTTCACCTAGCAAGGATGCAGAATTGACTTTCCGACAGCATCTTGACACAATCAGTGTAAGTGCAGAAAGAGCATAATCTGAACCATGCCTAAACCAGATCTGTCTCCACAGGAGATGACCCTACACATTATTCCACAGATACTGTAAAGAGCTTGTTTCTTATCAAGCATGATCTCTGAAATCAAGATTCATTTCAACAGAGAGAGGGAATAGGTATTTGAGTGGTGATGTTTCTCTTGGGAGATAAAGACCTCACCTCTTTCTCATCTGATGATTTCCTTTGCAGATGCAGTCGGATTTCTTTTTGCCAAAGCCAAGGAAGTTACGAAATAGACACTTGCGGAAGCCATTGGTGGTACAGGTCAGAAGAACTTGTTATTTATTGTACCTGTCTATGGTCATAAAAATTAAGTTCTAGGATTTAGGGCAGACTGTTTTCTTGGTTTTATCATTGATTGATTCAACTAGTATAAATGATCTTTTCATTCTGCTTCCATTTTTCTGTGTTTAAAATGATATTAATATCTGCCCCCTTCTCTACCACCATATGTTACTACATTTATAAAATAACCTGCTTGTTTATTAGAAGTATAACCTCTAAAATCAAAGGTCTCTTCTACAAAGAGAAGGAGGGCAACAAGGGGCTAGCTGGGCATCTTCCATCTGCCCCAGAAGACTCTACCCTGCAGCATGTACTGCTGAATGAAGGGGTAGAAAATCATGCAACTGTTCTGACTGTATCCACTACAGATTTATGTTACACAGCTCCAGTTGTATCATCACTGCTGCCAGGCAGTCCTTCTATACTTCTTTATCAATTCACTGTCCCACTTCCACAGCAGCTCTTCCAAACTTTCTCATACCTCTATAAATCTTGCATGGTTTAAACCTTTAAACTTCATGTGCCCCCACCCTCCCAACTGAGAATCTTGCTTCACTTTATAGATAAAATTGAGGGGGGTGGCTAAGTGATAGAGTGAATAGAGCACGGGCCCCAGGGTCAGGAGGACCTAAGTTCAAATCTGATCTCAGACACTTAACATGAAAACTAGCCATGTGACCTTGGGCAAGTTACTTAACCCCAATTGCTCTACCTTCCCCCTCCAAAAAGCAAAAAAATAATTGTTAAAAAAAAAAGATAAAATTGAGGCCATTTGTTGTGAGCTCCTTCCTCTTCCCTCTTTCTGATCTCCTATTACTCAGTATTTATTGCCACTCTCTCATCCTTCACCTGTGTCTTTCCTCCTTACCAAAGCTATCCCCTCTCCTTGTTCTAGCAATCCCATTCTATCCTGTCTCCTCCAACAGATTATTGTCTTCATCCCCACTCTATCACTTATGTTAACTGTCTCTGTACAGATTCCTCTGCTGCCTCCAAACAGACCCGTGACCCCTCTCTTCAGAAAAACCTCCCTTGATCCTTTCACATCTGCTAACTATAGTCCTATGTCTTTTCTGCCCTTTGTAGCCAAACTCCTTGAAAAGGCTCTCCTTAACTCCTTTTAATCTGGCTTCTGACCTCATCATTCCACTGAAACTGCTCTCTCCAAAATTATCTGTGATTTTTTTTTTTAAACCCAATCCCACAGTCTTTTTTCTGTCCTCATTCTCCTTGACTTATCTGCAGCCTTTGACATAGTTGATTGCTCTCTCCTCCTTGATACTCTCTGCTCTCTAAGTCTGACACCACTTTCCTGGGGTTCTTTGTTTTTTTGGGTTTTTTTGACAAGACCAAATTGTGGTATGGTATATAGAGTGCTGTTCTTGGAATTGGGAAAACCTGAATTTAGATCCTACCTCAGACACTTACTGTAGTTCTATATGACCACAAGTCGTATAACCTTTCTTAGCCTTTGGTCCCTCACTTGTAATGCTGGAATAATAAAGTCTCTATCTCAACAAGGTTCTTGGGAGCATAAAATGAGTGAAAGTTAAAAGTAAAGCACATGGCAAAATTTTTCAGATTGTTGACTTCTTCTGAGTCATATATACTCAGTGTGTATATATAAGTGTATACACACACACACACACACACACACACACACACACACACACACACACACACACACACACACACACACACATGTCTTGGTCTTCCCTGACACCATAGTAGCTTTGTATGGTCAAATTCTATTTCTGTTGTTTGCTCATTTTTCTAGCCTATTTCTTGAATTTGAACTTTTGTTAAAGTCGGGCTCTGCTTACTTGGGGGTCTGGTGTAACTGCCAGACTTCAGGCTTTTTCATGCTGCTATTTTCAGAGTTAGTTCTGGGGGTCTGTAAGTTTTTGGTGCTTCCAAAGTGATGTGGTCCTGGGAGAAGTTTATTTATTGCTGTCCTCGTCTGTGCCCTGGTATTTACTTAGGAATTGCCTCTGTTCCCCTGCAGCCATAAGTGCTAGAGCTCCTCTTGGCCCTGAAACTGTGACCAGGGCCCCTGCTCCCTTGTGACCAACCCCCAGCACTCTTTTTCAACCTGGAACTGAGAAGTAGAACTGCATATGAAGCGGTGCCTTCAGAGGGTCCCCTGTAAATCTTTCTGACCAGTTATTCAACCCTTTTATTATCTCTGAGCTAAGAACTTGTAAAGCCGCTGCCGTGGCAGCTATTACTATTGCCATACTGTGTGTGCCCTCTGGATGTGCTTATCCCGGTGCTGTAGACTTCTCCTGCTGACCTCTTGTATCCACCTCTCCCTCTTATTGGTTCTGCCTCTCCTGAGTTTGACTGGAGGTGTTATTTTACAGTTGTTTGGAGGGGAATATCGGGAGAGTTCAGCTGGTGGCTGCCTCTGATCCACTGTCTTGGCTCCACTACTTATTTTCTTTTTTCTATTGATATTTGTTCCCTTATTTTACTTTTTTGAAATATATTTTTATAGATATCTTTTGTTTTCACATCATCTAGATTTCCCCCTGTATGCCTCCTTTCCCAGAGATCAATTTCTTATGACAAAGAAAAAGAGAAAAAAGTGAAGAAGAAAAAAGTTCAGCAAAACCCATCTGCTGTATGTCATGTTGTGCCCCATGCCCCCTGTAGGGGAGGGAGAAGTTCTGTTATTGCATGTAACTGGCTGGGGATCGAGATCATTTAAAATTTCTCTTGTGTTTACTATTCCTTCCATTTCCATTATTGTAATCATTGTACATTTTGTAATTGTTTTCAGTTGACTTTCTTTCTCTTGTCTCTACTTGATTTTGTTAATATCTCCTTATTTTCTTTTAATGGGCGAGAAAACTGAGACCCATAGGAGTGCAGTGGGTTGGCCATGGTCATACAACCTCTAGGTGACAAGAAGAAAATTTGGAATTGTGTCTTTGAATACTACATCCAGCATCCTTTCCATGTTGACACATTGCTCAGACTAGTGTGGCACCTAACTGAGAAGATGGGTGTTCTATCTCAAACTTCCTCTTTCTGGTAGTGGAACTATTAAGTCTCTTCCAGGTCCTATGTTTACACCCTTGAAAGTAATTTCTGGGGGCGGCTAGGTGGCGCAGTGAGCAAGAGTGCCAGCCCCGGAGTTGGGAGGACCCGGAATTGGTTCTGGCCTTAGAAAATGAGCACCCACACATAAATAATGCCGGCCATGTAACCTTGAGCAAGTTACTTAATCCCAATTGCTTTAATTAAAAAAAGAAAGAAATTTCTGAGTCTTCTCACTCCTTGGTGACTCCTGCCCTTTCCCCTGTATCGGGTACCAGGCCCTGATCCATGAATTCTGCCTTCAAAATCTTTTTCCTCATTTCCACAGGCCCTAACCTAGGTATTATTCTCATAACTTCTAGCCCTAGCTATTGTGATACTTAGAAGTTAAAAGACCCATTAAGTATTATAATTGGTCTTTTAACCTCCATCTTTTTTTCGTTTCTACTGCCAAACTAATTTTTGTAATTCATACCTCTAATTAGGTCATTCTATTGATCATAAGATGACTTCAGTGGTCCCTCATTACATACCTTTCAATAAGATCTACACATATCCCTTAGCCTACCATATTCAAGGTACTTTATCATATTACTCCATCCTGTCTTTCTATCCCTCTTTCATATTTTTGCCCTTCTTGTTTCCTTCACTATGTCCTGCATTTATCCTCTAATTTCTAGCCTAAATACCTTTACTTAGTTTTTTCCATCTTCCTGGAATTCCACTAATCATTTCCCTCCCCAAAAGTCTCTTTTAAGTGTTGAAATCTACTTAACCTCCTAGGCAAATATCATTTGTGTTGGAGTAAGTTTTTCTTTTTAAAACAATCATTATAGCAGAGCCAACTCTTCTGTTTTCCCACTTATAACAATATTCATTTTTCCCATCACCTGTGTAATTGGTGATTATCATTGCTCTCCCTTCCTACTATCTCAAGAATTAAGAAAGTAACCCAATCCTGTATGAAAGCAGACCCAATGGATTTATTCAAACTTAATGAGGATCAGAAAAAATATATAATGTTATGATGTTTATTATTCATAGTCTGAAACTTTGGGATAAAAGGGTCCTAAGAGTTGCTCAGAAGTTTCATTGCTTTCTTGTTTCATAGGATCCTTAATAAGGAAACTTTGTTTCACGATCCTCTACCACTTCTCATTCGCAGTGTTTACTTTGAACATGTCCCTTTTCTTAAGTCTCTTCTAAATGAATTTGACTCCTTATACCTGTGCCCTTTGCTTTTTCTCCTTAGAGAACACTGCTCCCTAGACCTTCAGGGAATCCATCCCACAATGTGTGTTCTTTCTCCATCATGTCAAATTCTTCTATAACAGGTAAGTGCTTGTGGTTCCCACAATTCTGCTACTTAGAATTTACCTGTGATTTTCCTTAATTTGGATTATAGGTTTACCTGGCATGAAAGAATTGATATGTTCCTGGGTTGTATATAAATAACATCTATGTTTGAAATACATTCAGAATACTATTTACTCCTGTCATTTATTTTTGGAGAGGAGCTTGTTATCTCTGCTGCTGTATATTGTTTGATAGCTGTAGTTTACATCTCTGACTTCTTTTTTGTAGATGATTAGTTCTGCTACAACTCTATGAGAATTTCTAAAAATCACTGAACTATGTAAAATTGAGCAATAAAAACCATAGGACTTAATGTTGAAAATGGGGATGGGACACAAGACTGAAAAAAAATTCATCAGTGACACATTTAAACAAAAAGGAACCTAAAAAAATCACAGCAAAGTTTTACACATACTAAGAAGTTAAGAAGTACATAAATACTACAATAAGTAGTTGCAATGCCTGAGGCCTTGGACTCTTGCTTGGCCTGCATCTCAGTTCCTGATGAGAAGGAGAGGGACCTTGGCCATGGTGGAAAGTGGAGAAGAGGTGGGAAGGAAGGTCAAGAGCTTTTCTCAGCCCTTAGCTTCTATTTCACCTGAAGATATACAATAAATTAGGACCTTTACCTTGAAAAAGACTTGATGTTTCCTTGTAGAAGTGGGTGTTGAAAGGGTTGCAGCTTCTGAGTTATTGTGAAGTGGTCCAATTTTCTTTGTTCTCTCCTGGATGAAATAGAGCATAAAAGTAAACACAAAATTCATGTTATGCTTAAATCATTCCCTAATGTATCAATCGTGTTGGGGTAAATTTTCCATTTTAAAACAAGCATTATAACAGAGCCAGCTTTTACTCTTCAGTTTTACCACTCATCACTCCATAAACTCCAGGGAATTGAGCAGGATTAAACTAACTTATATTAGTAGAAATTTTTATCAGGAAATTTGCTGTGATGTTCAAAGAGGGAAATTGCTACCTTGATTTACATTTTTTGCCTTGTGTGCTCTGCTGCCATTTGAACAGTTTTGATCCCATGACATCCACAGACCCTAAGATTTTCCTTATCATAATGTACTGCCATGTTTTTTAATTCTGCTGAGCCTTTTGTTCCTCCTTGACAAAATATCTCATCTAGCCCTTCTTTGTACTTTTTCTAACCCCAAAATCTTTGTTACTTTCCATGGGCAGTGGCAATAGAGTACTTGATAAAATCTGACTAGACAGAAATCTCATAGTAAAGGCTATGGGAAGTGGAAAAAGGGGAGAAACCTGCTATTCTGTATGCCTTGGGTGGTAAAATGAGAATAGGAATGAGAAAATTATAAATACATGTGTGCATTCTAGAAATTCATTTTTGTTCCCATCTCATAGGGAGAGGTTCATTTCGGCCAATCCAGTCCTCTCTGACCAAAGCTGCTTTGTCTCGACCTATTGTGCCCAAGGTTCTTCCAGCCCAGGCTGCTAATCACCTGTCCAGTAAGTTTCCGTGCCTAAGCATGAGATGAACTTGCAGCCAGCCCTATGCTTCTGAGTAACACTTTTTGAAATATTCTTTTCTTCTCCCTTCCATATCTCTTAAACCCTTGGAAGGAAAACCATGTAAGCTATTGTCTTTTTGGTTAAAGAAGGGGTCTTTGAGATAGCTAAGATATTTTTATGCATGGGAATGTAACTGCTTGTTTAGGAGAAGCCTTATTATTATCATCCTCTGTCTCTGTCTCTGTCTCTAGGTGCCATTGACTTGGCAGCTAAAAGTGCTGGTATTATCCCTGGGAGCCCACTACCTGTCCTGGATACTGAGGGTTTGCCTGGGATTACACAGTTGCCTTCAGAGGAAGTGACAGCCACAGTGACAGGGCAAAACTTGACTAGCTCACATCAGAATGGGGATGCCATGTCAGCTATGGGGGTTTGTATCAGTAACTTATATCTTTGTCACAAAAATTATGGAAAGTATTGCCATTTTCCCTAAGGTAATAGAGCATACATTAAACCCTGTGATATAATGATTATATTGCATTTAATTTTGTATACCATATTTAAGAGATATTGACAAACTAGAATTTGGCCAAGTAGGTACCTATGACACTGAGAACTAAAAACCAAAATAAGGTAAACCATGGGATTCTTGTGGACAATATGGTGAAATTTGAGCAGAATGATGGTATAAGTATGTTTTAAATGCTTTTAAATATGTTGATTTGTCACTGCTTCAGCTGTACTCAGATATTGGTTAAATGTATAGATGTCAGCCTGTAATTACAGGTCACTAAGAGAATGGAATGGTTCAGGGTTCTATCTTTTACACTATTCTGCCTAGTATTTTTGCTGACATAAAATACTGACATAAAAACTAAATGTTATGCTTATCAAATTTCTAAAACACACAAAGCTAGGAGGGATAGCAATGCATTGAATAATATATTGAAAATCCATATAAATGCAGTTGGAATAGTCAGCCAAGTATACAGATATGACATAATAGGAATTCTTTATCTGCACTTGTATGAGAGACACATTCAGGTACGTGACTGAAAACGAAATACAAGTCAGTAATGTGATGTGACCATCAAAATCCAAAGTGATCTTAGGTCCATTAACACAAATGTAATTCCAAATCACTGCTCTGTACCAGTCAGGCCACACCAAATATGCGTTCAGTTTGGCTACTCTGGTGTTTTTTTAATATAATTTTTATTCATAACAATTTGCTTTTACATAACATTCATTTCTAAATACGTCCTTCCCACGTTCTATAACCAGCAAGCCATCCCTTCTAATAAAAATTTAAGAAAAATATTTTTTTCCCAGCAGAAGTAATGAACACATCATCTGTATTAAGAGGTCAGCAAAGTATGGCCCTTATGAAATTTTAGTGTATTTTAAAATGTAAATGTCTTTCTTAACTCAAGAGGCTGACTAGATTTGACTCTACCTTTAGTTTGTTCATCCCTATTATATATGATGGCATAGGGAATACTGTACATTCTCATAGTCCCTAACCTCTGTGATAAAACAGAAAAAGATACATTTTCTCTGCTCTCCTCCATATCTAAACTTTCTACTATAGAAATGACACCATGTCTTAAGATGGATTTGATAAATTGGAACATACCTAAAATATAAAGAGATATACTCAGTGTCTTAAGGGTTGGTTAAAGGAGCTAGGGATGTTTTTACCCTCAAGAAGATGAGGTAGAGGGGCAAGATGATAGTTTATTCGAAGGGGTTAAATGGGGGAAGATTCATATTCTAGTCATGGCTCTAGAAGAAGGTGATTATAAGGAGGCATTTTTCTTCAGCATAAGGAAAAAAAATTCACAATTAGATTGTTAAAAAAAAAACAAAAAACAATGAATGATTAGACCTGTGTGTTGATGAGTGCTTTATCACTGTAGGCATTGAAGTAAAGGCAAATTATAGAGGGGATTTATGTATCTTATAGGGTTCTTTCCAACTCCAAGGTTCAAAGTTCATTTGAAAGAGTTAGGAATGTTTCATCTGCAGAAGGTACAACTTAGAAGAGGTCATATTTCCTTGAAATATTTGAAATGTCCTTTGGAAAAGATATTATATTTGATTGATACATGTTGCATTAACAAATAGGTTAGAACCAATGGAGCTGTACAGCCTTTTTAGTGCCCTAGTCCTTTAGAGCATGAATGACCACCCATCAGGAATGTTGCAGAATGTATTCCTATGTGGACAGAAAGTTAGACTGTATAACTTCCGAGGTCTTGTCTACTTTGTAAAATTACTTGATTTCCCACCTCAACTCTTCTTTTGGTGGAGTAAAGCTATAAAATTCCTAAGACTTTCATTGCCTACCATACAGGATCCAGGCACTAGCTTCTGGGAAAGGTAAGACCTTTAAGCGGCTCAGAAGCCCCAACTTCCTTATAGTGTCTAAGGTCTGAACCCTACGGTAAATGAGCTGACTTTTGGTGCTGGAGAAGAATTCTTTCATTTAAACAATCAGAGTAAAATATAAAGGAACCTGACAGTGTCTGACTTTGAAAGCAGTTTCAGGAGCTACCCCTCCAGACTATAGAACTTTATCTTTCTCTGACTTTAGTTTTTAGAAAGTCACTTAAATGAGGAGATATCTTCTGCTATGTAGGAATTAGTGTATTTACCGATGGTTTGTTTGGAGTTCTGATTTCTGGTATGTAGCAACACATAGATCCAACTAAGCAATGGGTTATAGAGCATTGACTTCATCACTTGCTAGTTCTATGACTGTGGCTCTGTTGTTTCATCTCTCAGAATAATTTTCTTCATCTGTAAGATAAGGAGAATACAATATGGACCTCACACAGTGGTTGTGAAAATAGCTGTAGCTTTTTGTGCTTTTTAAGCTGTAGTGTCCTATATATGTGAAGTGCTATTAAGTATAATTGGGAAACTTTCTGCTATTCCTTTTCTATTTCTAGGGCACAAGCAGTGGGTGCCGTGTTCCTTTCATCAGTATCCCAAGGCCTGAACAGGAATCTGTAACTCAAGGTTTCCAGGTAGAGTCTAAGCATTGTGTAACTACCAAACCAGTGCCACTAAGCCAGAGTTCATCTCCCCAAGTATGTCAGACCTGTAGTCTTCATCTTCCAAATACTTCTATGACCTTTGTCTTGCACGTGGTCTTAGTTTTATTATTTCCTGGATAATTATAGAACAGAGTTCACACTACCTGTAAGCATTTGTTTCGTTTGGAATTGTCTTCATTGGCTTGCTTTCTTTTCTTTTTATTTCCTTCTCTTCTCCAAATAGAGTTGTAGACTCAACATCTCACTTCTATCTTAGAACCTCCTCCCCTTTTGCCAATGAAGTTAACTCCTTTCTTGGTGACACTGGTAGAAGGCCTAGGGTTGGTTGACATTAGAATGCTGGTTCCAAAGACCATGTTATTAGCACTGCTTTTTGGGAGCCTAAGTGTTCCAGCCTTACCTTTTTGACTTATTTGCTTTCACTGGCAGCTTTAAGCAAAACAAGCCCTCTCTCAGAAGCAGTGTGATTCTATTGAAAGAGCCACAAGCTCTGAGTCCATATGCTGACTCTGATGCTTTACTTGCCGTATGGACAAGTTACTTGGCTTCTCTAGACCTCAGTTTCTCCATCTGTAAGATCACTTTGTACAAAAAGACCTTTCCCTTCTAAATCTAGATCCTGTGAACCTAAATTTCCTTTTGTGGAGAGAAGCAAGTGAGTCTAGATATAATTTTTGCTTTTCCTATTGGTCTTGAAATTGATAAATTACCATATCATAGGCCGGACGTTTTTTCAGGATATCTGAAACATTTTTACTCTTATGCCTGAGAATTATGAAATTTTTTTTCTCCATGTTACATATTTTTCAATTCTGTCTGACCGATTTCTGTGATAATGTTTATGTTTTTCTTCCCTCAGGGTTCACCTGTTCTATCTTTGTCTGAAATGTCCAAAGCCCCTCTCCAGAATGGTCTCTCTACTCCCCTTCCTACATCTGAGGGATCCAGTACCCGGCTTTCTCCACCCAATGTTTCTGCTCTGCTTGACATTTCCCTTCCTGGACCACCTGAGGATGTATTATCTCAGGGAGAACCTTCGACTCAGATCAGTGACTCCATCATTGAGATTGCTATCAGTTCTGGCCAATACAGTAAGTAACACTTCTGTTCCTTATAATCAGGAAAACTCTTGCTCCTCATTAAAAAAGAATATTATAGGGGTGGCTAGGTGAGTTGACCATGGGCCCTGGAGTCAGGAGGATATGAGTTCAAATCCCACCTCAGACACTTAACACAAAACTAGCCATGTGACCTTGGGGGAAATCACTTGACCCCAATTGCCCTACCTTCCCCCCTCCAAAAAGAAAAAAAAAGAATATTATTGTTTAACAGTAGGTAAGTCTCTGACTTCTTTCCTGGGTCTTTAGCAGATTTATTGAAAAGATGTTTGTTGGGGGCAGAGCCAAGATGGCAGAGTAGAAACAGCATTTCCAATGTGCCCTGCCCCACACAAATTTCAAACAATGTGAAAGGGGACTCCAAACAACCTCTGGAGCCACAGCACCCACAGAATGGCACAGAGAAGCTAACCTCCTGCTGAGGGCAGCGCTCTGTGAGCAGGCAGCACAGCGTGCTGGGAACCGAGCCCAGGTCCGAGGTTTTAGCCCCAGGGCGGCCGGGCCAGCAGCCAGCTGGAGGGACCCCAGAACACCAGCAATTGTGGCAATCCCAGAATTATCAGCACAGATATGCCTAGGACAAAGTGAGAGGTTAGTGCCCTATGGACTTTGGGACCAGTATTTGGGGAACGTGTGGCTTCCTCCCCTGGGGGCGAAAAGCTGCTGAAGAAACAGCTGCACAGAAGCCATTTTGTAGTTTCAGTAGTGGCTCTAGCTCCTGGTCTTTGAACTGTAGGAAGATCCAGCAATCAGTCTGGGGGTTAATCTCTCTTGCTTTAACCTGCTTGGATCTGGATTGTGGTCTGGGGGGAAGTTTGGGGTGGGTATCCAATTTGCCAGAGTAGGTGGAGGCTTTACAGAGGCCAACCAACTGGTGGAAGTTGTGAAGACCCCACGTTTGGGCGGAAGCTCCCCTGTCTGGTGGCAGAGTCCTACTGTGGCAACAAGCCCAAAAATCAAGTAATTAAGTGGCAATATGCCTAGGCAAACGAAACAAAATAAACAGAAAAGTTCAACATTGGACTCCTATTTTAGGGGCAAAGAGGTTCAAAGCATGGAGGAGGACTGTGAGGTCAGAACTCCTGCACCAAAAGCCCCAAATGAAAATACAAGCTGGCTACAGGCCATAGAGGACCTGAAGAAGCAGATAAGAGAAGTGGGGGAAAATTTGGGAAGAGAAATGAAAAAGATGCAAGAAAAGTATGAAATGACAGTCAACAGCCTGACTGAGGAAAATAACACCTTAAAAAATAGACTAACTCAAATGGCAAAAGAGGCTCAGAAAGGCAATGAGGAGAAGAATGCCTTAAAAAGTCAAATTGGCCAGATGGAAAAAGAATCTCAAAAGCTCACTGAGGAGATTCATTCCTTCAGAGTTAGACTGGAGCAAATGGAAGCTAGTGATTTTATGAGAAATCAAGATACTATTAAACTTATCCAAACAAATGAAAGAATAGAAGGCAATGTGAAATATCTCATGGGAAAAATCATTGACCTGGAAAATAGATCCAGGAGAGACAATTTAAAAATCATTGGACTACCTGAAAGCCATGATCAAAGAAAGAACCTAGAAATCATCCTTCAAGAAATTCTCAAGGAAAATTGCCCTAATGTTTTAGACCCAGTGGGGGAAATAGAGGTTGAAAGAATCCACTGATCGCCTCCTGAAAAAGATCCCAAAAAGAAAACTCCTAGGAATATTATAGCCAGGCTCCAGAACTCCCAGATCAAGGAGAAAATACTACAAGCAGCCAGGAAGAAGCAATTTCAGTATTGTGGAAACACAATCAGAATAGCCCAGGACCTGGCAGCTTCTACACTGAGGGATCGGAGAGCATGGAATATGATATTCCAGAGGGCAAAAGAGCTGGGATTGAAGCCAAGGGTCACCTACCCAGCAAAACTGAGTATCTTGTTTCAGGGGAAAATATGGTCATTCAGTGGAATAGAGGACTTTCAAGCATTCTTGAGGAAAAAACCAGAGTTGAATAGAAAATTTGACATTCAGACGCAGGAAGCAAGAGATGCTTGAGAAGGTAATCAAGGAAAAGAAGTCAAAAGAAACTTATCAAAGTTGAACTATTTACATTCCTACATGGAATAACAATAACTGTGTTTGATGAAACCTTTCTCATTATGAAAATAATTGAAGAAGGGTACATGGCATATGCTCACAGGTATACATGGATAGAGGGCACAGGTTGAATTTGATGGGAAGGGATGATTCTTTTTTTTTTTTTTGGAGGGCAATTGGGGTTGGGTGACTTGCCCGGGGTCACTCAGCTGGGTTTTTGTTTGTGTGTTGGGTGTCTGGGGCTGGATCCGGGCTCAGGTCCTCCTGGCTCCAGGGCCGGCGCTTTGCTCACTGCGACACCTAGCCTCCCCAAGGAAGGGATGAAGTCAAGAGGTGAGAGAGGAAAGTGGCAAGAGGAGATGGAGAGAGACAGGGTAGGGTAAACTATCTCATGTAGAAGAGGCAAGGGGAAGTAGTTGCAGGGGAGGGGAAGAACAGGAAGGCAAAAAGGCAAAAGCATATTCTCATTGAAGTTGGCTCAAGGAGAAAATCACATACATACTAAATGGAATATCTTACCCTCACTCTCCTGAGTAGGGGAAAGGGGGATGAGAGGTGGGGATGATGGAGGGGAGGGCATTCTGGGGGAAGGGGAGGTTGGAAGTACCCACTATCAAAGAGGGACAGGATCAAAGTAGGGAATGGACCAGGTGGGAGGTGAGATGGGTGGGAGGGAAATATAAGCAGTCTTTTACAATATATCTACTATGGTAATGTTTTGCATAGCTATACATGTACAACACATACTGAATTGCTTATCTTCTCAGAGGGAGTGGGTGACAAGGGAGGAAGGGAATGGATCTGAAAATCTAATTTTTAAAATTAAATGTTTCATAAGATGTCCAAGCATTGGGGCTCAGAGATTCACCTTGCCCTAATGGCAAAGTTGAAGAGGGGGTATGGGAGAAGATATGGGAGAAAGCAAATTGGATGAGGGGATATCTGGTGGGACTGCTATTCTGGGGTGGTGGGTAGGGAAAAAATGGGGGGAAATGTAACTCATAATCTGGTGGAAATGAATGATGTAAACCAGAAGTTAATAAAGCATTTGTTTAATTTAAAAAAAAAAAAAAGAAAGAAAAGATGTTTGTTCTTGGGAATCTAGTAGTTTAAATTAAAAGAAGAAAATGCTGCTAGATTCCCTTAGAGAAGAATTATTGCTAGAAAGTAGGGCTACCAGTGAGCTTGTGTTCCATTGGCATTAGAAGACAGAATTGTCAGTGCTTAAATGTATTTTAACCTGATTACTTTGTCTTTACCTGGGAAAGGAATTAAGAGATGGATTTAGAGATACCTAGGCAGGTGCAATGGATTGAGTGTTGGGCCTGGAGTCAGGAAGACTTGAGTTCAAATTCCATCTCAGACGCTTATGAGCTGTTCAATCCTGTCACTTAAACTGTGTCTGCCCTGGTTTCTTCATCTGTAAAGTAGGGATCATAACAGCACCTACCTCACAGGGTTATTATGGAGATCGGATGAGGTAATATTTGTAAAGCCCTTAGCACAGTGCTTGGACACAGTAGTTAATAAATACTTAATCCATTTCATCCCACTGTGGTGTCAATGGGGATGAAATTAATGCTTGATAAATGCTCCTAGATGTATCAGCTGGAGAGTAGTATTTGTTAAAACAGCCAAATAGTAACTTCTTCAAAGTGAGAGTAAGTCCGAGTCTTGCAACTTCCCTTTGGAAGTTTATGTTACTGATTGTATTAATACTGTTCATCTTGATTTGGAAGTGTATGCTGTTTTACATTGTTAGACTTCAGGTACTATGACTAGCATAATAAAGGTTAGATCAGATGTTTTTTCTTCTAACTGAAATTTTATTGATACAATATTCTTTTTATAGGCGAAGGAGTTTCTCTTTCTCCAGCAAAATTGAATGGCAGTGACAGCTCCAAAAGTCTTCCATCCCCATCCAGCAGCCCTCAGCAGAACTGGATTGCCTCTCCCACTCATGATCCCCAGTGGTACCCCAATGATTCCACAGACTCTTCTCTCAGCAGCCTGTTTGGTGAGTTTCTCTTTTAGGGTACAGTACACTCAGACCCTTGACCCCAGGAGAACATTTCTTCTTTAGGAGCAAGCATCTGAGCCAGAGGTTTCCCTTGTCTTATATAGGTTATTTAGTTGATTAAAGATCATTTGACGTTGATTCTCTAGAATATAGTTGACTCTGGGCAAGTCTCTTAACTTCTGTTTGCCTCATTTTCCTCAGCTATATCAGGGGTTATGGGAATATTAATAGCTCCCACTTCATAGGGTGGTTATGACAAATGAAAAAATATTTGCAAAGTTCTTAGCACAGTGCTTGGCACATAGTGGACCCTTAAATGCTTCTTTGTTGGTTCTCACTTTCCCTTTTCTCCCTCCCCTTTCTTTTTTCCCCTCCCCCAGATTTAGCATCCATGTCAGTCTTTGCTTTACAATTTTTAAACAAAGTTATGAATGATAAGTAGGAACTGCTAGTATTCAAGATTAATTTGGAATTACACCTACCCTTCTTTTTCCACTGACTGTACTGAACTGGTAATGAGAATGATCCTGAATCTGAGCCATACATGAAGTAATTAATCAAGTCAGGAATCAAGTGTACCAGTATATTGTGTCAATATGTTGAGGTCAGGGAACCATAAGATGGTAAGGTTTAGGGGTATGTGAGACCCCTTAATACCTACATGCCAGATCTTGCCTTCTCTCAGCCAAAGAAAAGCAAAGTTTATGAAAGGTTCGCCATAATGTACTCTTAAGGAGCCTGGGTATCTGGGACACTTGTGTTGGATAAGTGGGCCAGAATAATCTGACACAGTGAATCTATGCTAGATAATTCACAGCTCCTTCCTGGAGACAAGATGGAGCTTTATACAGAAAGATGGGGTGGGAGGATTTAGAGGAAGAGTTTGGGGAGGGTCTTCAGGAGTAGTCAAATGAGGTCAGACTCCAGTAATGAGAGATTAAGGGTGGGAAATAACTGGAGGCTACCTGGAGATGACAGATTGTAAATGGCTAGGCTAGTTCTTGAGTAACTGGGGTTTCCAGAGCCTGTACTTCATCAAATATACTCTAATTTTTAGCATTGTTTTAGAAAAAAAAACAAGAGTTTAATAATTTTTATTTTCTTCTTTCCACTATATAGCAAGTTTCATCTCACCAGAGAAGGGCCGGAAGATGCTGCCAACTCCAGTTGGGACTGCCAGTGGTACTTCCCTACTGGGCCCCAGCTTGCTGGATGGAAACTCTCGGGACTCATTTGTCTCCCGTTCATTGGCTGATGTTGCAGAGGTATATTTTCCCATGTTGGGCTTTTTATTCAGTAGCTTTGCCCTGATCATGAATACTTTTTTACTTGTTCTTTTTTCCTCAACATTTGAGTACTTTTAGGATAAAAGTATGTCCTTACCCAGCATTTCAAATCCTTTAATTAAGTTTCCAAAGCAGGGACTCTCCCAAGGTATGTGATTAATCTACTGGTGAGTGGGAGGCTAGTTTACATCTCACCCTCCTTACTGTAGGGATTTATAAATTAAGGGTTTTATCTCTAGCAACCACACCTACACTTATCATCAACACCCCCTTACCTTCCCGAGTTCTGAGTCAAGAGAAGTCAACCAGGAGTAGTTAAAACTCTTACTAGTACTGACTGGACTATTTGTCACTGAGAAAATTCCTGCCTCTGCCCTGCCCTCTAACAATTCTCTCTCCTTTCAAATCTTTTAGCCTTGTGTCACTGAGTAACAAATAGCTTGCCTGCCTCCTTTTTGTTTTGGAAAGGACCTTGGGAGTTACACCAGATGAGCAGATAGCAGATCTATTACACTATCTTCCTCCAACTTCACCCCTTTTCCAGACTCTTTGTGTG
Organism: Gymnobelideus leadbeateri; assembly: GCA_011680675.1. Taxonomy (NCBI): domain Eukaryota; kingdom Metazoa; phylum Chordata; class Mammalia; order Diprotodontia; family Petauridae; genus Gymnobelideus; species Gymnobelideus leadbeateri. The sequence goes on from WOXC01004884.1 coordinate 852,617, forward strand.
GAAGGCATCATCTTTTCATTCACAGAAGTTCTCAATCTTGGTATCATCTGTGACACCCCACTTTTCCTCATCCAATATAGTTGATCTGTTACCAGATTTTATAGTTTTTACCTCCCTGTCTCTTTCAGCTTTATTCTTTTCTCTACTCACACCCTAGTTCAAACACTCATTATCTCTTATATGGACTATTGCAGTAGCCTCCTAATTAGTCTTCATGATTCACTCTGCTCTGGAGTGTCTTCAGAATGGTGACCAAAGTGATTTCCCTGAAGTGCAGGTCCCAACATACCACTTTCCAGCTCAGATTCCAGTGACCCCCTGTTTACTATAGGAACAAATATTATTTCATCTCTGTCTCATCCTTTTAAAATTTCTATTTTTGGCATAATTTTTATAGCATAACTATTAATACAACAAATGCATCTAATTTATAAATAAATATATACTTAGCAATACATACTCAAATTTTTTACTGATGGGGTGTATGTTCAAAAAAGTTTGGAGACCACTGCTTTAATAGATTTTTTTTCCAGTTTGTAGTAAGTTTTATCTACTCTTGAAACTTCTCATATCTTCATTTGTTGGACAAAGCCTACAGTTGAGCAACATGAAAGTCCTCACAGATGAAGCAGAACGGTAGAACTAAAAGACACTTTAACCATCACTAGTAGAACCCCTTTTTTTTTCCAAATGACACAGCAGAGTCTAGACTTTAACAAGAAAGCATTATCCATTGCCTTTGGAATAATTTAACAGTAGTGTGGTGTAGTGGGGGAAAATCCCTGATTTAATATCTGAAGACCTCGGTTGATTGACTGATTCTGCTACTTAAAACTTAGGTGTGCTCTTACAAGTTCATTAATTTGAATTTCAGTCTCCCAGCTATGTAAAATTAAGGAAAGAGAAGACTGCCACGATCTCTTTAAGTCTGATCTCACGCTTCCCCTGACTGGGCGACAGTAGCTTCCCCTTCTTTTAAATGTGTCTGGTTTTGCAGAGGTGATATTTCCTGTTGCAGTTCTCTCTTTTGCCATGCAGTTCAGTGGGGCTGAGGCTAGCAGTAAGGATATGTAAATGCTGCACAGATGCCCACTTAGCTCATACTCTGAGTTAATATCCCAAAATGATCCTAAATTGGCCTGTTAGAACTCTGGAAGCTTGCTGCTCAGCTTTCTACAAATACTTGGACCTGTTCTAGGAGTTAGGGTCTTTACAGTCATATGAAGTCTGTTTCCTTCTCCTCAACAATTTACAACACAGTTTAAGAGGTAAGTCAGACACACAAATGACTATAGTTGCCAGTGGCAATATTGAGTAATATGAACAAGAGCAAGGACTTCTATTTAGGGTTTATTCTTCCTCTACTTATTGATAGTCTTGTATTGAAACATTTGACAGTGTGGGAATATATTCACGTCACTTCATATGCCAGTTGCCAGGTCATTTGCCAGCTAGTAGTACATCTTAACTAACAAGAAACTATGCAGAAGGTTAAAATACATGCAGTGCCTGCCTGGCACATAGTAGGTATCTAATAAGTTCTTGTTGACTTCGTAGAACTTCTATCATCTCCATATATGGGTAACAAAATGGGACTGAGTTCAGTTGGGATATTTGAGACACAATCCAGTTTTCATATAAGTCACAGAAATCTTCATGTTAGGGGCGGCTAGGTGGCGCAGTGAGTAGAGCATCAGCCCTGGAGTCAGAAGGACCTGAGTTCAGATCTGGCCTCAGACACTTAACACACACACACACACACAAATAAAAACCTAGCCGTGTGGCCTTGGGCAAGTTACTTAACCCCAATTGCCCTCCAAAAACCAAAAAAACAAACAAACAAAAAAAAGAAATCTTCATGTTACTTTCTCCCACCTAACTTGGCAGAAGTCTAGTTCCATGACTAGATATGTAAAGAAAACCATGAAAGAAATTCATATTCATCCAGTGCACCCACTTTCCTCTCAGGTCTCCCAGAATTTAGGATGGCCTTATATAGCTTAGAACTAAGTGATTCCCATTTATCTAACTTGCAATATTTCCCTTTCTTGCTGTGTCCTCTAGGTTGTGGATTCCCAACTGGTATGCATGATGAATGAGAACAGCATTGATTACATCTCCCGTTTCAATGACCTTGCCCAGGAATTATCCATCACAGAGTCAAGTCGACGGGAGGTCCTTTTTGATGGAGGTGGAAGTGGCCCTCCAGTGGGTGACCTCTCACAGTGACCATGCTTGGTGATGAGCACCATGGTGGCCATAATTAGGATAGACTGATATTACACATGGTCATCTTATGGTTGTTTTCTGATTGTTGGGGGGTTGGAAATCCCACTCTCAATAAAGGCAGCATCTTCTAACATTGGAACAGCTGTGCGTCCTGGAATCTATAGTATACCAGGAAGTGATCACTGAACAGTATTAAAGAAGAATTCCCATGAGAGGAGCTAGAGTTAGTGATGTGGTTGGAAAGAATCAGACTAGTTCTCTGGAATGGCATGAGTAAAGACTGTTGATGAGAGAATCCCTTTCTGAGGCACTTTGTGCCCATATGTAATATTTTTAGTTCCATGTCAAGATTGGGGTCCAGATGAAGATTAGTCTTATGTTAAGCCTAAATTTATTGTATTGAACATTCCAGTTGAAGGAGAAACTACTACAAGTTTTCTTTTTTAAAGGGAAGAAGTTGAGAGTGCCTTGGAATAGCCATTAAGTCCTGGAGAATTTTAAGCCACACTCACTGGTGGGAGGGCCCAAGTCACTTCTGCCTTCCTCCTATTAATCCTTTGACATTCTGTTACTATGTCTGTAAAGTGATGGGAGTTTGATAATCCATGATGCATTCCTTCTTCCCTGGGGAAGACAGCACAGCATTTCTTGGGCTCTCTGTAATTATAATTGCATTCCAGGGCAGATGATAGTGCAGATAAAGGCCTTATAGTACCTGGGGTAGCAGAGGGAGAAATATTGGTCTTAATAGATGTCAATTTGTTGCGAAGATTTTTCCTATCACCAGCTCTATTGAAATACCAAACTTCCCCCAGTTCCTTAACTGTAGGTTTTGCCTGATTTAACAGGACAGGTAAAAGAATCATGTCTTATGCAGGTAACATTGATTTTTTTTTTTAACTTTTGAGGGAGAAAAAAGATCTTTCTTTTATTTTGTGAATTAGGGACCATTAAAGAAGAAAACCCAATTAAGTTTGATTTCTTTCCCTCTCCTACTTGCCTAGTTTTTTTAAGGGTGGTTCAAGGCATCATTTTTAGATGAAGACCTCTGCCTGTAAATTCTTACACATTTGATGGAATTTTGTTTGACATCTGAAAAGAAATCAGTGATCCTTAATATTTGGGTAGTTTAGATGAAGTGATTTTTCTCCATCAAATTTTCTTCTGCTTTTGGTTGACCTTCAGCATATGTTGTTCCGTTATATATACTCTTGGTCCTCATTCTTCTGGGACCATTGAGCACCTTTCACTCTTGCCCAGCATCTCTTTTCAGAGAATTCAAGAATAAGGGCTTATGTTCATTTGAGGTAATTCCTTAGTATACGAAAGCCATGTCCTTTGTAGAGAGAGGTCTTATAAATTCCTATAGTCAATTCTTTACATAGCAGGTGAACCCATTAAATCCATCCGCAACTATGTCTTAACAGCCAACTCTGCTTACACAGTCTATTTAAGCATCCATGCGAGGAAGTTCAACCTTGGCCGCAGTGTCATCTGTGGTTTTATCCACCTGACATATTTAACTTTAGGTTATTACCTACTTAGCTTGTTGTCCAATGTTTCTATCTACTGTGCCATTAACCCCCACCTTTGTTGAAAGTAAGAACAGCATTTCTTCCTCTTAGTAATATTCTTAGGGAGGGCCAGTAGCCTTCAAGCCTATAAATGTTATGCTTCTTCAGGGGAAAAAAAAAGTTCTTCTACTCCATATAGAGAATTGTGGAATCCCACAAATTGAGATTGTTTCATTTCAGTAATAAAGGGCAGACATTCTAATACTAAGACAAGGGAGATATTTGGGGTTACTGGATGGAGAACATCTGGTTTTCGTGTTGTAGTTTCACTCCCTTATCCCTGAAACACTTAGGAATAAAGTTTTTCTTAAGAAAGTAGCAGCACATAATTAATAATAAAGGAGAGGAGAAATATGGCACCATTAGGTCAAGTGATGTGAGCAACTGTAAACCAACCTGACCATTTTCTGGGTTGATTTATCAGTCCTTCATACTCAGTAGAACTGGAGAGTATCTCTTGCCCTTGATATCTAACTTAGCCAAGGGTTAAAACTCTGCTGGCTGAGTTTGCAGCAATATTAGTCTTCCTGAACTGTGTATTCTAATGCCATAGAAACCAAGGAGTCTTTCAGGAGTATTTCTGAGATTAATGACCAATTCTATCATGACCATGTGGCCAACTGATAATACTTCTAATCTAGTTATGTAACAGGAACTCTCATAACTTAGGGCAACAAGTGGAAACTAACTAGCTGGTTTTAAATTAAAGACGAAGGGAAAGAAAAATATTGCAATAAGCTTATTCAAAGACTTTAAAAATCATAAGTTCCTGTTTTAGGTCTCTGGAACAGACGCTACTTGCTACTTGCCATACTCAAATAATATCTTGTTGCTACAAGTAATATCTCAGGTAGTTAGGTTAGGGCAGCTGGAACAGGATGGAAGGAGAAAGTGATTTGTTAACTACCTGTTTAAGTCTCCTTACCAGTGACAAATATGAATTCCTATGCAGACCTTTGTTTTTCCTTTTCACAAGTAATGTGGATGCTTTTATTTAACAAGATTAAGGGAACTTTCATAGTTTGTAGCAGAATATTAATCTATTTCTCCTAGCCTTATAAATATATGTATAAAAATAGAAATCTTTCAGAGAATCAAAGGTAGACCAGCATATGTCAGAAAGTAGGAGAATTCTTTTGTTTCCATTCAAGAGGATGTCTCAGCCTTTCAGTATGAGCTTACTATGTGCATTTGAGCTGAAAGCATATCAGTTCCTTAAAAAAATTCAGGACTGAGTAAGAACCTCTAGATCTTACAACATTGATATTCTTGGCCCCTCATCCTTTTGTGGAGTATACAATGATGGGCATCTCCTGTTTTATCTTTCAGAAAATGCATTCTTTAATATAGTGCTTAAAATGAGATATGCTGTAATATGAGTCTGCTAGGTGTAGAGTTAATTGAAGGAGAAGAGTTAATTGAAAACAATTAGCTTACCAATATTTCCTCTGTACCTGTAAGTCTCCTGGTCCTAAGTATAGGAATTGCCATTGTTTATGAGGCTACCCCATGATATAACTTCTAGATGGATGGCCTTTATTCATCTTAAAACCAAATCATATTACTGAGCTCAAACTTGTTTTGCAAAGAGATGTTTTGTATGCTGATGCTGGAAACCCCTGAGGAAGAAATTTAAATACTTGGATGCATTTCTAAGGGAATACTGACTGCACTTTGGTGGTTTTTCTTTTCTTTTTTTTTTTTAAAACAGCTTCCCAAACCTTATAGCTCTCCTAATTCCACAATAATTTGTAAGTAATGTTAAGTAAATTAAACCTTGGAAGCACTACAGCAACCTGTTATCATACATTACTGGAACAGGATAACTGGCTTTAGAGCTTATGGTTTGGCAGCAGAACCTATTGCTGTTTCTTTGAAAAATAGTTAAGCCATATCATCTAAGGTTTTTGGCTTGTTTGAGATGTGAATTTGTTTTATAGATTATAAATATACATATGCAGTGTATGTATAAAGCAGATTGCCTGTCCTTCCTGATTATTTTTTGTACCATATTGTAAATTATATTATTTATTCTTTACCAATTTTGGAAAAAAAAAAGGTGTTTTGGCTATTTAATATAATAAACAAAAACTGTTAAACTTCCTATGTTTAAATTTCCAGTTCAACTTGTAAATCTGTTTTTATTATTGTGCATAAATACATACTAATACTTGATCTAATAATTGTCCTTTTCTGCTGTTTTTCTGTTTTGACTTGCGTTTTCCACCTGCAATGGCTATAAATGATCCTTATTACTTAAAACCTAGATTGCTGAAAGAGATAGCCAGCTGCTAAAGGAAAATTACACCCAAACTTTTCTTAGGGAAGTTGTGAGGATCAAGTGAGATAATCTTTGTAAAGTGCTTAGCATAGCACCTCAACAGAGGCATTTAATAAATCCTCTCTCTTTCTCCTTTCCTTTTCTCCCTCTGTCCACATGGGGAGTCCTACCCTTATGACATTGCCAGTCATCCTGACCTATGTCTTACCACTGGACTTCAAATGACTCTAGACAGGCTGACTTTGCACAACCTGTGCAAAGACCATCCTGTTTCTACTTCCCCCCTTTTCTTTCCCTCTGTCCACATGGGGAATCATATCCTTGCACGTGGGTGCTCTGTCCAAAGGAATATAAATTTTGATCACTTATACCTTGGTTTGGGGACTAGATTTTTCTTTTCTTCCCTACTTGTGGGTTTTTTTCTTCCAAAACTGGGACAGTTAATTTGTCTCGTGTAGTTTTCATTTATGATTTTTGAAATACAGCTCTGGAAAACCAGGCTTTGATGAAGCCCTTGGGAGTCAGATGGAGCTACTTGACTTCGTTTAAACCCAAATCACTGTGGCTTTCACTGACTGACCTATAATGGGAGAGGATGAGAGAGAGAGACAGACAGACACTTCGGATGACTCTGAAGGAGAGAGTGAGGCTGATGACTTCGAACATCCCTGCCTCATTTAAATCCAATTCACTTGCCACTCAAGACATCACCCTCCTTGCATCATTGGTCCTCTTCCAGAACTAAGGACAAGTAACCAAAAGTATGTTAAAGAGCTATATGGTGAGAGATTTATTCTAAAACTAAGAGACATATTCTATGTATAATATGTATACTATGTTGTATGCGTACTATATAATATGTATACTATGTATACCTACATATATAAATGTAATATGTATTCTCACATATATTGGCTGCTAGCACAGGTTCTTAGATCTGCTTTACTAGGAAAGAGAGCTGTTTAAGGGATCAACACTCTTTTTCTAATTACATTCACTAGTTCAGAGGAAAAGTCAGCACCCTGAACTTAAGAGAAAATATAAGCAGAGAAATAAAGACCAACAGACAGGGCTCTGACTGCCTGAGTCAATTATATACTTTATATACATCCCTGTATCGAGAGAGCCTTTATATCTGAGCAGTCTGGGAGCTCTGAACATACAGCCGCTCAGAATCCCGACCAGGGAATCACAAGATCCTTCTCATAAGTGAGCTCCCAAAACAGAATACCAACTCAGAGGATATGTACATTTTTCAGAGCCAGAAGGCATCACCACCCTCTTGACTCAGCCTCTAATTAGAAATTAGCAAAAGGTGTGAAAGCCTTCCTACACGCTAGCCTCCCCTAAGCAAGCTTCCCTTATGGGCTCCACCTGAAACTTATTTATTAATGGGCTGGGAAGATCTTAAATCCTATTAACATTGTAGTCAGACAGCTTACTTAGAATCAAGTGTCTGAGACTAGAGTTAAACTAAGCTCCTCCTGACTCCAAGGCTGTTTCTCTATTCACTTCCACTCCTAGCTGACCCCAAGATCCTCACTTCTGTACCTTTGTTCAAACAGTTTTCATACAGTATAAAATGGGGATCTAAAACAGAAGTATAGATTTGGAAGTTGCTTCTAATGCCAATTACAGTTTTCATTTTGTAAATAATAGTATGAATGCTTTTTGACCTCTAATTGGCCCCAAAATTTTTACTCACTGACAATCTGTCTCTTTCTAAGAAAAGCTCAGTGGTCGATAGTATTTGTCACCAGTTGCTCTGGAGATAAAAACAAAGGAAACAAGTTGATGCTGTCAGGCTACAGTGAAGTTCTACAATTGTAGCTGGATAGATATTATCCAGGAAAAGTTGACTAAAGATTTTCCTACGTTCCCATTCTCCCTTTCCCTATCTAGCAGTTCTTAACTGAAAATACCAGGTGCTGCTACAATTATTGAATGCTTGTATTGGGAAGAGAGCACCTTATGTATGCTTTAGGCACCAGAGGAGATAAGAATTTATGCCTTTTGGTACCAGAGGAGATGAGAATTAGGCTCATACCAGGTCTCTGAATTTAAACTTTGTCCAATAATTTAACACTATAATCATTTATTAAATGCCCGTGTAATAATCCCTCCTTTCCACAGGGAGTTTAGGTTCTACTGGGAGGTAAAGGCAAAAGTTAAAAGGGGGAGGGTGTGTGTGTGCAGGGAAGGAAAAAGATAATGAAAGCAAAGATGTTCGGGCTTTTTTTTTTTTTTTAAATAGAAAAATAGCAGGTGCCACAGCCTGTAGGTGAATCACAAGTGTTAGATGAGGAAGAAGATGGTTTTTTTCATGCTGTTTACTCTCACTTCAGCCACTTCATATCTGCTTCTAAGACATCACAAAATATAAACAAGGTTGGTCAGAGCATTTGTAGTCTTTAAGAGGAAAGACAAATAGAAAGTGATAGTATACTTTTTAATAATAGTATATAGCGCTTCAAGGTTTGCAAAGCACCTCACATATGTCCTCATCCTCCCAACAACCCTGATAGTAGGTGCTATTAGCTCCATTTACAGAGGGAAACAAAATTAAGTGACTTACCAAGGATCACTCAGCAACTGTTTGAGACAGGATTTGAACCGAAGTGTTCCTGATTCCAGGTGCATGCACTTTGCCATCACGCTAGGTGATTTTTTGGAAAATATTCATATCCTTCGACCAAGTTATCTTTCACGTAATGGGTTTTGATCACATATTTTTGACATTTATTTACTTAACACGTAACCCTTGAAAGATTTTTTATAGAAATATTCTTTCCCAGTTGCCGCTCCCCTTATTCTAATTGCACTGGTTTTGTTCAGGCAAAAGAGCGTTTATTCCAACCCACAGATGCGCTTCTACCAGGGCGTTTGCAGGCGAATAATTATGGTGGCCCTCGAAGACTTGAAGATCTTAACCAAGACTGCCAAGAGATGGACTTGAGGAGTCGACTACGGAGAAGACTGGAAGAAACCAGTGCACGCCTGGGGGGGGGGGGGGGTAGGCCCTCGGGAGCGGCGCTCAGATCCCCAGTCCCTCCTAGACCCGACTGGGGTGGGCGCAAACCGCGAGGGGATGTTAAAGATTCCCTCCCGGCGGAGGGAGGCGGGTGCCGGACGAGGGGCGGCGCGCTGAGCGACCACGGGCTCTGAGGCCCTGATTGGCGGCCGCGGCGCCCAATGGGCGAGCGGCGGGCGGCCCCTCCCTCCTTGCGGAGGTGGGTGGGAGCGGGAACAGCGCTGGTCTGCAGTGCGAGAGTAGTTCTTCTGCTCCTGCCGCCGTCGCTGCCGCTTTGGCTGCCACAAGCACTACCGCTGCCTCAGCCGCTTCCGACATGTTCCAGGGGAGGGAGAACGAGGGCGGCAAGCCAAGCTCCAGGTGCGGCCGGCTGCGGGACGGGCCGCGGGAGAGGCTGAGTCGAGCCGAGGCGGCGCCCACCCGGCTCGGGCCACGTTGAGGAAGGAAGCGAGGGGGGCGGGGCAGACTAGCCCGGGTGTAGGGGATCGATAACGGGGTGCTCGGGCGGAGGGAGGGTTCTCGTGGGCTGAGGCCGGGGCGGGAAGGGGAGCCTGGCGAAGGATCCTTGGGAGTCCAGAGGAGGGAACAATTGGAGGCGGGGGAGAGGGAAGCAATTGGAGTGAGCGCGGGGAAGTGGGGGAGGGGAGACCTGCATGAGGGGAGGGGGCTGAGTTCTCAGGCGACCCCACTGGAGAGAAGGTGGGTACTAGGGGGTGTGGCAACGGAGGTGTGAGCGACGGGGGCGGGGATGGGGAGGAGGCATAAGTGGGGTTTGGGACTCGTGGAGGGGCCTTGGGTCAGGGAGGGAGCCTGAAGATGCTCCGGGTCTTGGGGGTCCGCTACTTTCTGCCCCCTTGGAGGATGTAATTTGCTCCAGGCGGGGGTGGGGTCGTGCTCTGGGAACTGGCTAGGAAGCCTTCCACACTTGGAGGAGAACCCGTTTCCACTTCCTGTTTCCCGCTTTTCTTTCGGACTGGGTGCCCTAGGTGCAAAGGACTTTTACACCAAGGATTCTTAACCCCTTCGGTGTGGTGAAACCTATAAACCCCTGCTGAATGTTACAATAAAATGCATAAGATTACAAAGGAAACTAATTATATTGAAATACTGTTACAGATTTTTTTTTTTTAAATCACGGAATCCAGGTTAAAAACAACTGCTTTACAGCTTAGAGGTGTATGCACTTTTAGATGTTATTTGAATTGTGGGCATCAGAAAGCAAGGAAACCCTCCTAGGATAGAGTTAACAGGTCAACTTTGGGCCATTCGTTTTAAAAGTTCCGTAGAAAAGATGGCATTTTTTCACTGCTGGACCTGGGTTTCCTGGTACTTAATTGAATTTCATGCTGTATAGAGGCAATGTGACCTAATAAATAGGATGTTGAATGTGATCTTTCTAGCATATCACAATAAATGTAATAACCTTAAGATCACTTTCCTTGTGCTCTAGAAAAATTTAAAATTTCCATCAATTAATTATACAAGTGAACAGCCCCAGGTAAACATGAAGTAAAAGAATCTTTGTTGAGACTAGAAAATGTCTCCAAGCTGAATATTCAGGGCTGTGGAAGTTTAGGGAAGAGTTGTGGTGCCAGGAGTCTTGGAAACAATGACAATGTTTGTGATACCAGCAGAGCTTAGGTGCCTTATGACTAAGCTCTTATTTCTCTTTTGTAGTTTCTCTCTTCTTGTATGTGGTGTGGGCACATCTGTATAATCATCAGTTTAGTTTGCTTAGCACATAACAGAATGGTATTGAGTGCTTAAGTCTCATTTGTAAAAGTTTTAATATATGGGAGATATTCTTATCAGTTATGTCTCATTACTTTGATTTTTGATTCAAAAAATAAAAATCTCTGAAATGTATTTGGTAATTTTGGAGATAAGTTTGTGTTAGTCTTGCCTCAAGAAGTCATCTGGAGCTACTTGATTGCTGAATTTTTGTTTCATAAATTTGCCATTATTCAGCTCAAATATGGAAATATTCTTGATTTTGTGTCTGTAGTGTACTGAGATCTTCTTTGCCCTGTAGCATAGTACATTAAAGCAGAACATTTCACCACTTCTGGATGTTTTGCAAAAGGAAAATATTCTCAGTTCATAGTTGCATGAAAAGCCAAACCAGGATTTCTCAGCAGAAAATTTAGGAGCAGAAAAGTGTCCCTCCCAAATTGTTATTGTTCTAGCTAAATGGTGATGTCCCAACTTGGCGGCGTTTTTTGTAGATACTTGAGACTTGAATGTTTCTACCTTCTTGCTTTGAAGTGAGTCACAGAATTTTATTCTTCCTTTATAGGTACTTACCTTTTAATATTCATTAACATTACTTGTCATTCTTTGTTTTTCTTATAACGGATTATGTTGCTTAAAGATATTCTAAAAAAGATTTTTGTGTGGCATAATGATTTATCCATTATTAATCAAATCTTTCATTTCTTCTTCTTCTTCTTCTTCTTCTTTTTTTTTTTTTTTTTTTTGTTTCTTGCTTTTTGGAGGGCATTTGGGGTTAAGTAACTTGCCCAAGGTCACACGGTTTTTCGTTTGTGTGCGTTAAGTGGCTGAAGCCAGATCCGAACTCTCGTCCTTCTGACTCCAGGGCTGGCGCTCTACTCACTGCGCCACCTAGCCGCCCCCAATCAAATCTTTCTTAAAGGTGTAAAAAATTTTTTTAAGAATTTGGCTTCCTTTGCTGCTACCAGCACAGAGAAGGAAACACAATTTGCAGTCCACACTCCAGCTTAGTTCGGAGACTTGTGGAATTACAGGTAGGGGGGTGCGTTGGGTTGTTTTTTTTTGTTTGTTTGGCTTTTTTGCTTTTTGGAGGAGGGAAGATAGGACAGTTGACTTACCCAAGGTCACATGGGACTAGTTTTGTGTTAAGTGTCTGAGGCCTGATTTGAACTGAGGTCCTCCTCACTCCAGGGCTGGTGCTCTATTCCCTTCACCACCTAGCTGCCCCCAGGTATTGGTTTATAAAAAGAAAAAAATTTCTCATTATGAATTACTTTTCGATTTTTTTACTCATCTGTTTTTACTCCATAATTTGAATTGCTTTTTTGTTTTATTTTAAAATAAAATTTAAATTCTGCTAAGTATAGTTTTAAAAGTAATGTATGAGGGAAAACAAAATAGCAAGTGTTTCACTCTTTGACATAAATCCAGAGAGCTTCTTAGCCAGTGAAAATCCTCTTATCACCATCATCTGATGGTAAATCATTAGGAACCTGAAAAGTTAAAAGAACAATTACTTTGGGTTTTATATTTTTATCTAAGTTTCTGTTCCACAGACTGATTTGAAAACCAGATTTATCTGCTTGTACTAGGTTGCAGGAATTCTGTAATTATATAACACGTGTAGAACTGAACTTATTGGTACTTCTTTTGCCTATTGACTGAGTTGGCTTCTTTTACTTTCTAGGCATTAGGAATTGACCAAGGATTTTTTAAATTTGGGATATTTAGAATAATAATCTGTAGCTAAAATATTCTTTTATTTGTCTTTCAGCATTCTTTTTTTCTCAATTACTTTTCCCACAGTGTTACTTTATGTTATATGCCCAGTTTCTAAAATATGAGAGTAGAGTCTTTATAAACATCCCTATGCTTAAAATCAGTCACATTACTAGACTTAGTAACTGACATAAATTAATGTTTCTTCTCCTTTAAAATTTATTATTCTCATTTTATGAAGTGAGCAGACATTTCTTTGAATCGTAGCTTTACCTTATTTTTAAAATGCTAGAGGAAGGAAAGTATGCTACTGTCACTTATCATTGGGAGAAGTGAATGCAATTATAATAACTTCTTTGTAGTGCTTAGCTTTTGCATATATTACCTCATTTGCTTCTCAGCAACCTTGTAATGGAGACGGGGTAATATTGTATAATCAGAAACTGAGATTCATACAAGTTAAGTAACTTGTCCAGGCATTAAGCCACTAAGCACTTAATAAGCACCTTCTGTGTGCCAGACACTATGCTAAACACTAGAGATACAAAGATAGGCAAAAAGACAGTCCCTGCCCTCATAATCTAATGGGGGAGAGAAAACATACAACTATGTACAAACAAGCTATACACAATATAAATAGGAAGTAATCAACAGAAGGAAAGCAAGATATAATATATGACTGGAAACTTGTCTTCTCCCAGCCATCTTAGGGGAAGAATTTCTTGAATTACTGGAATTTTAATGGTTTTTCAGTAATTAAGGGAGAGAGATGACTTCATAGGAAGTGTTGGGTTACTCCTGCAGTCAAGAATTTTGAAAGATTGGGCTAGAGGGAAACACATGCAAACGCAATATGTGTATATATACATATACAAAAATCTCTTTTTTAATATACATTGTGTGTGTGTGTGTGTCACTGAACATCACCAGATTACTTTCAAGGCAAGTGTCATACAAACTGCATTTGATGTGAAAGGCAATGGGGAACTACTAACTAGAGTTGATGAACAAGTCAGATGGTCCACATGGTGGGTAAATATGATGTGACTTTAATCCCTGATTTTGAGTATTGGTTGAAAAAGAGAAAATTGAAAGTGAAGAGAGCTATAAAAAGATTGCAGTAATTCTGGAATGAGATGAAAGTGCCTGAATAGTTACTTGGTTGTAGAGATGAATAAGAAGAGTTAGGTTCAAAAAGTAGTATAAATTTAATTGTTAATTTTACAGATGGCCTTGGCTAATTTCAAATGCCCAAAACCCGATGCTCTCTCTATATACTGAAATAGTGTCAAATTCATTTGAACTTGATGAATTTAAATCCCTTCCCTTTAGAAAGAGAACTGTCTAGGCCTAGGAATGTTAGACTTGCTGTAACTAGCCAAGGAAAATATATAAACTCTAGTTAAAACTAGAACTGTAGTGACTTGTTGGATTCAGAAAAACATATCTACCAAAGTACTTTGTATCTTGCAAGCCTTGTTTATAACAGGAAATTGTAAACTTCAGCTTATGCTCTTGCCTGTTCTTTCACTCAAGCAGTCAGAGATTCATTGGCATCATATCAAAAACCCTGGCACTACCAGCTGTTGTACTTGGCTCCTATTGTGTTTACTGCCTGACCCATGTGTATTGTCAAGTTGTGGTGTCTGGCAACCTTTATCTCTTTGCAAAGAAATGAGTCTGCCATACTATGTATCCTTGTTCTGCAGATGATCTGAGAACTTCATATTTCTTTGAATTAGCTTTCTTTCTGCTGTTTTGTAAACACAAATAGTAAGGATATTAAAGGGGGAAAGTGTGGTATTTCTCATTCACTTTGTTGTCAACTGCTAGACTGCATGAGGAAAAAAACTGTGTTGCAGTGACCTAGTTCCTTAAAGTTATAATAAATGTGCAACAAGATCTAGATTTTACCCTTAAAAAATATATTAAGTTATACTAAATATCATGTGAGGAATTTAAAACCAGAATTGGCAGAAACATAGTGGAAAGAGCACTGGATTTGGGAGTTATAGGAACTAGGTTCCAATACCAGTTCTGCTTAAAACTGAATGACCTTCAGTACTTAGTCAGCAAGCATATAAAAAGGCAAAAATCAGTCTCTACCCTCAAGAACTGTACATTCTAATGGGAGGAGACAGCATATAAATAACTAGGTAAAGAGGAACATTCAGGATATATACAGAATAGAAGAAGGTATCTGAAAGAAGAAAACATAAAGGGGAAAGGGGAGTTGGGATGTGGAGTGAGTCTTGAGTGAAGCCAGAGAAATTAAGAGATGAAGGTGAGGATGCAGACCATTCCAAGTATGGGATATGATCAAAACTATGTTTTCCAAAAATCATTTTGGCATAGGTTGGGGAGGGAGGAGTCTTTAGGCAGGAAGACCAAGTAGGAAACTATAAGTGTAATCCAGGAGAGGTGATGAAGGCCTGTTATGAGTGGAAAGAATAGGACACATACCAGAAAGTAGAAATGACAAAATCTGCCCATTGATTTAGATATGTGGAGTCAATGAGAGAGAAGAGTAAAGGATAATAACACTGATTTTGTAGACCTGGGTGATTGGGAATATGATGATAGCCCTCAATAGTAATGGGGAATTTGGGAAGAGGAATGGAAGTTTTTTGGGGGAAAGATGATGAATTTTGCCTTTTAGATTCATTTAAGATCCAAAATGATATATAATACTGGCCTTTCAGATAAGGCTAGAAGCTTTACTGCAACTCATATTTCTTATCTTTACACAGGGTAATGAAACCCCCTGGAGGAGACTCAAGCAATCTCTTTGGAACTCCTGAAGAAGTTATTCCTTCAAGTAGACCAAATAGAATGGCATCTAATATCTTTGGAGCATCCGAGGAACCTCAGAATACACCCAAAAGGTCAAATCCTCCAGGTGGGTTTCTCTTTTCAGTTCTCATCTCTACCCCCCCCCCCTTCACTGAGTCCCTTGCCAACATTTTTTTTTTAATTTGGTCTTCTGATATAGGACAGGTCTTACTTTTCAGGTACCTCAGGAAGAAAGGTCTCACTTTGTTTCTTATTTCTTCTTTGACCTGGGAGCTCAAAAGTCTAGTCTTCTTGAATACCTACAGGTGAAGAAAGGAACTAGGTTTATCTTAGTTGTATTCTTGTCCCAGTGCCTAGATAATGGAAGTATTAGTCACCCCAAAGTGTTTCCCAATATCCAGAAATTAGAATTATCCCACTGTTACAGATTTTAGAGGTGGGGCCTGGGAATGAATTAAATAATACAGTATATCAAGTAGATATGCTGTATTATTAGTACTAGGAGCCCCTCTAAAAGTCAACCCAGATTCTTTCTTTCTTTCTTTCTTTTTTTCTTTTTGGAGGGGGAAGGTAGGGCAAGTGGGGTTAAATGATTTACCCAAGGTCACAAGGCTAGTAAGTGTTTGTAGCAGCAAGCACCCCAATATCCCCAGGGTGACTGCCAACACAGGTTCTTAGATCTGCTTTTCAAAAGGAAAGCAACTCAAATTGGGTTAACAAGCTTACTTTAATCAAACAAACATACATTACCTAGTTCAGAGGGAGAAGGTCAGCACCCCAAACTTCAGAGTTACAGAACTTACAGATCAAACAGACAGGCTTCCAAACTGTCCAACCATTACATCAATACCAAATCACAGTTACCAGAGAGCAAAGCATCAACATCTGGGTTTTCAAAGCCAGGGGGCTCTCAACAATGGCTTCCCAGAGTCTCATCTGATCAAATCACACAACACTTCTCAAAGTGAGCCCCAAAGCAAAGCCTCTCCTCAGGGTTTATATAGCCTTCTCCTGGCTCAGAGAATGTAACAACCTTCTGGACCCACTGCCCATTCACAAAGTATCAAGGTATGGGCTTTCCTGAAAAACAAGCCTCCCACCACAGGCTCCAGGTACACTTAAGCTAGGGGCAGGGAAGATCTTTAAATTTGCATTTCCATTACAGTGTTAAGTGTCTGAGGTCAGATTTGAACTCGGGTCCTCCTGACTCCAGGGCTGGTGCTCTATTCACTGCGCCACCTAGCTGCCAGATTCTTTCTTTAAGAATATGGAATTAAAGATTCAGTGGGCTGAAGGTAGTTTTGGAAAATAGAAAGGTTTTGAGAAGGTGGTGTTACTTATATGACCTGCCTTGAGTTTCTTGAATAAAGTTCATGTTTTTGTCCCTATCCAGCACTAAAACACTCATGAATGTAGAGATTTAGTAGTACTGGGACTGGCCTTATAGACTGTTTATATGAAAAGATTGCAGAATAGTACATTTCATTCAAGACTGCAACTACTTCAAGGTGAATGTACCTAGCTCATTTAACACTGATTTAATAGGATTATTGTTAGGTACACTCCTGGAAGACTGTTCTGAGTTGCTTTGCAAGTCGTGACAACTAACAGTCATTGTGACACAAGATTCAGTAAAAAAGAAAACTTCTAATAAAGAAAGATCTCCATTGCAGTAGCTTCTGTATCTCAACAGTGGAGCTTCAACTTCATAGCATGGGAAAAACGAATGTAGGAATCATCATGGCTAGGGATTGGAAAACTTTGTTTTGTGTATATATGGAAGTTTTAGTTGTATTCAGGGATTATCTCTGCAAATTTATTACTTTTTAACATCCCTATTTGAATTTTTTTCCTATAGATTGCCAAACCTCCCTCAAAAAAAAAAATGACTTTGGGACTTAGCCACCATTCCTTTAAGGCATTAAAGTGGGGTTTCCCCTCTTTAACTTTGACTTTGGGGCCGAAGTCTTATCTCTTACTCCTGTTCAGTACCCCATCTCTGTAATGCATCATCTAGATCCTCACACACACAGGAAATGTTTTCTGTTTTACCAAAGTGTGAGGAATCTTAGGACACAAAATGTAAAGGGAGGCACATTAAAGGCACAGAGTCTAGTTTGGGGAAACAATAGAATTCTTGTTTTTATTCTTTTTATCCTTCGTTTCCAGACAAGGTAGGCTTGTTCTCTTAATCTCTTGGTCTCTGAAGAAACATTTGTCTCTGACTAATGGAAAGTACAGCTCCTTGGGATTTAGACTAAAATCCACAACCAGACGGTTCTTAGTTTTCCTTAGCTAGTTCTGTATCTTCCCTGAACTCCATACCCCAAAATTTCTTTTAGTCTTTTCTATTTTTCTGCCCTTCCCTTCCTTCCCAACCTGTTGAATTCTACTTTTGTTTTGTATCTTTCTCTGTGTGATCAGGGTGATAGACCTAACCAGCATAAATCTACATGTATAGAACTATCTTCATGTGAGAGTGATCATGTAACTTTTTTTGGCTGTAGATGACTAATAGGTGTATAGTTAAGGAAGCATCTCAAGCCTCATTCTTCCTCTCTAGTTGCTACTTTCTGTTTGCTGTCCCAGTTACTTCTCAGCAGCATCCCTTTACACAGAGAAGTCATTTCTCAGAAGACCACAGTGTTTCAGTTACCTCTAGAATAAAGTACAATCTACTCTGTTTAACATTTAAAGCCTGGATTTCACTTATTGGTTCACTTTTATTATATATTGCTCCCTCTTGTGCCCTCTGGTCTGCGCAGACAGACCTTTTTGCTGTTCCTTGTATATAAGATCTTACCCTCCTACTATATCCTTTGGCACAGGCTCTTTTTGTCTGGAACTCACTCCCTCTTCACCTCATCTCTAGAGTTGTAGTTTGGCATTAGGTCCCTTAGAACCACCCTTGCTCTAGTTCAGAAGTTTGAGACTGTTTTCTGAATTGTTCAGTTATATAGGACATAACCAGATAAATTACATTGATAGTCTGGAAAGGCAGAGGTAGTGGGAAGAGCACCAGACTGAGTCAGGAATTTTGTGTGTATCTCAGCTTTCAGTGCTACTAACTTCGTGACCTTGTCTCCTTGAACCCCAGTTTCCCCTTCAAACTATAATCCCCCAATCATCTTGTGATCTTTGGAATGGGGATAATAGCTATTTTACTTTCTACTTTAGAAATTGGTTTTGAGTAAAGTACTTTGCAGCTATAAAACACTATTTAAACATGAACTATTCTGATGTGATTAATTCTACAGGAGGCAAAGGAAGTGGCATCTTTGAAGAGCCTACTCCTGTGCAGGCTCGATATCGTTTGAATCCCCCTGGTGGGAAGACCAGTGACATCTTTGGGTCTCCAGTCACCATTACTGCACCCTTAGCACACCCAAACAAGCCCAAGGTATGGACTTCTAGCATTCAGATAGCTGGGGCTGGAGCCAAAAAAATAAAGTTTCTCCCAACAGATTCATTAAGGAGCTCTCAGACATGGAGGATTGAAATACTTGGAAGCAACAAGTTTAATATTTTCCTAGGTGTATCTATCAGTTATATAAAGTTGTGCATCTTCCATCATTAGTGTTCTGTCTTTTGATATCAAAGAAAGAATCTTGAAAACAATGAATCTCTAAAAAAAAGTTTTAGTAGAACCTTAACTTTGACCACAAAGGGTTTGAGCTTCAAAATATGATCAGTCTTTTAGTTCTAACTGTAGTTAGAATAGTCATAAAGTTAACAGATAAAAATTCAGTAGAGAAAGTCAATTCCAAAAACAAAACTGAAGCAACTTTTTCTTTCCATCGAGTCTATAACCTAAAAATTCCTTCTCTGCTCTTTATATTATATCTATTTCTTTTTTTTTTTTTTGTCCTTTTTTGGAGGGGGGAAGGTAGGGCAATTGGGGTTAAGCAACTTGCCCAAGGTCACACAGCTAGTAAGTGTTAAGTGTCTGAGGTTGGATTTGAACTCACGTCCTTCTGACTCCAGGGCTGGTGCTCTATTCACTGCTTCACCTAGCTGCTCTGTACCATATATTTTTTACTACAATATCCTAACCTAAGTTTGTTCCCCATTAAGTTGCTCATAGCGATGTGTCCTTCTGCCTCAATATTTTACACTGAAAGATCATCTTGAAAATCTAAACTTTGAAAATGAAAATGACTTTTGCCTTTGAAGATACTGATTGAATCCATGTATGTGTCCTTCATTTAGTGAGAGAACAAGTCATTGGAGTCACTGATAGCTTTATGAAATTCACCAGCCTGTGATAAATTGTCTTAGACTTTCTTTTGGTTCTTTGTACCAATTTGTCTGTGTTAGGTAAGGCAGCTGGAACTCTGAGACAATCCTGTAGAAACCTAGAGAAAATCCTTGATGTTAACAAATTATTTTCCGTTGTACACTCCTATATACCTTATCCAGCCAGCAAAGTTTATTCTGTAATCTGAGTGCCTAGAGCAATAAGCTCACTGCCATTGCCTAAATTGGTTGTTGTCTGTGCATTCTTTACATCTTTGTGACTTGACAGCCCAAAGATGCCTTGTGACAGAATAGAATGGAACTTGCCAGAAGGAGACAGGTCAGCATTCCAAATAGCAAATTGTACTGAGAGAGAAAATTTGAGTTAGCTTAGCTCTGATGGCAAGATCCCTGCTGAAGTCCTTCACTAGTTGTTCTCTTAATAGCTGTGTGAAGGGTAAAGCAGATTGGTATGAATGTATGTGGAATAAGCAGAAGCATAATAGTTTCTGCTTGGCTTTGAAGAATAGACTCTGGGTCTTTGGATGAAGTCTTGACATGACTGTGCTTGCCTTATTGCAGGATCATATTGTTTTATGTGAAGGTGAGGACACAAAATTGCAACTCAAAGGTGAGAAGATAATTTCTATTCCCTCTTTGTAACATACAAGATAAATTCAGTACATGTTTATACTGTATTTTTTAGTGCTTCAGTTTAGTGTTTTTATATTATTTTATTGTTGCTGTTGTAATTGTTATCATTGTTATGCCTTTTGGCATCATACCAAGGGAGGGATAACCCTAGCTAGAGGTGCCAAAATCAGTTAGTTAGAACCTATATGAGTACGCCATCTAGGCTGGTCTTACTGTCGTACTTAAAAGTACTCTTATGCTACTATAGATGACTCTGGGTATATGCCTCAAACATGAAAGAAAACTGTTCCTGTGTTTCTACCAAGTAGTTAGACTCAAAGAACTGGTCTGTTAGAGTAGGAAGCTGTTACAGGCAAGACTTTATTGAGTACTTTCAACTCAAAAATCACCAGGATAGGTAAATGTTTGTAGTAGTACCTGGGGGGGAACATTTCTTTAAACGAGTTCCTTAAATAACTTCCTGGTTATTCTAGTTTATGTGTTCCTTAGAGATGAATAGGATCCCAGGAAAGTACTTTGAGCAGCTCCAAAAAGGGACGTGTAACATCATGAAAAACAATCTTCTGTCTTCTTCTCTATGCCAGACCTCTTAGAAATAATTCTTATTCTCACCTGAATCTAATCTGAATTCTGTATTCAGCCAACTGTGTTAATGATATTTTGATCTTTTATACAGCTACAGAGAATACACAATCTTCAAGAGAAGGACATGATGAGAAATGTGACAAAGGAAAGGAGGAACGAGCCAAGGAAGCTGAGTCTAAACTCAAGATTGACAACCATGAGCCCAGGTTGGGCCCCAGGCCTCGATCACACAACAAAGTCCTCAACCCACCAGGTGGCAAATCCAGCATCTCTTTCTACTAAAGGAAACTAATACCAGCATCTTCAGACTAGAAACTCTTCTGTTAGGGTGCCAAGGTTTATAGTTTCTAATTAGTACAAGTTGGGGTGGGGTGGGGAGGGGAGGGGTGGATGATTTATGTGAAGATTTTCATGTAGCTTGCTGCTCAAACTTGTGTTCTAGAAACAGCTAGGGCTACACAGGACTAGGGGACACAGCCTTTCAGGGAATAGAGAAAACAAATCCTATGGGAGCATTAAGGAATTCCCCAGGTTTGCATCCAAGAATTTGTTCCAAATATGAGAGTCTTTGATGGAGTGAAAGAAAATGGGGAAAGAGTAGAATCTTCATGGGTACTAGGAACATCTGTGTTTTGGTGGGCAATGTACATCTAGGGATGGTCCTGCAGCAGTAGCCATTGACAGTATCACTAGAGGACTAAAAACCCATGTGAATGATTGGGTTGGACAGCTTGATGAGGAGTGCTACCCCTCCTCTATCTGGTAAAGGGATACAACTTGTGTTTTAGAAGGGTAATAGATCATTTAGCTCACCGAGCCATTAAATTATATAGAGTGATGATGCAGGACCTTTACCTTTTCTGGGGGCACTACTAATATTTAAGGAAACGGGTGTCAAATCTGTTTGTGTCCTTTTAAGTTTGCATCCACGATGCATTGTTCTGCAGACATCCTATGAGGCTTTTAGACCTCTTTCTCACTAAAGCCAGGGAAAGACTCACTAAGCTGTAACTTGAAAGGGGTATTGGACTTGATTTGACCTCTTGCAAGTGCTCAATCAGTCAAGCCAATTTTCCTTTTCCCTTGTTTGTAGACCTATTTTTAATGGCAGATTTTTGCACCCAGATCTTCCAGGGGCCTCTGTACCTTCTGTCATCTAGAAACCCTTGGCCTGATCTTAGATCAAAGGGTCTGCCTTAGTAAGAGAGTAAGTTGGTTCTCTTATTAACTGATTTTTAAAGTGAATAATTTCTCCCTGCCATTCTCATAAGCCTTAAATGCCTTTGACTGCCTCTTCAGTTCACCAGTGGTGTGAACATACTACTTTCACAAACCACAATTCTTTTCTAAAGGGGGTAAGTAGGGCCTTCCAGTGTTTTGTAAAGGCCTTATTAACAGAACTGATTTCTTTCTGATATTTTGATTATTCATATTTTTCTAAGACTTTTTTTTTTTACTGTAATCAGTTGATGGGGGAGGAGAGCAAATCTTTAGTTCTTCAAAATAAACATTTTGGACAATATTTAAAGAGCCATTTTTAATGCTGTTCAAATACCAGCTTCGCAAACTGCTGATAACTTTGAACCATTTATGACACCTTAATTACATAGGTACACTAAAGAGTAAGCAGAAAATTTCCTTGTATGAGTGATTACTCATTTTGGGGAATCTCTTCAATCTTCTGCCCAGTGAAACTGGAAGCTTTAGATATGGAAATTAACTAGATCTAATATCAGTGTTTAAAATATCAGTTTTTCAAGTGGAGATAATAGACTACAATTTTCTTGATCACATTTAACTATAGAATCATGGTCCTTCCATCCATTTAGGGAGATGTTCCTCAGTCAGACTAAACAATGCTATATTTTACAATTACATATCTCTTGAATTTTGGAACATGTTGTTACCATGCAAGTAGAGCAGATGAGGTTTCATGATGGATATCTACAAGGTGAGCACCAAATTCTGGAAATGTTCTAAGAATATTTAGCAAACTGAAACCTTGTATTAATGTGCATCCATTGTCCTCAATATTTAAGTGCCTGTAGGAAATTGCTGTTAAACACTTTGTATTTGGCAAATTAAGGGGAACTGACATATGGGATTTGTTAGCCAAAGATTTTACCTCTTGAGGATTTCCTGATAATTTTGGAAATTGCTTTATAGCCAAGATAAGCTTGCTGTTTCCTATGAGCCTGTAAAGTACAGACAATACCCAATTTAACTAATGGACTGTGTTATAAGATTTTGGAAGTCAGTTGTTTGAAACTAAAAAATCATTTTTCTGTAGAAATAATGTAAAATGGTGAATTCTTAGGATAGATAACAGAAGACTACTTAACCCAGAATGCTGCTTAACTATAGAACCTAGTTACCATTTATAACCGTGTGTCTGTTTTGGGTGCTGTCTTGTGGTGGCCAAAACATATTTCATTAGCCATATCCTTGGCAATGATAATTCCCTTTTTCCACCCAAATTCTAAATCCCTTAACCACTAGTGATGATTTCAAGAACAAGAATTCAAGTAGATTGGGGTGGTGAGTGACAGGGATAAAGTATCCGGTGAGGAAGATGAGCAGAAGTGTTCTAAATAGCTGTAGAATGATGTTTTCCCTCCCCTTCTAACTTTTTTTCTCTTATTTCCTGATTTTGCTGTGGGCCTTGAAACTGGGTGTAGAAAGGCTCTGGAAGGGTAGGGAATGAAAATAACACACAAGAATGAGATTGGCTAGCAGGAAGAAGTGTTAATTCATCCGTGCTCATTTGTATGTAAAGGAGGTATATATGTCTGGCATTTGATTATTAAACTAACTGTATTTGGAAGATCCAAAGACTCTTAGCATCCTACTCAGTCTCTTCTAAGATGCTTTAAGAAATTAATTGTCCTTGTATTTTTTATTATGCCTTAAAACTTGTTCTTTAAATGCAGTTGGTGCCAACATTTTCTCTAGAACTATGTCAAGAAACTTTGTGCTTATATTTTAC
This sequence comes from Gymnobelideus leadbeateri, assembly GCA_011680675.1. NCBI lineage: Eukaryota > Metazoa > Chordata > Mammalia > Diprotodontia > Petauridae > Gymnobelideus > Gymnobelideus leadbeateri. The sequence continues at coordinate 876,436 of WOXC01004884.1, forward strand.
AGTGTAATTTTGATGGGGGCATTTTCTTACTTTTGCAGGGCAGAAATGGGAATAACAGTTACATTAAACCTGGCAATCATGTAGTCAAAATCTGTTTTTGTCTTTTCCTTGCCAGACCCTCCTTCAAAATTCCTGAATTCAGCCTTTTTCTTTTTTCTGGTGAAATGGGGATTGACACGTTCAACTTACTAGCAGGTGCATATTTTTCTTTCAGAGGGAATTGTTAAGTTTCAATTTTTTTCCACAAACTATACATTTATTAAACATCTTAACTTTTCAGTAGGATAAGCATGCCAATGTTATTTCAATTGATATTTTTAGTTATTTACAATTTATTTCCCATATTCATCTTTACTTTAAGAGTATAATCTGTTTATTATGCTGTTTAACCTCTTGGTAACAGAAACTATTGGATTTGCCCATGTCCTTACTTTGGAAGTATTTAATCTGGAATGGCATTTATGGAATGAAGTATAGTGCTTAGTGTGGTCCTCAGCCACTTGAGAACTTAGAGAAAGGGAGCTACTCCTTCTTTGCAGGAAAAAAGTTTAACTGCAGTGTATTACCTGAGTTATCTAATTTCATAGAAATTTTTTTTATATCTGCCTAGCATCACTGCACTAACTCAATTAATTCGTTTTTGCACACATAAAATTTGTACAAATCCTTCTTTATTAATGGCTGGCTTTTATATTACTCTTTAAGGTTTGCAAAGTGCTTTCTATTCCTTTTAATTTGATCCTTTGAACCTCCCTGAGAGGATAGAGCTACTGGTATGGATCCCCTTTCACCGGTGAGGAACAGGCATAGAGAAATTAAGAGACTTGCCTATAGTCACACAGTCTACTAAGTGGCAGAAGTGGGTTTTGAACATGCCTTGAATGACTCAAGGCCAGCTCATCTACACAAAACTAGTACTATCTAGGTTCAGAGGAATTCACTAGACATTAAATACTGCATAATTAGCTATTGTATAACAAAAATCAAAGGATGATTACTTGCTCAAATTATTGTGCTTTGTTCATGTATACAGTGATTCATTTAAAGTATCCAGTGATTCATAGGGTGTGACTTCTATCCAGTCCCATTATTTTTGTTATGCTGAATTAGGCAAAATTTAAATGAAGCACATCTCTTCCTATTTAATCATGTACTTTTTATATTTACCTCATGCTTCTTACTGAGCCCAAGTATTCTTTCCAGTAGACTCTTAATGAAGTATGACTCCTTTTTTATGTATAACATCAGAGTTGTACTATATAAAATTCTGCAAGAAAATGAGAAGGCATTTATTGGAGCTGAAGTGAATTTTGTGTGTTGAGAAAAGGTGGGTATTTCATATTGATCCCCACCCTCTTTGGCACTTAAGTGTTTTAACAAGCACAGGTCAAATTAAGCATTTAATTTCCCCTCAGGAATTAGCTTTCCAAATCTAGTTTTTTGAATTGTTAAATTGTATTTCACAATTGAATTCTTTACAGTGTAACTGGCTTTTGAGAGTTGTCCTCTAGTTTTTCCTTCTCAAAATCTCAAGAAGATGTTACTATTTCTACCATTGATCAGCTCAAGTGAGTTGTATATATATATATATATATATATATATATATATATATATATATATATATGCTGTGTGATCTTGCTAAAAATATTGTTAAATGTTTAAAACTTAAATGATAAATAATTTAGTAATGCATATCCCCACATTTGGGGAGTTAGGTAACAACATTGATGATTAAAGTTTGAAATGGCCATACTCTATGCCTTTGCATCCTCCTCAGGTGTTATCAATCAACAAGTATTTATTTGCATACTTTTGTAACTGGTGTGCAGCTAGGTACTGGGTATACACCTGCAAAGAAAGAAACAATCCCTACTCAAAAGGAGCTGAATTTCCTCTTCTTTTAGAAAAGTTGGAGGGAGGAGAGGAGGGGAGGGAGCAGGAAATGAGCTAAGGTAAGGTAGTTTTAAAAATATTATTTGATGACATTTTAGTAAAGTTTACTTCTTGCACCAGAGGTGTTAAACACAAGATCCACAATACTCCCAGTGAAACCCAACCAGAATAAAATGTAATTGGGAAAGAATTAACAAAATAAATGAAAATACTACAGGGGGTGGCTAGGTGGCGCAATGAGTAGAGGGTTGGCCCTGGAGTCAGAAGGACCTGAGTTCAGATTCAGCCTCAGACACTTAACACACAAACAAAAAAAAAAAACCTAGCCATGTGACCTTGGGCAAGTTACTTAACCCCAATTGCCCTCTAAAAAATAAATAAATAAATAAAAATACGACAAAACATATAACATGACATTTTAAACCATTGCCTTACACACACACACACACACACACACACACACACACACACACACACACACAATCTCCAACACACTAAAGGTTGCACTACTAAAACTAATTCTCTACTCCATTCTTTTATCTCTTGCTTTAGTCTTCCATGCAGCAAAGAAAAGTTTAGGAAATATTTGTCTGTATTTATTCATCAGTATAATTTTCAGAGTGTGTTACCAAAAGTTTCAAACTTGGTCCAGTTTTTCTTTTCATTCTCTACATGAATGAACACATTAAATGCATTCTGTGAGTCAGACGTGGTACTGGTCACTGACTACAAGTAAAAGGAGCCCAACTTCCATTCCTTTTAAAAGGGGGGGTGGGGCAGGGCGAACCAAAGCAGTAAAATGTTTTAAAATTTTCTTAAAAAGTGTAAAGTGGCATTTTAGAATTGAGTCATCTCCCTTGACAATTTCATTCACTCCCAGTGTCCATGAACAATGACAAAGTGCCAGGCACTTTGCTAAATGCTGAAAATAGAATAAAACAATCCTTATTCCCAAGGCATTAACATTTATTGGGGAAAGTATGTATATATAAAACATAAAAAGAATAAAGACAGTTGTTAGGGCAACTAGAGAGCACTAGTAGGAGGGTCAGGAAAGGTTTCTGCTAGGTGGCGTTTGAGTTGCTTCTTGAATAAAAGAAAGGCTCTGAGGCAGAGGCGGAAAGGCAATACACATCAAGTGTGGGGTACAGGTAATGCAAGACAAAAGTTGGAATACCATATATGAGAAACAGAAGGCCAGTTTGGTTGGACTCCGACATGCAGGGAGAGAAGTAATTGGATAGACTGGAGCGAATTGTGAAGGGCTTTAAAAACCAAACAAAAGAATATAGTTTTGCTAAAGGTAAGTTTGAGTAAGATGGTTGATGGGGTCTGAGCAGTGCATAAGTGCTTACTGTGGCCCTGCACTGGACAACATAAAAAAAGGCAAAAAAAGAAAACAACCCAACAATTCTAAAGAATTCATCGTCTAAGGGGGAGAGACAACATGCAAACAACTATAAAAAGAAGACTGTATACGTGTATACACGAACACATATACATATACATACTTATATATGTAGTAAATTGGGAGATAGAAGGAGCTAATATTAAAGATCAGGAAAGTTTCCCTGTAGAAGATGGAATTTTAACTGGGACTTGAAGAAAGGCAAGGAAGCCAGATGATAAAAGGAGGGGGAATGTTCCAGGCATGGAGACAGAAAATGTCTGGAATCAAGATGAGTCTTGTTCAAGGATGGCATGGAAACTAGCATCACTGGATCACAAAGTATTATGGGGGTGGGAGGGGAGGAAATGAGGCATAATCATATTGGAAAGGTAGGAAGAGGCCATATTATGAAGGGGTCTTTGCCAGAATTTTATGTTTGAGCCTAGAGTTGATTGGAGTCGCTGGAGTTTATTGAATAGCGGGTGACACTGGCAGACCTAGGCTTTAGGAATATCATTTTGGCAGTTGAATGGAGGATGGACTGGAGTAGAGAGAGATTTGAGTCAGCAAGACCAAGCTGGAGGCTGTTGCCGTCACTTCCACAAATGAGGTGATGCTCTAAGGCCTGCACTGGGGTGGTAGCAATGTCAGAAGAGAGAAGGGAGTGTTTTAAGAGACACTGGAGACATATAATCAAGATGACTTGACAAGTGATTGCATGGGAGTAAGAAAAAGGAATTGAGGTTGACACCTAGTTTGCAAGCCTGGGGGAGTTTTGTTAATCACAGAGGAATGAGTTCAAAGAAGTTAGTATCATCTCCCTAGGAGTTCACTTTAGGATTGAGACTTCAGGACAGCATGTGTAGCTAGAAAGGGGAGGATGGAGGAGGTGGGAAGAAGTACCAGATAACTGTTTAAGGAAGTTGGATAAAAGGGAATTTCCTTTTTTCCAAATAAGCCTAAGCAGGGAATAGGCGGTAGCAGCATGGCAGAATCGGGTGTCACTTATTCCCCACAGGCCCAATCAGGGAACAGCAATAGTGGCCCCAGGCAGGTGACAATGCACCTCTCTAGGACCAAGAGACTTTCATCATATAATCTGGACTCCACAATAGTCACTAAATTGTTACCAAATTGTTTTCCTGTTAGTTTCTTGGTTGCTGGGTAGTTGTGTATATTTTCCTGATTTTACTTACTCCACTCAGCATCAGTCCATGCAAGTCTTTAACATGTTTCTCTGAATTCCTCATATTCATCATTTCTTATGTTTCAATAGTTTGCTATTATATTGTTGTGACACATTTTTCAGCCATTCTCCAGTTGATAAGCCCCTACTAGTTTCCAGATTTTTTGCTACTGTACTGCTATGAATATTTTCATATATGGGTCTTTTATTTTTGCCACTGTCTTCCCTAGGTTATATGCCCAGTATTATAATTTATATATGACTCAATAGTTGAGTAACTTTTCTTGAATAATTATGAAGAGTTTTCAGGGGCCATTTCCAGTTATCCTCCTGATCTTTATCATGCCACTGGACTGAAATGCTTCCAGGGGGGAAAGTGAGGCTGGTGACTTTGCACAGGCCTGCCTCATTTAAATCATTTTCCTGATGACATGCTCTTCTTTGAGAATGAAGGATAAACCACAACCACAACAAAGAATATTCAAGAAGAGTTGTACCATTTACAGCTCTACCACCTGTATATTATTGTGCCTGGCTTCTCACTACCTTTACAACGATGATATATTTGTCTTTGCAAACTTGATGAAGTGTTTGGTGAAACCTCAGCCTTTTTATTTACATTTTTTAAATTAGTGATTTGGAACATTTTTTTCCTTAAGTGGTTAGTTTGCAGTTCTTTTGAAAACTTTTATTTTGTACTTTCTGTGATCGATCTATCCTCCTTTGGTTATGAAGTCTCACACTATAGATCTGAAAGGTACCTCCTTCCAGTCTCATTTTCTCTTGTGACCTCATCAGCTTCCATGGGTTTAATTATGACCTCAATTTAGATGACTCCTAAATCTATACATCCAGCCTAGTCTCCTGAACTCCAATCTTGCATTGCTAACTGCCTATCAGAACATTTTAACTAGATGTCCTGTAGGTATTTCAAACTCAACTTGCCCAAAACAGAATTTGTTCTAGAAAAATTTACACTTATTCCTAGCTTTCCTGGATAGACATCTCCATCCATCCAGTTATCCCAGTTTGAAACTAGTTGCCCTCAACTCTTCTCCTTCAGCCCATTGATCCAACAGTTGGCAACAATTATTAATCTGCCTCCAGATATTTTATCTCTTAAATCTGTCATCTCTTGACTCATATGACCACTATCCTAGTTCAGGCATTCATTAGCTCTCATCAGGACTACTGCAATAGCCTCAGAATTGAAACCTCCCTTGTCTAGTTTCTTCCCTGCACTCTTTTTTTAAACCAATCTTCAAACAACTTTCCTAAAACAGATCTAACCATGTCCTTTGGCTGAATGACATCACTATGCTTAGAGTGTGTCCCAATGTGGGCTGATCAGATTAATAGGAGCTTGGAATGTTCTACCACAGGTCAGGAACAAACAGTCCAAGTGAACATTTGAGGTGGATTCTCTTAAGTCTGAGTATCTGGCCTTTCTTTTGGGTTACTTCTGTGCTGCCTTGCACAGCACCTTCTTCCATAGACCTCCCCAGGTAAACTCCAGGAGCTTCTTACTACCTCTAGAATCAAACGCATCAGCGTAAAAGAGTCCTTCACTACTCTGGCTCCAACCTGCCTTTCCTATTCTACATCATCCCCCGCCTAGTCTACCTAAACTTTGTGCACACACATACACTGCTCTGCACCTTAAAAAACTGTTGAATGGTAAACCTAAGTATCGTATCGCGCTCTCCTCTATGTCTGTCTCACCCCGCCCCTCTCCCGTCTCTCTCTTCCCTCTCCTTTCTCTGTCTTGTCTTATCCCCTCCCTGCCCCTCATTACGCCCCATGTCTCTGTGTCTCATCGATTCTGTGCTCAGGGGAGTCTGATCCAGATTCAGTGTATGGGAATAACGTTTCTAATGTGACTGGGAAGTGCTTTGAAAAGACCTCAGGCTCTGATCCGAGGGAAACAGTGCGCACGCTCCCCTTTCCCTCCACTCGGGCTCCCCCTAGCGAGGACTTGTAAGCACACACAGACGGTTGCCTGGGAGACGTTCATTTCCCCTTTCTTCAGAGGGGTAGCAGGGGCTTCCGGGAGGTGGGGCGGGACTTCCGGCAGGTGAATGACTGGCAGAGCCGCGGCGGTCACAGGCAGAGCAGAGCGGCTGCGGCGGCCTTGGGGAAGCGGGGGAGCTGGGAGCAGACAGCCGAAAAGCAGTTTAGCCAGGCCCGGCCGGGAAGGCATCAGGCCGCGCTGGCGGCGGCAGCGGTAGCCACGATGATGGAGATCCAGATGGACGAGGGCGGCGGGGTGGTGGTGTACCAGGACGACTACTGCTCGGGCTCGGTGATGTCGGAGCGGGTGTCGGGCCTGGCGGGCTCCATCTACCGCGAGTTCGAGCGGCTCATCAGCTGCTATGACGAGGAGGTGGTGAAGGAGCTGATGCCGCTGGTGGTGAACGTGCTCGAGAACCTGGACTCGGTGCTCAGCGAGAACCAGGAGCATGAGGTGGAGCTCGAGCTGCTGCGCGAGGACAACGAGCAGCTGCTCACCCAGTACGAGCGGGAGAAGGCGCTGCGCAAGCAGGCAGAGGAGGTAGGCAGCGAGCTGCGGCGAGCCCGGGGCCAAGCGGGCGGCCGGGCCTGAGCGGGGCGGGATGGGCCTCCTCCCCGCCCCGCCCCGCCCCGGAAGCCCTGCCTCTGACCCCTGGGCCGGACTGGGTCCCTGCGGGCCTCCCGGCCTGGCCCCCCGGTAGGCCTTCCCCTCTCTCGCTCAATCCTGTTTCATTTCCAGGAACTCCGCTCACCCCCGCCTCCTGTCCCCCAACCCCAAAACTCAACCTCAGGGAGCTCCTGCAGCCTTCCCTTCTTCCATACGGCCACACCCACAGAGGGAAAGGGAAAAGCATCTCTTTGGGTGTCCCTGGCCGAAAGACTCCCTGTGAGAAGCCAGAGGTCACCCGGAATGTCCCGAGCACTTAGCCCAGCCCCATGAGGGATGCCCAAGGTCACACACGTCGTAGTGGCAGCTGCTCTTTGGGCCATGATGCCTAAAGAGAACCCCCATCCTTAAAATTAGCCTTGCGTCTTTTCTCTGCCTAAATCTGACTTGAGATCAGTTTTTGTTTGTTCAGACTGTTGCCCAAAACCCTGATCCCTTCCCTTGACCAGCCTCTCACTGCTGCAGTCAGCCTTCCCCCCTAAACACATCCTCTTTGCAGCATGAAGCCGTCTTTGAGAAAGGCTTTTTTTTTCCCTTGTGTCCTCCTGTCCAAGATTTTTATGGTTTCGTGCAGAAGAATCAGTAATTGCTTCTAACGAGAGGCAAAAGCTCAAAAGCTTCCGTCGCATTCGTTAGGTATTGCTCTTGGTTTCTGTGTGTTTAAGGTTACTGCTGAGTTCATGCCTTGTTGGTAACTCTTTTGCCCTTTAAATCACTCCATGCCCAGGTTGTGGGCATTTGTAGAAAAACCTGGAAAATTACTGTGGGTTTGGAGAAGGAAGAAATAGGATTTTTCTGACCTGGAAATATTTTTACTCTATAAGTTGGAAAACTGCATGTGAAACAATTTAAACAGACATTCAGGCATCAGAAAGAAAGCAATGTATTATGTGGAATGCCACTACTCCTGCCATGCACATATACATTTACATATACCTTGCTTACATCCATACATACATAAGGTTCTTTATCAAACTCTTTGGCTGAGAAATAGAAAGCTTCTAAACTCCTTTATGATAAATTTTGTCTTCCATTTTCTTATTTGTCCACGTGATGACCCTGATTTTAAGCAGAAATGAAAGAAAGAACTTGTGAATTTCTTAAAACCGTAGCTAGGATGTATTGTAGTGAGATTCAAGGAATGTTTTGATAAACTAAAACCGTAAAACAACCCTCTGAATGAACTTAATGTTTACCACAGTAATAATGATAGGCCTTTTCATCCTTCAGTCAAGCAGTTATTCCTTAGTTGATGGTGATATCCACCATATTTCTCTAAAATTGATGCTGATACTCAGACCTAATGACAATAGCTGATAAAGCATAGAACTCATTCTTTACAGATAGAGATACTAAAAATTATACATACATCATAAAATGTTAGAGCTGAAAGGGACCATTGCCTTCATATTACAGAGGGAGAATGGGAGACCTAAAAAGTTTATGTAACCGACCCAAGGTTATCACTAGTTAGTGGCTAAGCCGGACTAGAACCTTAGTCTTCTGATTCCAAATCCAAGCTGCTTCTGTCACCCTATCTCTAGTCAAAGGAAGAGTTGTCTTTGAACACAATGGCAAACTTTTGGTCCTGTGTTAGAGGAACTCACTGTTGTACTGAAATCTTGTTTGTTTCTGTCTCCTTCATGATTTATAGGTAACTATAAACCACTGTTCTCCAGTAAACCTGGTACCTTCAATATTTCACCACCACCCCTTATTAGAGAAGAAAAGAAATTATTCATTTAAGATATAATTCAAGAAAATTCCTAACTTTAAGGATAAGAATTGAGGATATTAAGCAACCTACTATGCTATATTATATAGCATACTGTGCTCAGCACTTTCTGAATATTATCTCATTTCATCCTTACAATAGCCCTATGAAGTAGGTGCTAATATCCTCATTTTATAATTGAGAAAACTGAGGCAGATAGAAAGGTTAAGTCACTTTCCCAGGGTCACACAGCTAGTAAGTTCATGAGGCTGGATTTGAATTTAGGTCTTCTGACTCCAGGCCTAGCACTCAATGTGCCCCAGACCTGTCTCATGAATTAGCATGTTATTGTCAAACTTTTCAATAGACTGAGCAATCTTCCACATTATATGTAATTCTTTTTGGGTGGGGGGTGGATTCAAGACCTTAAAAACTCTTTTCACTAAATCTGCAACTGTTTTACAACCTAAGGAAAGTTTCCTGGGACCCTAAAAGGTTAAGTGGCTTGCCTGGGATGAAAGAGTCAGTTAATGAAACAACTAGTTTTGGAGTCAGGGAGATCCAAGTTCAAATGCAGCCTCAGTTAAGTAAGTGTCATTTAGCCTCTTTCCGTCTATATTTCCTCATCTGTAAAAAAAGAGAATAATAATAGCATCCAGCCTGCTAGGGTGTTTGTGGCTGTATTTATAAAGCATTTACAAACCTTAAAGTGAGATAGATATATATATATATATATATATATATATATATATATATTAGTGTGTGTACTGGAAATGATGATGGTGTGTCAGAGTGCAGATTTCTGAATCAACCCAGCCCTGAATCAACTATATCTAGTTACTTCTCATGCAAACAAATTTAATTCTTTGTTCTTATAGTCATTCCCAGATTGTGGCATATGTGTAAAAGTGGTCCCTGGGAAAAGTCTAGTGGGGACCAATCATCTCCTAGGCTAAAGATGGTCAACCAGCTTTTTGTGGAGAAAGACTTGAAGGGGAAATTTTTTTGCTACCTCCTCAGACTCATAGAATCTCTAAACCAATGCTGTAGGTACCCTCCCCCAACTACAGTGCTCAAGAAGGCTTAGTCAGAGATGGGTAACTTGAGCTGCCTGCATGTTCCTGAGCTGGGAAGATACTTCAGACAATACAAACAAATAGCCCTATTTATTGTCTACCTTCCACCTTTAGTAAGTGCAACTAAAGGAATTCAGAGATTGATCTGCCCATCTGAGGGACAGGTTAGTAAGAAGTACATAGCTTTTAGGTGGAATTGTTTGTACTCTATCCATATTCTCAGTTTTTATTCCTCTAAACTGAGAACAGCGATAACTGAAAAACAGTACAAAGGTTTACAAATTTAAATGGATTTATATGGACTTTGAAAGACATTATGCACTGCTTCCATGGTAAAAACAATAATTTCACAACTTTTGAGTATACATGTACAAGATGCAGTTTTCCCTTTTGACATTCTTACATTGAGCGTTTTAAAAATTGGCTATTTTTGGATTAAACCATTGGGACATGTTGACTAGAGCTTTTGCCATTTGTCTCTTCAAATTAGCACAATGTAGTTGTGCCACAATCATCAAGGGTACAGAAAAGTGAATTTCTTTAGAAAACTAAAACAGAAAAGCCCCTAAATCATTAGTGCATAGACAAGACCTTTTTTTTTTTTCTGAAAATGCAATTTTTTTTTATTAAGGTAGTCACACAAATTCTTGTACTCACTCATTCAAGTATTTTACTACCCTTATACTAAGGAATCTTGCCTATCATATATAATCCTTCCTGCTTAAATTTCAGTTCATTTCTCATTCTAAATTTCTAATCATCAGTACTTGGTGATTAGAGCTCACATGTGAATGATACAATCTATGCACTAAAAAATGATACAATGATAACATTTTCATAGAGTCTGTATATCCCTTTTAAGGTTTAGATCATCCATATTTCAGATTATCTGAACATTTTTTAGTGCAGCAACCAATATTAACAGTATATCTAATTATATACATAATCTGTCCCATCTCTAACAAGAGGTGAGGGCCTAAGGTCTCTGAAAGCTATATATTTCATAATCAGTCATTTGGAATCCACATTGGTTGTTGTATTTTTTTTTCAGAATTCTGTTTTCATTCATACAAAATACATACATATGTACATGTTAATTTTGCTATCAGAAGTTGTATTGGTTCTATGGTTAAACAGAATATGGCCCTTGAAAAACCTAAATTTTTTTTTTGTATGTATGTATGTATACATAGACACATACCTATGCACTTTGGTAGTCATTCTAGAATATTATTCTTTCTTTGTTCTTCATCAGCTCATTATTCTTTCTTTGTCCTCCCATGTTTCTCTAAATTCTGTGTATTCATTTCTTGTGGTTCAATATTATTCATTATATTCATATAACAATTTGTTTAACCATTCCCCAATTGACAGGTACCTACTTTGATTATAGTTTTTTGCTATTACAAAAATTACTACTGTGAATATTTGGGTATTTATGAGACTTTTCTACGATTGATCTTTTTTGGGTTATATGCTTAGGTGTGAAATCTTTGGGTCAACATGTGAGAATTTTGGTGATTTTTCTTGCATAATTCTATAGTTCTTGCAGCATTGATTTCTGTCATTTTTGACAATTTCCTGGGCATGAAATGAAATCTCAGAGTTGTTTTAATTTGCATTTCTCTTATTGTTAGTATATTTTTCCCAATATGGTCATCAGACAAGATTCTTAGAAAAACTATACGAGTGGAAAGTGTCTGTTTTTATTCTTGAGTCCAGAGAGGCTTAAAAATGTTGTTAGCCATCACTACTGTTACTGAGTTGAGAGAGAGTTCCTTAGAGCCCTGTTGATTAGAAATTAGAGCAGAAGTAACAGACTGTTGAATCTTTTATAACTTCAACAAATATGTGTTTCTTGAGTCAAGTGATATACACGTAGGGCACTGATGGACCTTGGGGGAGTATAAAGATGAACAAGACATGCTCCATGTTCTCAAGGAGCTTATAGTCTGATTGAGAAGATTTTATGAACAATTATTTCTTTATACTGAATTATCTGACTTAACCGAGTTAGGTACTTCCACTTCCACCTCCACTTCAAAGATTATATCCACTTCTCTTTAGACCATCTATTTGTACAAAGAAAAAGATATACCATCTAATGGCCAGCCTTCTGGGGATGAATACACCATTTTAATAGCTAAATAATAGTTGAAGACATACATTAGCAGTAGTGTCACAAGACGATACGTCATTAACTACACCAAAACTAACTTTTAGGATGCAGATCACTTTGGTTTTCTGGCCATTGTGCTTGAGCTAAACAAATCTCTGAAAACTCTAAGCCTTCTTCCACATTGTCTTTTACTTTCAGAGATAGACTTCTTTGCTCAACTTCAGTCTTATCTGAAGATGTCTTCCCTTACCAAATGGAAGGTATAGAATCCCTTATTATCCTATTTCTAGCAACAAGCAGCTTTATTTTTCTTCCTGACTGTGCTTCCCTAAGAAATGAGATTCCATCTGGTCTCCTGTGGGTGGGCTCATGAAGCTTGCTTTTCTATGTGTCTATTTACATCAGCATGGCTTTCTATTTTAAGAATATGAATTCTATAGGGCAAAGGACCATATTTCTTTCAGTTTCCTTCTATATAGATCATATTATAGTATCACTCGGATAAGAAATATTGAGATAGCCCAGTATAGATTGTTTAGTTTATTTCATTTATTTTGAGAATAATTTTGCATGGAAATCAATGTAAGTTCTATTTCTTGGCACATTTTAACCTGAATCTATACCAGAAAAAAAAAGTCTACTGAACTTAATCTTTTTCTACTTCTGACTTCTACACAAATGTATGTATGATTTTGTTACTGTGGGTACTCCTTTTACTAGTTTAAACCTGCAGATGTGTTGTTGTTATTTGTCCTTCATTCTCAAAGAGGACCATGGCATCAGGAAAATGATGGCATGATTTACAAATGAATTGGATTTAAGTGACGAAAGGCTGTGCAAAGTCACCAGCCTTACTTTCTCCTCCAGAGCCATCTGGGTCCCATGGCAAGATATAGATCAGGAAGACTGGAGATGACCCTGGATGAAGTAAGGAGACCTTGGCCTTTTTAAGCTTAGGTCTCTAACAGGTCTCATTTTGACTGAGGCAGCGCCCATTCAGTGATTAAGGCTAGGTAGGAAATGAAGTGAATGGCCTCTTTTACGTAGTCCAAAACAAAAACAAAAACCTACAAATTTAAACTTATCCTCAGTCCTTATCCATGTCCTCCCATAGATCCTCAGCAAGGGAGTCTTTCCTCTAGCTCTCTTGAAATCACATGAATATCAGTGGATATTAATTATCTATATATCTAGCCATTGTCTCTCCAACTTCTTGGACATTTTGGATTAGAAAAATATTCATTATCTTTCTCCCTAAATCTCACCTATTATCCTATCATTTCTGTTTGTGTCAAGGGCATTGCCATCCTCCCAGTCACCTAAGTTTACAAGCATAAAGTCATCTTTAAATCTTCATTGTCTGTCTCCCCACATAGCCATCCACTTGCCAAACCTTATTGGTTTTGTTTCCATGACATCTCTTACTATGATCCCTTTCTCTTTATTCAGATAGCTATGATGCTAATTTAAACTCTTATCAACTATTACCTTGAATACTGTAATCCTTCATTGGATTTCCTGGTTCAAATCTCTGCCCTCCCATATCCATCCCTCACACAGACTCCAAAGTGACATTCCTATAGCATAGATCTGATGATGTCATGTTCCTACTCAGTAAACTCCAGTGACTCCCTTTTACATGTAAGATAAAATGCAAACTTCTCTGTTTGTGTTTAAAGCCTTTTACAACCTTTCTAGACTGAGATTCTACCTTTTTAGACTCATTATATATTATTTCTATTCACAAACACTATGGTCTAGCCAAACTGGCCCGCTTGTTGCTGCCTGCATATGACACTGTAGCTCTTGTTTCTTTTTTTAGGAAAGGACTCTTTCCTCACCTTTGCCCCTTAGAATTTCTAGTTTCCTTCAAAGCTGTGCTCAAGTACCAGTGACTACTTGAGACATTTCCTGATCCCCTAAGATACTATCCCAGAAAGTGCCTTATGTTTATTTTGTATGTAATTTCTTCATACTTCCTGTGAGCTCCTCAACTGAAGGCACTGTTGAATTTTTGTTTTTCTCTCCCTAGCACTTTGAACTTAGGCAATTTTAATAAGTTTCTCTTGGCTGATAATAATTTTTTAAAATAATTTTTCCCTAGTACTTCACATCCTTTCTCATCTCAGATACCTTGAAATACGATACTTCCATATGCCTCAAAAGTGTATCATTTTCAGCATCGACCTCCTCTATTTATACTTTTTTTTATCTAGTTCTTCCCATTTTTATTTTCTTTAGTGCCGTTTTAATCTCCTCATGTGGCACATTGTGGACTTTGATATTAGAGTCCTCATATGGTAGCTAGCTCTACTCTCATTAATGGACAAAAGAATTTCTTTTCAAGAAAATTTTGTTATAGTTTGTTATAAAAATGTTGACAGGAAGGCGGCAGCTAAACTCTCCACATTCCTATCCAGACAACTTTAAAATAACATTTCAAGTCAAATTTTGAAGCAGCAGAGCCAACAAAAGATCAGGGTAAGATATTTTTCTGACTTAAGAAAACTTAGGAGGTCAGCAGAAGTCAATGACACCAAGGTGGAAACCTGTTAGAGTCTATACATGGTGGCAATGGCAGTAGCAGCAGGAGGTCTTAGCCCAGCGATGGTAAGAGGGTTGAACAACTGCTCAGAAAGAGTTTGCAGGAGACCCTTTGTTGGCACAGAGTACAGCTGGCATTGATTGGCAACTGTTGCCCATATAAAGTTTTGAATTGAAGTTCCAAGGAGAAGAGATGTGCTTGTGGTCAGTTGCAAGGGAGCAGGAATCTGGGTGGCAGTTCCAAAGCAAAGAGATCTCTAGCACTTGTGGTTGTAGGGGAATAGGGGCCTTTCCTGGGTGAAGATCAGAGCACAGACCAGGAGAAGAGTAAGCATACCAATCACAGGATCACACCACCTTGGAAGTATAAAAAATTTACAGACCTACAGAACTAGCTTTGAAAACTGCAGCATAAAAAAGCCTAAAACTTGGCACAGTTCCTCCCCACTTCCAGGTGAGCAGAGGCTAACTTTAATATAGAGTTGAGTAAAGAAATAGGCTAGAAAAATGAGCAAACAACAACAAAAAAAAAAAAACTGTAAAAAGTTACTACAGTGGCAGGGAAGACCAATATATAAACTCAGAAGACAACAATGGTGTGAAGACAGTTACAGACAAAATCTTTTTTTTTTCTGTTTGAATTTATTTATTTTTAGTTTTCAACATTCATTTCCATAAGATTGAGAGTTACAAAATTTTTCCCCATCTCTCCCCTATCCCCACCCCAAGGTGACAAGAATACTAAATACCCCTTCCCCCAATCTGCCCTCTCTTATGTCCCCCCCATTCTCCCTTTACTTTATTGTAGGGCAAGATGGATTTCTATACCCTCATTGCCTATATATATATCTTATTTCCTGGTTGCATACACAAACGATTCAGACAAAATCTTAAAGAAAAATGATGATTGAACCAAAGTCCAATAAGAATCCCTAGAAGAACTAAAGAAAGAGTGGTAGATGAAAAATTGGGAAAAGAAGTAAGAGTGATGCAAGAAAATTATGAAAAAAGAATTAACAGCTTGGTAAAAGAGACACAAAAATTCACTGAAGAAAAGAATTTATTAAAAAATAGAATTGGCCAAGTGGAAAATGAGGTACAAAATCTCCCTGTAGAAAAGAATTCCTTAGAAATTAGAATTGGTCAAGTGGAAGCTAATGGCTCCATGAGAGTCATCACCCTTTGACCCAACAATACCACTACTAAGTTTGTATCCCAAAGAGATCATGGAAAAAGGAAAAGGACCTGTGTGTACAAAATCATTTCAGTACCTCTTTTTGTGGTGCTCATTGATTGGGGAATGGCTGAACATCCTGTGGCATATGATTGTGATGGAGTCCTGTTGAGCTGTGGGAAATTATAAGAGGGATGGTTTCAGAAAAACATAGTAAAATCTATATGAACAATGAAAGTGAGAAGTGGGAGATCGTTGTGCACAGTAATAGCAATGTTGTAATAACGATTGACTGAAAGACTTGGCTACTCTGACCAGTACAGTGATCCAAGACAGTTCCAAAGGACTCAAGATTAAAAAAAAATTTTATCCACCTTTAGAGAGAGAACTGATGAACTTTTGAGCACAAACTGAAGTATAATTTTCTCACTTTTTTTGGCAATATGGCTTATATGAAAATATGTTTTGCATGATTTCATATGTATAATTGATATTGCCTGCCTACTAAGTAAGTGGGTGATGGAGGGGGTAGGAGGGAGAGGGAGAATTTGGAACTTAGAATTTTTTTAATAATTTTTTTAGATTTTTCTTTTTTGCTTTTTTGGAGGGAGGAAGGTAGGGCAATTGGGATTAAGTAACTTGCCCAAGGTCACATGGCTAGTTTTGTATCTGAGGCTGGATTTGAACTCAGGTCCTCCTGACTCCAGGGCCAGTGCTCTATTCACTTCGACACCTAGCCACCCCTAGAACTCAGAATTTAAAAAGAGAAGAATGCAAAAAGTAAATAATCTTAGAATTTTAAAAAAAAATGTTGACAGATATATTAGATTTTTTTTGTTTGTTCTTTGTCCTTCCATTTCATGCTTAAATGCCCTCAAAATGATTTAAAGTGTAGGGTCTCTCCCCAACCTTTAAACAAATTTATGTTTCCCTCTTGCTTCTTAGAGTTTTATGAGGTTTATAATTTTTTGCCAAACTCTTCTGTGAGAGCTTATGAATGAGTTTGTATACTAAACCAGCTGTTGCTGTTGGCTGCCACCTCCATCTACTAGCAAGATAAAGTGTTGGGCAGCTAGGTGGCACAGTGAATAGAGTACTGGCCCTGGAGTCAGGAGGACCTGAGTTCAAATCTGGCCTCAGACACTTAACACAAAAACTAGCAGTGTGACCTTGGGCAAGTCACTTAACCCCAATTGCCCTACAAAAAGCAAAAAAAAAAAGTGTTTGCTGATCAAGGCTTTTTCTAAGTTTTTTCAGTATCATAGTGGCAACCGATTTTCAAATTAAACTTCTTAGAAAGTGGCAATAGTCTTTGTTGATGCTTAGTATTTTATCCATTTCCCATTTTTTAGCACCAGCAACTTGTTTATATATGTCAGGTTGGAATTTCCTAAATTAAGCCCCTTATCTTCCCATTTTTAGTCCTCTTATTTGGTGATCATTGGTGGCTTCTAATCCGTTAACCCTTCAATTCTTTCTCAGGCTATCTCCCCTGCCCTAACTACTATCTTCTCTCTTCCCCAACTCAACCCCTTGTTGAACCAATTCAATTCCACAATGTCCTCCTCTCTTGAATCTCTAGTCCACTTATCATCTTGTCAGTTGCTGCCTACTAAGGCTCAACTCTGGATAATTCCCATTATCTTCTCTGTCTTTACGACTACATATGTGCTGCTGAACAAAAGGGGAGAAAATCTACCTATTCTGACTGGGTACACTGCAGATTTATGTTACACAAACTCAACTGGGCCCTCCCTGCTGCTAGGCAATACTAATACGCCTCCTTTATCTATTGATAATCCCTCTCTCCACAGCAACTCTTCCAAATCTTTTCATTCCTCCTTAAATCTCTCACGGTTCCTCCTCCCCCCACCCTCCTAGCTGCAAAACTTGATTCATATTTTACAGGAAAAAAAATGAGACCATTCTCTATTATTCTAATTAGACCATTCTAATAAGACCATTCCCTCTTCTCCCCTCTTTGTCATCTGCTATTACTTGTATGCCTTTTGCTGCTATCTTCTACTTCACCCCTGTCACAACTGCGGTAGTCGTCCTCCTTCTCCCTGATCAGGCCCTACTTGGTGGTTGTTTGGGCCCTGTTTAGCTCAGAATGAATGTAAGTAGCAGCTGGTTCTGTTTTACCCAGAAACTCTGAGGGTCTCCCCTCCCCACCAATGGATCATCTATCTATCTATCCATCTATTCATTCCTTCATTGTTTGTTTTAAATTTTCATCTAGGTGAAGAGGCCATTCTCTGCCTCAATTCTTATTAAGTTTTAATCACTGAGTTGCCTCAGTCAAACTGAGACCTTAGATTGAATAGGATCTGGCCATTGGACCCAGATGGCTCATGAGGAGAAAGTGAGTCTGGTGACTTTGCACAGCCTTGCCTCACTTAAATCCAATTCATTTGCATGTTATGGCATCCCCTTCCTGAAGTCATGGTCCTCTTTGAAAACAAAGGACAAACTACAACAATGAAAACAACAAAATGGAGCCTTTTGTTCTGCGTTTGTCTGTTCAGGGACACATTTTAGGAAGACCATGGATGATCTGGAAAATGACTAGAGGAAGTGACCAGATTGGTGAAGGTTCTCATCATTATCTCATATGAAATTTGGTTGATGAAAATGATGTTTAGCCAGGAGAAGACTATAGGAAAATTTGATAGCTATATTCAGATGTTTGAAGGACTGTTATACCAAAGAGGCACTGGACTTGTTCTGCTTGGCACCCCAAAAGACTGGACTAGAGACAGTGTGTGGAGTTGCAGCAGAGTAGATTTAAGCTGAATGTTAGTCAATCAACAACCATCTACTAAGCACTTATTATTTACCTGTTACAATGCTGAGGGCTGAATGTAAGAGAAAACTTCTAGCCACTAGAATTATCCCAAGGTGAAATGGACTTTTCTAGAGCTTTTCAAGCAGTTTTGATGACCACTTATCAAGTCTGTTGTAGAGGGAGTTCTTGTTCAGGTATGGAACAGACTACAATGACTTTTGACATTCTTTCTACCTCAGATCCTGAGATTCTCTGATTCTCTGCACATCTGGATTCAAGTTTTTCTGCATTGTCATATGTTGTTCTTGACTTTTTGGACATACCTCTCAATTGACTCCTGGTATCAAATGTCATATTTTGAGATCAAATATACTTGCAAAAGGAAAGGGGCAAACAAAATTTCTATTGATGGAGTATGAACCTAGGTCTAAGATAGCACATGATTAGGGTAGAGCTCAGGATTTGAAGAAAATTACATGTATTCATCTTAAAGCCCTAATCCAGAATCATTCAGTCAGCTTGCATTACTAAGCATTTTTTGTGCTGAGTACCTAGGATACAAAGACAAAAATGAAATAGATCCTGCCTTCAGGGAGCTCTCTCTTTTAACTAGGTAGATAACATGGCACAGAAAACAGACACCAGGTTACTTGTATTGGGAGGACACTAACTAACAGCTGGTGGGTCTAGAAGAGGCCTTCTGGGGAAGGTTGATTCTTCTGTTGATTTATTTATTTTGCCTTTTTTTTTTTTTTTTTTTTGAGGGGGCAAGTCAGTTGGGTCTAAGTCACTTGCCCAAGGTCACATGGCTAGTTTTTTTGTGTTAAGTGTCTGAGGTAATTTTTAAACTCAGATCCTCCTGATTCCAGGGGGCTGGTGCTCTATTCACTGTGTCACTTAGCTGCCCCTCTTCAGTTAATTCTTGAAGGAAACTATTTTTCAAAACTTTTCCTTCGTGTCACTTATATTGGTATGATTTTCCTTGGTTATGGAGATATTTCCCCATCAGTCTACCTGACTTCTGACTTTAGTTGTATCTTATGTAATGAGTATAAGATTTATTTTTTTCTTTCTGAATACCCCTTTGTTTCCTTGTCTATTCCTCAGCCCTTTTTATTCCCCCTCTTATCCCCTTTGGGATTTTTTTTTGCCTCTTGTATCTTACCTTGTATGAGTCATCAGGTGAGAACTGCAGAAGTCATTTCATCACAAGTATCTTTTAGAGGCTGATACAGGAAAGATTTTGGGGGCGAGGAGAGGGGTAGAGAGAGATACACACAAATACACATACTTTTGTACTAATTTATATTACATGTATATATGTATGTACATATGCATAGGAGTGGGTGATTGAGGTGTTTAAAAATAATATGAAGTCATGGCAAGCATTGATTTAACTAAATAATCAGGAAGCCTGCTATATAAAAAAGTAAACCATTTATTTAACTCTTTATTGTCCCAGAAATTCTTCTGCCTCGTTTCTAAAGGTTCTGTCTTTTTTACTATATCATTGTTTTCTTTAAGTTTTAATTTAGGACTATTCATTAGTACATTTTCAATTTTGAAAGTGTTTTATTTTCATCCCAGTTTAATATTGCTTTGCTTTTATTCAGAAATACATTTTATAAATTTAAACTCTAAATCCACCAATATCCCTCTTATTTTGATGTCTGAAGAACAGAAATGGCACATTTCTTAGTACAGTAGAACCTAAGTGTTCTTTTAGTATTTGCTTTTTCCATTAATTCTGAATTGGGTAGTACAAATTTTGATTAGGACAAAAGTAGGTAGTACCTAGTTCAGATATTCAATACAGTGAGATAACATCAGTGTTTTGGGAAAATTAGAGACTCCTCATACCAATTTCACTGGATAGGCAGAAGGCAACATGTTCTCAAAGTCTCTTAGGACATTGTGTTGCCTGATTAGAAAATATTAAAGGTATTCCATCTTAATGTGCTGTATATAAAGTCATTTTTCTCCTTTTGAGGACAGCTGTTGCATGCTTCTGTATTATTGACATGAAAATTTTGTTATAGAGAATAAGATATAGCATAATAGAGTGAGAAAAGTATTCAGCTCTTAACTCCTAAATTATAATGCTTGAGTATTAGTCCAAGCTCTGATGTTAACTTCCTAAATGTGACATTAAGCCAGTCAGGCTTTCCTAGCTTAATTCCCTCATCTGTAAAATGTTGGGGTTGTAATATATGATTTCTTAAGTTGGTGAAGGTGTAATAGAGCCCAGAATCTGAAGTCTTACAACCTGCTTGTTTATTTAAATTTATTATTGTTTATTTGTAACATTCTTTTAATTTTTAAAATTTATTTTAATATATACCCACTTATATAAATATTTTAAATATTATTTTAAATTTTGAGTTCCAAATTCTGTCCCCTCTTCCTTGATAAGCAATATATTAGTTATACACTTAAAATAATGCAAAACATATTTCCATATTAGCCATGTTGTAAAGAAAAAATAAAGTGAGAAAATTATACTTCAGTTTACACTCAGAGTTCGTCACTTTTCTCTCTCTAGATCGATAGCATTTTTTCCATACTGAGCCCTTTGGAATTGTTTTGGATCACTATATTGTCACATATATAGAGCCAAGCCTCTATTACTGTGCAAAATGATCTCCCATTTCTTCTCAGTTCTTACAGATCTTGCCATCTTTTTCTGAAACTGCCCCCATCTTCATTTTCCACAGCTTAGTAGTACTCCATCACAAGCATATGCCACAGCATGTTCAGTCATTCCCCAATTGATGAGCATGCAGTCAATTTCCAGTTCTTTGCCACCACAGAAATTGCTGCTATAAATATTTTTGTACAGATAGGTCCTTTTCCTTTTTTTCTGATCTCTTTGGGACACAAGCCTGGTAGTGGGATTGCTTGGTCAAAGGGTATGTACAGTTTTATAGCACCTTTGGTCCTAGTTCCAAATTGTTCTCCAGAATGGTTGGACCAGTTCAGTATTTCAAATCAGCAGCGTTAGTGTACCTATTTTCCCTTGTCCTCTCTAGCATTTATTTCTGATGGGCACGAGGTAGTACCTCAGAGTTGTTTTAATTTATCTTTCCCTAATCAATAGTGATTTTGAGCATTTTTTTCATATGATAATAGACAGCTTTGATTTCTTATTCCCTTCACCTCCTATTTCCCTGTTGGATAAGTTACATTTCTCTACACAACTAAGTGTGTATATATAGTCTTCACTCTTTGAACCAATTCTGGTAAGTGAGATTGAAGCATTGCCCACTGCCCTTATTTTTCCCTCCATTATAGAAGCTCTTCCTTTGTGTGACTTTTTTTTGTGAGAAAAATTTCCTCTTCTCCCTTCTCCCAGTATATCCCTCTTTCTTATCTCTTCATTTAAAAAAAAAAGATCATTCCAACATAATCAACTTACTTCCACGCCCTCTGTCTATGTAAAGTCCTTTTTAACTGGCTTAATAATGATAAAGTTCTTAGGAGTTTATCATCTTCCCTTATAGGAATGTATACAGGTTAACTTTATTGAGACCCTTATGATTACTCTTTCCTATTTATCATTTTCTGCTTTTCTTGAGTCTTGTGTTTGAAAGTTAGAATTTCTGTTTAGCGCTGATATTTTCATTGGGAATGCTTGAAATCCTCTATTTCGTTAAGTAACCATTTTCCACTCTGAAGTTTTGCTGCATAGGTTATTCTCTGTTGTAGTCCTATCTCTGTTGCCCTCCAGAATATCATATTCTAATCCTTCTACTCCTTTAATGTGAAAGCCAACCTGTTTATTTTATTAGCTATGAAACAGCTATGAAAGTTACTTGTCCTCTCTGGGCCTACTTTTCCCTGACTTTACCATGAGGAGGTTGGGTTAGATGATTTGTAATGTCCCATGTGAAATCTAGGCCCTTTCTAGTTTTAAGTGTCCATGATTCTGGTATCTATGCATTATGTTACCTGTGTCTGCTTACATGCTTTTCTGTTCGTTTCACTTGTAGAAGTTCATTGAGTTCGAAGATGCCTTGGAACAAGAAAAGAAAGATCTACAAATCCAGGTTGAACACTATGAGTTCCAGACTCGACAGCTAGAGCTAAAAGCCAAAAACTATGCAGATCAAAGTGAGTAACCTAGTATGTGTAACCCAGTTGATTTGTTTGTTCTTTGCACTCAGATTGCTTAATGATAATGTATTAAGATCTTTGGGGGGAAAACAAAAGAATAAATTATGTTCTTAATTCAGACAGCATCTTTTAATTTAGATACCATTGCAGTTTTCTGGTTTAGATTAGTTTCTGTGTTTGCAAAGTGTATTACCTACTTAAGCCCTTGCTACCTTTTTTAATGGGAGCAGCTAAATGACTCAGTGGATAGAGTGCCAAGGCCTGGCATTAGGAAGATCCCTCTTCCTGAGTTAAGATCTGGCCTCAGACACTTATTAGCTATGTGACCCTGAGCAAGTCACTTAATGCTGTTTGCCCCAGTTTCCTCCTCTGTAAAATGAGCTGGAGAAGGACATGGCAAACTAATCCAAGTAGGTTTGCCAAGAAAATTCCAAATGAGTTCATGAAGAGTTAGACATAGTTGAAAAATAAGTGAACAACATCGTTTTATGATCTTTTCAGAGGCTAGATTACCTAGCCTCTTCAGTAATGAAATTAAGAAATGTTTACTCTTGCTTTATTTCAAACGTAACCAGCTGTTAGATTTTACTGATTTCAGAGAAAGCAATCCTGCCTGATTCAAGGGTAGGACCTGATGACAGATTTGATGAATTTCAGAAGGTCTGTGAATTTAGCGGAGAAAAAAATTTCATCTTTATTTTTTGTAACTTCTAACTGATATTTAGTATTTTATTTCCTTCAATTAGAAAAATTTTAAAATATGTATTATTCTGAGAATGTGTTATAAGGGTCCCCAGACTGCCAAAGGGATCTGTGACACAAAAAAAGTTAACCCCTGGTCAAGGAGAATACAACTCCCTTAGTAAAGGGAATTAGCAGGAAGGATATTTCAGCAGTAAGAAAAATTATTTAGCTTTGTTTTAAAATTTTTCTGTTAAAAGTTATTCATTCTTATCTAATTATTCTTACTGTATATAAAACTAAATATTTTAAAGAACAGGGGGAGGTTACTATAGATGGTGCTATGATTAGAACATTCTTTGTTACTTTGTCCTGAAGTTTTGGAAAGCAGCTGTAGTAGTTTATTTCTTTGAAAAGTTGAAATCAGATTGGTGGTACAGTAGTTTGAAGAATTTTTTGGTCTTGACAGCTCCCTCATGCATGGTTCCCCAAACCAAGGTTATATGCAAGTGCAAATGCTAGTAGCTCAGAGAACTAACTAAATGGGATCTTGATTAATAGGGTAATAGAGATTGGTGGTGCTAGTGGAATTATAATCAGAATGTAGGGACAGCCTGGATATTCCCACAGAAAGAATTACTATTTTTAAAGCCTAAGTACATAAATTTAAAATAAGACTCGTTTGCCATTATGTACATACCACCCTTTTTCTCAGTTATATAGAGTCTTAGGGCCATGTAGTATTGGTTTACTGTTTAGATGTACTTTTCACCTAGAGGAGTATCCTTCTCTTCTTTTTGGGGGGGGTACCTTGTTTTTTATATCGGTAAAGGTTGCCTATTTTGTTTCATATGGTCCTTCATCTTAGCCCTTTATCCACCAATCCTCCTATGTATCTCACTCAGAACGCTGTTGAGAAATAGACACATTCATAAACCAGCGGTGATAGTCTAAAACAATATAACTTCTGCCATTGTGTGGTGTCCTTATTTCTTCTCGCATACTTTCTTCTGGTAAATGAAAAAAACATTTATTAAAGCACTTACTATGCTCCAAGTACTGTCCTGAGCACTGTGGATACAAATAGAAAAATGAGGCAGTCCTTGCTCTCAAGGAGCTCATGTTGTAATGGAAATAGCACAAAAGTGGGGGAGGTGGGGGCACAGCTGCAGTGTAGATGAAAAGGCCCATCTGCCTTTAGAGTACAAGGGGCAGAATGGATGGCAAGGCTCAGTGCCCATTGATGGGAGGGAGTGGTGACCTTAGGACAGAGGCATGGTTGCAGCACAGGTGGTAAGGCTCCAGGATCTTCCATCTTAGCAGAAAGATGACTGACTGTTCCCACTTTTTTGCTTCCCCCTCTTTTGTTCCCACTTTTTTGGTGTGTACTTCCTTACAATAGAGACCCAACCTATAACTGTTGGGAATGGTGAGTAGGGGTAGTTGAGAGTGGGCCCAATGGTCATAGTTAAGTGGGAAGAGTTCTTGTCTAGCCAGGGTGGGGAAGGGGACATTTTTAGGTAAGTTGAGGGAAGGAAGAATTTGCCTCACCTCTTCTTTTGTGGAACCCCCTTCTTGACTATCCCCCTACTCTTTCTCTTTCTCATCTGTATTCCCTTTTCTTCTTCCTCCAATTTGTTGTGATCGTTCATGGGCATTTCTTAGAACCAGTGCTACTCAGGAATAAAGAGATCATTGATTACAACATGATATAAAAAACTTAGACTAGGACTTGGAATCAGAAAGACTGGTTCTGCCACTTACCAGCTTTGTGACCCAGTACAGATCATTTCACTTTCTTAGCTCTTCCTTTATATAGAGTTAATACTCCTTCACCAAAGTCTTAATTCAGTGTTGTACTCTAGAATGGAAGTGACCACAGATTTTTTATAGTTATTCCAGTGGATATTTCAGAGTATGAAAATAATGTAAGTACTACCTGTCTTATAGGTTTATTATGAGGAAGAGCTTCCTAAATCATGAAGCACTGTTTCTTTGGAGGAAAATGCCTTGTAAATTGTAAAGAATATATAAAGATAAGCAGTTGTCATTATAATAACCATTTTGAATTTCTTAAGGAAAAGGTCAAATTGTTACTGTGTTCATAGTTTTTTGTTTTTGTTTTTTAAGTAACTGAAGTCAAATGAAATAAAAGTCTGCTCCCTAGATCAGAGTGTCAAATTCAGACTGCCAAATCAGATTAAAATGTAATTGGAAAATATTTAACAAAATAAATAGAAATATAATACAACATAGAATAATGTTAATTTGTGGTTTTCTAAGTCAACATGTGTCTTTCAGGGATTCCTTTCTATTTAAGTTTGATACCACTGCCCTGTATTGTCCATATACATTCCCTGTCCCTCTCTTTTTCTTGTTTATGAAAGGGGTCTGCTAAGTAACTTAGACTGGTGTATTAACTTTCTACTAGTTGTTGAATTAAAACTATGACTGAGATGCCCATAACCAAAGTCCTGTCAGTAGGATCATCCCCTTGGAGAAAGTTAACTGCCTTCTTCAGACTATTTTTTATAAGAACCCCTTGCTACGTAATGAGAGCCTTCTCAAGAATTCCTTACAAGACTACTTATGTGCCTAGGAATTGCTTATGATTTTACCAGTCAGTGGAAGGCCCTTGCCTAGACCTTTCTATTTACTGTTAGGCTTGAACACTTATGCCTGGCATCAGCAGCCCTTGGCTTTAGGTACCAGCTTTGGGAGGTTATCAAAAGGGGAGAATAGAGCAACAGATCATGTGATTGACCAACGATGGTTATGTTGTCTAGTTTCTCGACTGGAGGAGCGTGAGTCAGAGATGAAGAAGGAATATAACGCCCTGCACCAGAGACACACAGAGGTATGTGCTCCATTCTGTCCTATTCATTGAAGAATCAGAGGCAAACGAGGTTAGAATCTTCTCAGGAGGATGGTTTCCTTCTGTCTCTTCCAGTCTGCCATGATCTTCATTGCAGTTGAATTTTCAGTGCCCTTACTAGGGACCATGGGTATTACATTGTTGTCCTTAAAAGTTTGTTCACCCCACACTCACTCACCCATTGTACTTGTACTGTGTTTTCACTGCATTCCTACCAGAAGTACCGAAGACCACACAGAGCCCAGAAATTCAGTCAGTTAGAGGTAGAAAAGAGAGAGAAACAGGTTAATTGACTGAGGTAATGTTTGTACTTATGAGTATTTACTTTTCCACAGATGATCCAGACCTATGTAGAACACATTGAACGGTCCAAGATGCAGCAGGTTGGGGGTAATAGCCAGACAGAGGGCAGTCTACCTGGGAGAAGGTATGATGAGAAGACTGACTATTGGTATAATGTCATTTTTTATCATAGTAGGCACCGTGTAGAGAATTATAAAAACAAGAAAACTATCTAAAAAGTTCTACCTTCTTCCAAATCAGGGAGAATAGGATTTACTTGAATGACGTGGTCATAATGGAGAACAGACATGTGCAGATCTGATTACTTCTCTTTGCTTTTACAAGTTAGGAAGGCTTTCCATTTGAGTGTGGAAGACCAGATAAAAGTTAACATGAAGGAAAAAGACCTTTGCTATCATTATGAATATTAAGCTGAAATGCTTGTAAGGCCAGAAATGGTCAACTATGACACTTTGATTTCAGTAGTTTTATACTTCTGAGTCCTGGGTCTTGATCAGTTTAATACTCCTTACCAGGGATGGGAAACCTTGGACCTTGAGGCCACATGTGGCCCTCTAGGTCTTCGTGGCCCTTTGACTGAATTCAGACTTCACAGAACAAATCCTCTTAATAAAAGGATTCTGTAAAGTTTGGATTCAGTCAAAGGGCTGTACTTGAGGACCTAGAGGGTCACATGTGACCTCAAGGCTGCAATTCCCCCACCCCTGCCTTAGCCTATAAGTGCTGACATTACTTGGGAAGTAGAAGCCAATCTGAGATTTGGCTTCTTCTTCTTTGCTTTACCAATCTTAGTGAAGCTAGAAAATTGACCCCCAAAGTAAAAAATAAGGTTTGTTGTTTGTTTTGTTTTGTTTTTTTTGCTTTTGGGGAGGGGGGGTAATTGGGGTTAAGTGACTTGCCCAAAGTCACATGGCTAGTAAGTGTTAAGTGTCTGAGGCCGGATTTGAGCTCTGGTCCTCCTGACTCCAGGGCCGGTGCTTTATTTACTGCCCCACCTAGCCACCCCAAAAATAGTTCATGGGCTTCATCTAGGTATTTGCCAAAGCAAAAGAGTAGCCTTGTGGATGACCAAAGGACTCTTAAGAGAGTTCCCTTCTCTATAAATTTCATTGGTTTGACTACACATGGAAGACCTATCCTAAGCTTTATATATAGGCCCCTTAAACTAAGGCCTCCAATTTAAGTTGTGGTTTTATATTTTATACAGATGTAGCCTTTGTGTCCCCTTGAAAAGCTGGAAACAGAGTGCTTCACTCTGTATAACTGAAATTGGGGGTCCTCTAATTTTTTTACTTAATACTATTTTTCTGCTTTCTTCTTCTAACTTTCTGTTTTATTGATGCTCTTTATCATTGTCACCTCCCAGTGACTCCCCTTCAACATAGTAAAACTCTCTCTGTAACAAATAAGTATAGACAAACAAGAAAAATCAACACACTGTCCAGATCATAGGAATTAGAGCTAAAAGGGAAAACAGAAGTCATCTAGTCCAACTCTCATTTTACAGAAAAGAAAAGTGAGGCTCAGAAGAGGAAAATGACTTGCCCAAGGTCATGAAGATAACATGTAGCAGAGCTGGTATAAATAAATAACCAATGTTTAAGAAATATCTGTAGGAAAATTCAAGATTGGTATTTATATTTAGATATAGGTTTACTCTTCATTGCAGAGAATGGAGACCTGCAACCATTATTCATGCTTTTAATTAGTATAATAGAGCAGAGTACTTTTTGTTACCTCATTATGGTAGGTCTATCTAAGCAGAGAGACTGGGAGAAGATAGGTATTTCATGTTATCTTTCTGATCAGGTTTTATTTGTAATAAATAAATTACCCAGCTAATAATCCAGTTAACTGAATTTCAGTTCTAAACCAAAGTAGAGGTCTTCATGCAAATTTTGTGTAGAAAAGCTGAACAAGGACAGTCCAAAATGAGACTGATGGAGTTTTGTTGCTTTCAATATCTTCTGAGTGTGTGGTGGGCTTCTGGCCAGCTTCCTGGGAGCTGTGACATTCCATCTCCATCAAACATGTTCTTTCCCTGCCAATGCTCCCAGGAGAGAAAAAGACCTTGGAGACTGAAAAAGAGAGCCAAGTGCTGCCTAAAGCAGATTCTTCCTAATTTAGCTCAGTAGTCAGGTGGGGTTGATCTACAACCTCAGGCACTACAGGCAGGGTTGTATGGTGTTGAGATGTTCTGAGTTAGTCACTGCTCCCCTCAAAATATCAGACAAATGTTTATAATAAGAAACATCAAAATCATAAGATTGTAGATTTGGAGCTACAAAGGGCCACCCACCAATGCCATCAAATTCAGCCTCCTCTTTTTACATTTAAGGAAACTGAGCCCCCCAGAGGTGAACCACTTGTCCAAGGTCATATAGATAACAAGTAGCAAAAGTAGGTTTGGACTCTGGTACTCTTAATTCTAAATTCATTGATTTTTCCAATTTGCTATGCTGCCTCTCTATCAGAATTGTCTTGGACAAAAGCCCATTCTCTGAAATGTCACTCATCAATTTCTGGGAAGCTTTAGTCTCTCAGTTCATTCCTTTCTAGGCCAAAATGGTATCATTTACTGCAGGATAAGGCTTGCCTTGTTAAGAGATTGTCCTTGAGCCTTGCTGCTATAGGAGTATATAGAATTTGAAAACAGGGGCCTGCTGCACTGATATATTTCATATAGGCTAGTACAAGGTAAAGATATTGGAAACCTAAATAGTGCCAATTTTCTTAGTCTAAACTGCATTCTTTCTGTTCTCTTGGTTTTAGATGAAAGCTAGTTTGTTACCTATGAAACAGGCAATTCATAGGACACAGTGGAAGGAATGGTTAGCTATTGAGTCAGACATTGGAGAAGTTGGATTCAGGGTGATTGGAAGTAGGGGGCCATTGATGGAAGGAGGGAGAATGGTGATTAAACATTGGCAGCTAGGGGTTTAGATTTACTGCTAGAAGGATATGACAGGGTAAGAGTATGTTAATCACTGAAGAATGAGTTTAGGTAGATTATCATTGTCGTTAGCGGTTCAGCCTGAGATTAAGTTGTGCCAGGACATCAGACAGTTGAGAGTAGCTGGAAAGCAAGCTGGGTGGAGCAGGGCTATGGAATTGTAGGAGTCCTGAGAAGTTGCTTGTAGCATGATGGAATGGATGCTTAGGGAGGCTAGAAAACTCCTTTCCTTCCTGGGCAGATGGAGACAAAGTGACTGCTATGGAGTTTTAGGAGGCCCAAGAATCTGCCTGGAGGGTACTGGCAGTGAGGGGGACCAAGAAAGGCTTCTTGAGAAAAGCAGTGCTGGTGCTGTCATTGAAGGAAAAATGAGATTCTCTGAAGTGTAGGTGAGAAAAATGTGCATTTCAGAGATGATGGACATCTAATGCAAAAGTACAAAGATGAGAGATGGAAGATGAATATAGTGTATATGAGGGTCATATATAGTTCAGCTGACTCATGAGGGGAAGTAATGTCAAGTGAAGCTGCAAAGATAGGACCAAATTGTATGGTGCTTTAAAGACTAAGCAGGTGGTTTCAACAGCAACAGTAGCTTCAAGAGCTTAGAGACAGTAAGGTAGTCTGATAACCAGTTAGAAAGAGATTACAGGGGACCCTTTGCTGACACTGGGTATAGCCACCACTGATTGGCAACTCTATTGCCTATACATGGTTCTGGGTCACAGTTCCAGGTTGCAGAGGTTGGTTTGTGATTGGTCACAAGGGAGCAGTGGCCCTGGTCACAGTTCCATGGCAGAGAGTTGCACTAGTACTTGTGGCTGCAGGGGATCAAAGGCCGTTCTTTGGTACAGACCAGCAGAACAGTGACCATTTCTCTCCCAGCATCATACCACCTTGGGAGCACCAAAAACTTGCAGATCCCCAGAACTACCTCTGAAAACAGCAGCATGAAAAAAGCTTGAAGCTTGGCACAGTTCTTCCCCAACCCCAGATGATCAGAACCCAATTTCAACATTAAGTTCAAAGTCAAGAAATAGACTGGGAAAATGAGCAAACAATAAAAAAGGGAACTTTAAGCTACTGCAGTAGAAGGAAAGATCAAGATATAAACTGAGAAGAAAACAATGTGAAAACAGCTACAAGCAAAGCCTCAAAGAAAAATGCTAATTGGACCCAAGGCCAGTAAGAATTCTTAGAAGAGTTAAGGAAAGAGGTGAGTGGTAGAGGAAAAATTGGGGTAAAGAAATGAGAGCGATACAAGAAAATTACAAAAAGAGCGTTAACAGCTTGATAAAAAAGCCCAAAAAACTACTGAAGAAAATATCACCTTAAAAACTAAGTTGGCCTAATGGCAAAAGAGGTGAAAAATCCACTGGAGAAAAGAACTTCTTATAAAACAGAATTGGCCAATTGGAAAAGGAGGCACAAAAATTCACCGAAGAAAAGAACTCCTTAAAAAGCAAAATTAGCCAAGTGGAAAAAGAAGCTAAGAAATAAAAAGATACTAAGGGCGGCCAGTGGCACAGTGAATAGAGCACCGGCCCTGGAGTCAGGAGGATCTGAGTTCAAATCCAACCTCAGACACTTAACACAAAAACTAACCTTGTGACCTTGGGCAAGTCACTTAACCCCAACTGCCCTCCAAAAAAAAAAAAAGATACCTTAAGAGGGTGGGCAAATGGAAACTAATGATTCCATGAGACTTCAAGAAGTAAACAAAGCCCAAAGAATGAAAAAATAGAAGAAAATTGAAATATCTAATTGGAAAAGCAACTGACCTGGAAATTAGATCTAGGAGAGATAATTTAAGAATTATTAGACTACCTGAAAGCCATAAGCAAAAAAAGAACCTAGACATCATATTTCAAGAAATTATCAAGAGAAACTGTCTTGATATCTTAGATCCAAAGGGTAAAATAGAAATTTAAAGAATCCACTGATCATCTCCTAAAAGAGATCCCAAAATGAAAACTCCAAGGAATATTGTAGCCAAATTCCAGAACTCCCAGATCAAGGAGAAAATATCATGCAGCCAGAAAAAGATAATTCAGATATCATGGAGCCACAGTCAATCATACAAATCACACAAAGATTTAACAGCTTCCACATTAAAGGAGTGGAGAGCTTGGAATATGATATTCTGGAGGACAAAGGAAATAGGATTCAACCAGTGTAAAAACAGACCTGATGGGCAGCTAGGTGATGAAGTGGATAGAGTGCTGGTCCTGGAGTCATGAAAACTCATCTTCCTGAGTTCAAATCTGACCTTATACACTTCCTAGCTCTGTGATGCTGGGCCAGTCACTTAACCATGTCAATTTCCTCATCTGTAAAATCAACTGGAGAACAGAATAACAGACCACTCCAATATTTTTGCCAAGAAAACCCCAAATGGATTACGAAGAGTTGGATACGACTGAAATGACTCAACAACAAGAAGAACAGATGCGTGCCAACTACCTGGAATAGGGATTGAGATTTAGAAAAAAATCAACTTTTTTCATTTTGTTGGGATTAGTTTTTAAAATTTGTGGAAGGTAAATGTGTTGGGGTCAAGTTTACTGCTAGGAATTGAGGAGGTTGTAGCTAAGATAGAAGAAAATTTTTTCCCCAAAATCTTCAGTGATCTTTCATACATTAGTATTTATTATTATTTTCTTCTTGATATTTTGTACCTTAGAAATTAAATGTGTGGTCTTCCACTATATTCTTGCTCTTAGCTCTTCTACCTACCACTACAGGGACCCACATCCTTTGTAGTGGTCCACTGCTAAAGCTGGATTTTTAAAAGGACAACTTTTTTTTCTCACTCCATACTTTGCTTTCTGACATGATGGAGCTACAGAATAAAAGTTCATGTGAACTGTGACTGTGTTTTGTCAGAATATTTACATTTGAAGAATGTAGGCTTCCTTTTCCTGGTGTGTGTATGTGTCTGTCTGTGTATGATCTACACATATGGCTCTATTACTGCATATTAGTGTGAACATATGTTTTGCCTAAGTACTCACTTACATGAGTACATTTATGTATTTTCACCTGCTTTGAGTGTGTATGAGAGAAACATATTTGAAAGCTTACTGCATATATTAAAAGAGTGTGTACAGTGTTTATATTTGTCTTTCTGAATATGTTTGTCTTGTCTTAGTATATGTCCATTTGTGTAAAGGGTTGATTGCCCAGAGTAGGGTACCTGGGCTTAGACACATCAATGAACAGTTGTTTGTCACTGTGAACACGTTTAAATGTATTTGCATGCCTTTAGCTCTCTAATGATTATTTTCTTGTCTTGCTTTCTGTGCCTTGCTGCTATATGTTGGCTGTTGTTTTTGTCACTTCGCTGCAGTCCTCGCCAGTCATGGAGGAAAAGGTAAAGCCCATAACAGTATTTATTTACTATAGTTCTGGGGAATGGAGATGAGGGATTGTCTTTCATATTGACTATGGCATAGAGTTCTGTTGAATAATCCTTAAATACAGATAGACCATTATTCTCTGAATGGACCAGATCATAACAGCAGTTTCTTGATCTTTGTGGAGCTAGAAGACAGTAATTCACACCTTCTGAAGGGTGTATGAAACAGCAGGGTGGTTAAGCAGTCCCAAATTATGTTGAACTCTTTGTTGCTTTACACAAAGACAATCCCTGCTTCCTGCTTTTTCAGCAGGTGCATTGTTTACAAAGTAGAGACTGCACATGAAATTCTGGTTCTTAATTTACATAAGGAATAAATCAAACGTTTTTCCTTTTCTTAAAGTCAGAAACCATAAAACATTTTGCCAACAATGTGTACTAGACCCTAAACAGGTTATAGAATTATTCACTCATTGTTGATTGGACTGCAGTCTTGATTGATCTCTCCTAGTATTTGTTGCCTGACTCTCAGTGATCCTGTCAATGTATAATATTTATTAAATACACACCTTGGAGCCCTGGCCTAGGTTGTATAGAGAAATCCAAAGAAAGAAAAAGACAATTCCTACTCTCACACTGATTGCACTCAGATGAAGATGTCTTGGTTCTTTCTGCTATTTGTAGAAATGAGCCTCTACCACCAATCCCCAGCTTTCCATCACCACCTCTAACAGCCCCTGGGTTACATTTGCTTTTGTCCCTAAGGCTTCGGATTCCATTATATTAATTTTACACGAGGTTACTGAATGAAATATTTGTAATGTCTCTGATGAGGGCCATTGGAGAGGTATTCCATGTACAGAAACTGTGTTCTGTACATTCTACTTGGAGCCTAATGGAGGAAGGATTGTATGTAATAGAGAGTTGTGTAAGGGAATCCCAGATGGAGCAGACAGGAAATGTCAGACTCGTTTTCTCTGCTTCCCGGGAAATGCTTCTAACATGCTGATGGTTGGTTTTATTTATCTTCCAGGATAAGTTACTGCTATGTGTATTTTTGTACTGTCTCCACCTAGCCTCTCAGAGTTTTGCTGATTTACAGTGGGGTCCAGCTGTCTCAGAGATAGCTGAATAGGTATGCCTGACTTTTGTCAGGAATAGTTTATTTGTAGAGTGAGATCTCAAAAGCTTGGAACCTCCTAACCTTTTTATGATTCTGCTTTGGGACTTTTATTATCTGTTTCCTTAACCTTGACAAGGGAGAGATTTGAGAGTGAAGAAGTATATAGAATGAAGAATATTTATTTATTTATTTATTTATTTTTCTTTTTGGAGGGGGAAGGCAGGGCAACTGGGATTAAATGACTTGTCCAAGGTCACACAGCTAGTAAGTGTTAAGTGTCTGAGGTTGGATTTAAACTCAAATCCTCCTGACTCCAGGGTCAGTGCTCTATTCACTGTGCCACCTAGCTGTCCCCTAGAGTGAAGAATATTAATTACTTAAATAATAATGAGTTACTCTTCATATTATCCTTTAAGGTTAAGTGCTTTACATACATTATCTCATATGATTCTCACATCAACTTATTAGTAGGTCCAGTTCTTTTTCCATTGTTAAATAAAATGAAACTGAGGCACAGAAAGTTTAAATGATCTGCCCCATGTCACTCAGCTAATGAACACTCACTTCTTCCTGTTCCCAAATCCAGTACATTCTTTACTAAGAAACCCCATGAGATTGTCCACAGAAAATGTTACAACATGAATAGAAGAATATACTTGAAAACTCTACTTGCTAAGAAAACGTATTCATTCAACATTTATTAGGCCCCTACCACTTGCAAGGTGTTGTGTTAGGAGCTCAAGATACAGAACAAAAAATGACATATTCCCTACCCTTGAGAAACAGTTCAATTCAGGGAATTAAAAATATACTCAAGTAACTAGAATGCCATTTTAAAATAATAGAGGTTTAATAGAATATAAGATTTTTAAAATAAGAAAGGTGTAGCAGAAGCATGAGGGATTCAGAAGGGAAAGTTATCCTTTAACTGGAGCTTATCAGGGAAGGCCTTAGGGGAAAAGGAGAACCTACGTTAGAGCGAGGAGTAGAGGAATAACTTTAGTGAGTGAGTCCTGAGATTCAGAAATGAGGAAAGCACAAGCAAAGCTAAGTAGATAGTAGCCTAGAACAGGATTGAGGACTGATTCCTAATGTGGAGAAAAGTAGTCTGAAATAGGGCTAGCAAGAATGACTGTGCAGTGGATCTTTATTTAATGCTGCTACTAAAGTAAATGAGCTACTGAAAAATTTAGCTTTCATTTCAGTTTCCTTTAAATTGGATTGGAGAAGGGAGAGACCAAAAGCAGAGAGGCCAGTGAGGAGGCTGTTACAAGGGACCAAGAAAGTAAGAGGTAATGAGGACTTGGACTAGTATGCGGAGGCAGCATGTTATGGTAGCTAGCACACTGGACTTGGAGGCAAGAAGACCTGACTTGGAATCCTGCTTCTGATACTTACTTTCTTTGTGCCCCTGGACTAGGGACTCGGCCTCTCTAGGTCTCTCTGGGCCTCTAGGCCTAGAAAATGAGAGTGTTGGACATGATGGCCTCTGAGATCCTTTATAACTCTAGATCTATTATCCTGTTTTTAACATTCATTTTCTAAAATTTTGAGTTCCAAATTCTCTCCCTCCCACCCTTCCTGAAACAGTAAGCAATTTGATAGAGATTATACATATGCAATCATACAAAAGGCATGTTTGTAAGCTATGGGAAAATAACCAGTAGATCCAGAGAAGATGGAAGAGAATGAGGATCAATGGAACAAGATCCCAAAGGACATGAGGAGAGATAGAATTAAAGACACTGTTGGAAGAAATAGTCTTGGCAAGGAGGAAAGCCACCTCATCCTCTGAGATCAAAGGGAATGAGAAAATGGGTTAAGACCTGGAGAACTTTGATATGTGGAGGTCAGGAGATAAAGTCACCTTCTGGGGATAGGTCTAGAGTTGGAAGACTGAGAAGGGAGAAAGGAAAGAGGAGGGGAAAGCCTAGAACAGCCTCTGAAGGAATTAATAGGGGATGAGTAAAAGGATTGCTCTGTACCTACTGGGTCCTGTTGAGATTAAGTCACACGCATTTATAGTGGACCTATTATGTTTTCATAACTCTATCCAGCAACACTTAATGCCTTTGAAATAGCTACAGAAAACATAGAATGGTGACTGTTACCTAGAGCTGGAAATTAAGAGTGGGAAGGTCAGGAGAATGAGCTAATCACAAGTGAAGAGGCTATTATTGAAATGGTTCATCATGTCACAGCTGTTAAGAGGCGGGTGGCATGGAAGTGAAGCTACAAGAGATACGATGGACTAGGAGAACAGAGAGGGATTAAGGGACCACAGGATCTTTAGGAGTGACACGTGGGGAAATGTGGAAGGACAAAGAATTATGGTGATATAGAAACATTAGAGCAGGCTGTGTTTAGAGTTCTATTCTTGCCATGCACTAACAATGGGGATGATCCTAGTCATCACAGGACAAACTGTTTCAAGAGAATACTTTTTCCTTGAAGGAAGGCTAGAACAGCCCAACCAAATTAGATTCGTTGTGAATAAAGTTTTACATTTTAATCTTATGGCCCTGAATTATCATGTATCCTTTCTACCAACTCTAAATGGTTATAATAACCTAACATCTCACTATTTCTTACATTCATATATACACATGCTGCCTCTTCTAATCTGTCAGGCCCCTG
This sequence comes from Gymnobelideus leadbeateri, assembly GCA_011680675.1. Taxonomy (NCBI): domain Eukaryota; kingdom Metazoa; phylum Chordata; class Mammalia; order Diprotodontia; family Petauridae; genus Gymnobelideus; species Gymnobelideus leadbeateri. The sequence continues at coordinate 913,041 of WOXC01004884.1, forward strand.
AATCATGGACCACTTACAGCAAACTGCCTACGGTTTACTTTCCCTTCCTCAGTTCACCCTTCTTATAGCTTTTAAGACAGTCTTTCCCTCCATTTCCATCCAGAATCCAGTTGAACCACCCTATTCTTTAGGGCTCCCAGACTCTCTCCTTCATTCTATTCACCAGAATGGAATTTGATCATCCAGGCCTTCATTCACAAGTATCTCTCCAGTTAAATTTAAAAATATTTACTTTAGCATCTGCATGTAGAAAGTGCTCCTTCTTTTATGCTCACCTTTCAGTAAATATTAAGGGATTAGAAGGAAATCTACTTCTTTAGATAACACACACTGTATTTCTGAAGGAGTAGGCTTGGCTTCAGCATTGTTGAGTCTAGCATACAAGATTGTTTTAAATTCAGTGCCTAAGTAACATCTAAAGCATTACTGTCTTGAACATATTTAAGAATTATCATTGTTTTTTGGGAAGCCACATTCCCTGGGGTGGAAATCAAGCTGGAGAGATGAAATGACTTCTGTTCATCCCAAGATGGTGGTAGAGCAAGGGCTCAAACTGAGGTGACCTCATCCAGGCCTCTGGCTGTTGCCCCCGATGCCTCTGCCCAGATTCATCACACCACAGGGTTGGTAGGTAGGGATGAAAAGGATTAAGGAGTTTTGTGTGGGTTTGGCATCATGCTGCACAGAACAGAGTCTTTTTTCTTACTATAGCAGTTTCTATGAACTGTACTTCCTGGGCCTTCCTACCCCACTGAAGCTACAGTTAGAATAAAGTTACCCAGTTTTCCATCTTAATACCTTGTGATAATAGAGTGAGCAGTGGCATTGATGTGCCAGGGAGGGCTAGGGTGGTATAGTGGGATTTAGAGTCGAGAAGACCTGGGTTCAGATACCGCTTTCCATGCTACCTATGTGACCTTGGCAAGTCACTTAACCTCTTCCTGCCTATGTGTCTGCATCTGCACAATGAGGATAGCAATGTTAATAGTGCCTACTGCATAGATTTATTGTAAGTGGGGCTTAAGTGAAATAAGTATGTAAAAGATTTTGTAACCCTTAAAGTGTTAAATAAATGACATCTATTAATATATTAGTTCTTCATTCATCATTTTTAAATGAATTCACCCTTGTTTAAAAGGGTTTATAAATAGGAACTTTCCCAGAAGATGAGAAGTTTAGAAGCAGTGAATAATTCTTAAAGTTGGGTGAAGCTGGCAGAATATAGACATAAAAGATTTTACAAGTCTTTGTAGCCAATTTTTTACTCCCTGAGTTAACAGAACTGTTTCTTATTTCTGGGCATAGGAGAAACAGTGTTAATTTATATGATACTTTGTAAAGCCTAAAACTTTGTAAGAATGTCAGCTATTATCACTATTCACTATTTGTGGCAACATTGTATATATCTGTGGAAAAGAAAATTTACAGATTTAATTATTATTTTCTGCTTTATAAACCAACAATCTAACCACCAGCCCCTTTGTTTTTTCCTCTTCCCTGTTTCAGCAGGAAGGAGCGCCCAACCTCTCTGAATGTGTTCCCCCTTGCAGATGGAATGGTACGTGGACAGATAGGGGGCAAGATCATCCCCACAGTGGACCACTGGCACCTGAGTGACCTCGGCCAGCTGCAGTCCAACTCCAGCTACAAGGTTTTATACACATGTCGTGGAATAAGGGTCTCCTCTTTCCCACTGTCAGTGGCATCCACATGTTCATAATGACGGAGACCAACCTGTGTCCATAACCCTTTGCAGCTTCTCCCCTTTTTAGGTTGGATTAGACTCCTAAGCTGAACCATAGCAAAAAGGGGAGGGGAAGGACCAGAGTGTGAAGATAAAAGAAAGGAGGGAGGATGTTGTTGCCCTGATCACTGCTTTCCTTTGATTCTTTCCTTTTGGTGGCTTCTATTTAGAGCTGCTTTCCTGAGGTTGAATTATTGCAGCTGGTGTTATAGTATGAATTTTTGGCATCCAACCTGTGTTTGATGTTTAGAATAGGACTGATCTAATAGTAAGTTCAACTGCCTCTACTTCTCACAGCCCAAACTGATGTTCCATGTCAGGCTATTGACTAGAGAAGGATAGAGTCAATTCTGTGCTCTTATGGAGCAAGTCATTGTATATTCCAATTTGAACTACAGCTTGGAGAGCATTTTACCTTCTTTCTAGCAGATTCCAGTAACTCATTTTCTAATCAGATATGCTTCATGCTTCTGGGGCTGGCATTTGAGCTCAGAATAAGGAAAGACATCATCTTCTCTTTCCTACTCTCGCTATGCTAACTTCCCATGCTATAACCTGGAATTGGGAGACTGGAATCCCCCAGTCAGGTACCTGTTGAACCCATTTCTGAATGTAGAAAACAATCCATACTCCAATAAAACCAAACCTTTTAACTTTTCACTATAAAAATGGCTAAGTTGTGTTGCTGAATAACAGGAGTCATTCAGCAGTTGCTAGTTTTGATCTGTAAGCTGATTTCACCTTTGAGAGTTGAGTTGCAAAGCATACTTTGTGCCATCTTTATCAGGTAGTGAAAGATGTTATTTTGTAGTAGGTGCTGGCTTGTAGGCAGATGGCACTGAGACAAGGTTATAGAAACCCTGGTGAAGGCAGGCTTCTTAGAAGCTATATCTGGGGGATCCTTTAAAAACCAAGAATTGATAGATTCGATCTTTGAATGAGTAGGGCAAAGCTGATATCTGATGAGTTTGAGGTGAGGAGAGCTTATGCCATTCTCCCTTCTGACTGTCCTTTTATGCTCTTAGTTTTCAGTTTGGCTGGGTCTGTTTCTGCACCCTGCAAATTTTTTAGAAAAGCTATTGCATTATCTTCTTCTGTTTCTGCTTTGTTCTAGGTGCTGAGCATATCTCTGAGATTATTATGGGTTTGATAATGTACACACATACATACACACACAGAGTAATGTGTATCACACTGATGTGGTACTGGCATTCAGGCAGAGAGAGCAGCAAAATAAGGGAATGAAATAATTTTAGTATCCTAGGTTTAGTACTCGTTGTGTTGTGGACTTGATTAGTCATTTCATGCTTATTGTTTTTTTCTTTGTGTACCTCATTGTTAAAATGGGCTTTGTGGAGGTGACTCACCTAATAGATAGATGTGTGGCGAACTGAATTGAATTGAAGGTATATTGGAATAGCGGTCAGCAAAGTAGCTAGAAAGCTTTGTGGTTTGCATGCTTTCCCCTGCAATGGCAACAAGGATCCACTTCATGTCTCTTAGACACTTCTCTGCTTTTTTGTCCTCTGGCATCCTTTCTTTGTCCTGAATTTTCACTTTAAGTAGTCTTCCATTCATTATTTAGTCTTGAAGTTTGACTCCACAGATTTGTTTTATTTAATTTTGATTTTTTCAATGTTATTATGTTTAAGTTTTATTTGTTCTTTTGGTTTCATGCATTAGGTTTTAATGTTTTGGTTTTTGGTTTTTTGTTTTGTTTTGTTTTTTTATTTTTTTTGTTTTTTTAACTCCTTAATGTGTTTTGTTGTTCTTTATGTACTGTATTTTCAGTGTTTTAACCAAACAGTTGTGACTACTCATGGTGAGAAATGACTGCTAAGAATTTTGGTCCTTTGCAATGCATTTTGGAGGCCACTGCTACACACATTGATGTTTAGGAGGTTGAGAGGTTTGACTTTAGGTAAGTGGTGGCCAAGGAGAGTGTCCTTTGGGTAAGTGGTGGCTCTTTAGGGTAATAGTGAGTTTGAATGGTGTCTGGGAGGTTTCTTTGTAAACAAGAGTCCCCATATTTTGCTAATATGGTAAGCCACGTTTGCCAGGAGTCCCTTGATTGTCTACAGTATAAATTGGTGGGTTATTATGAAGAGGCTGTGAAAAATGTCTCCTTTGAGGACAAAGCTGATAAAGATCAGCAAAGAGAAACTTGACTGAATATGTGTACTTTCCATCACATGCATCACTTCTCTCACCCTATTCAGTGGAGTTCCTCACTGTCCTACCTCCTACATCCTTATCTCCCCCATATGTCAGCAGCTGCAGCAAGACTGGCAGAAGGAGTGGGAGGAGAGATGTTCCCATCCCATTATCAGCAGCAAAACATGGGGTGGCCAGGAAGTATGGGAGTAGGTGAGGTTGATGTGAAAATTTAGTCATCTAGTAATTGTTTTAGTACTGGTGATTTATTTTTCTTTCCATTTTGCAGAAAGAGCTTTTTTTTTTTTAATATGGTGCTAAGACCACAGAAAGCAAATCTAAAATATTAACCCAAAACTACTTCAAAGGGAGTGGACAGAGTTCAGAATTTTAATGGAGGTCTCCTAAACATAAATCAAAGATACCTGTTAGACAAAACCTGCAAGTGAAATCTTAGGAGGAACATTTGTCCTGACTCTTATTTACTACTTGACTTCAGCTCTGGTAGCTTTCAGATAGCTAGAGGAAAATGCAGGGTTGTTCACTTTTAAAGAAATAACTTTACCACTAAAGATCATCTGAAGCTGAAAGTTCACTCAGAACTTTTACCCAAGAAATTCCTAGACAAGAGAATTTATTCTGTTATTTAAAACCTCTAAAGGAGACTACCATCTTTTTACCTCTTCCAGTTTATAAAAATTTTCACTTTTAGGAAATTCTCCTTAATGTCATATCTTGTAAATGACATCTCCCCTGTCTCCCAGAAATAATAGTAACATGAGTCCGTGTGCTTAGGTCAGTTATATATTTTATTATCCTGCCCAAGAGGCAAGCAGCTGCTTTCTTTATAAACTTGAATTGGAGGATACTTTATAGATACTGACAAGGAAGAATGGAAGGTGTGGAGGATCCCAAGAGGTTCCTACTGAGAGAATGAAGTCAGTTACTGTAAGAATAAAGAGATTGTGTCCAGATTGTATATAATATTAGTTAACAGATGTGTGATTTTTAAAAATTATAGTGATGAGCAAAAAATTGACTTATGAGCCCGTACATGGTATTAAAGTTTTCTCTGCCTTAAATTCATTAAGAAGAGAAATTAACAAATTTTATCTCTCAAATCAAATAAAATGGCTTGGGGTTTTTTTGAAAATCAGTTTTTTCATAACAATTTTAGTTGTGTCTCATCCCATAAAAGTAGAATTGTATTTAAATCAGCAGTGATTTCTGAGGCCTAGTGTTTAGATAGGAATGGGATGTTACAGCTTAGATATTAATTAGCTTTTTTGACTTTATAGAATACTTTTGTCTTTAGCATATAGCAAATCATGGCCAAAAGACTAAGGTACACAAGTTGATGTTGCAAGGTTATATCATATCCCAAGATACTGGCTGGAAATGAAGAAAGGTTCTTTTCCTATCGAAAAATTGCAGAAGTCTCTCAAGTATTTATAGTTACTTTAGTTAAGGAGGTGAAACTTAACTAGTCTTTATGTAATAACCTAATATTCTTCCTGCATCAGTGGTTACAGTGCCATGGTAATTTGGTTTCCAGAAAAACTTATTTATCTACTCAGGTCAACCTTCTCCCCTAACCCCTCAATTTGGTTACTCTTCTCCTATACTGGACTACAATTTAATTCTGATACCTGGCTGCAAAGGGTTGCATTGCCATTTTTCATGCAGTGTTCATCTTCATCACATTCTGAATTGTTTGATTGTTATTGTGGAACAGTGACATTGAATGCCAAGTCCCAAACCATTGAAATGCAGATGGCATACATAACTGAGAAAAACTATTTTCTGATACTTGTAATCTTCTCATTTCTGAGAGGCATTAACCAAGCAAAAGCAGGTACTACTCCCTTTGAACCACCCAAGTATAGTTAATCCAGCGAAATAAAGATATATAACATCTTAATTAAGATATAAAATAGCTTATATAAAAGTATCTTCCTCTCTTATAGTCCATGGTGATGTGGGACTGAAGATACCCTTGTGTTCCTTCCCAAGGAATGTCTCTTCCTAGATCAAATAAAGCTTTTTTTATGTCATGTTATACCTCAAAATCTTTAATTGCTCTCCTAATAGTGGACGAGAAACATGGGGGTTTGGGACTCACCATGAAGAGCACTTGGTAATTCAACCAAATTTAGGGCCCCACATAGCCATTGTAGCTGTCTGTTATGTAGTCTTTCATTGGTGACTGGGAAGTCTGATGCTAACTGTGGTACCCAAAGGCAGCGACCAAATCATAGAACTGGAGAGTAATGGAAACACATAGAAGTACTTCCTGTCTTCCTCCTCTGTCCTCTGTCCTAGTGTCCACATGATGAGATGTCTGAATCAGGCCAGTCTTCTGCTGCTGCCACACCTAGCACCACTGGCACCAAGTCCAATACACCAACATCCTCAGTGCCCTCTGCTGCTGTCACCCCCCTGAATGAGAGTCTGCAGCCTTTAGGGGACTATGGTCTTGGAGCAAAGAACAGCAAACGTGCAAGAGAGAAACGCAACAGTCGCAACATGGAAGTCCAAGTCACCCAAGAAATGAGGAATGTCAGCATAGGTACCGTAGTCTCCTGCCTCAGCCATGTGCATCCTGGGGAAGTGCATAAACAACAGGCTCCTTCTAGTCTGTTTTCTTTAGAAGCCCAACACCAAAGGATAGCTAGAATCTTCGTACAGGTTTTGGCTTGTGTGGACTACTCTTACTCAATCTTATACAAGACTGTAATCTAATAAGCAAAAAGGAAGATGGGGCATTTTCTACTAAAATTTAACTATAAAAATAATGACACAATTCACTTACTTGCTCAATCAAATCTTTATTGGTTATCTAGCAATATACATTTGAATATCTTTGCATGCATCATAAATGCAAACATTTTCCCTTACTCTATGACATCTAGGAATGAAAATAACATTTCTCTCATTCCTGTCTCTTCCATACACATATATGTTTATTAGGTTTTTCTATCCTCTTGGCCAACTTGGAAAAATTCTTTCCTGACAATCCCTGCCTTAGCAAGTGATCCAGAACCTTGTCTCTTGAAATTTCTTAGAATAATCTTGTGGTGAGAGTCCTCTATCCCAGTAATTAAATATGAATCACAAATTTTCCTCTTGTCTCCTATAGGGATGGGCAGTAGTGATGAATGGTCTGATGTCCAAGACATCATAGATTCCACACCAGAGCTAGACATGTGCCAGGAACCTCGATTGGAACGTACTGGAAATAGGTACTATAATCCCCTCTAGATTTCCCCCTTATTCCAGTGTTAAGTGGGCAGGCTTTTTACTTGTACTTTCTCCATGAGAAACTGCATGTTCTAATGAATTAGATAAAAAGACTGAGGATTGGATACTACTTCTAACTACCTTGGTGAACTCAGTCAAAGCCATTCCCCTCCTATGTCTTAGCTTTTCTTTGCCTAATGAGATAATTAGTTTTCAGACTACTGTATCTCACTGTCTCTGAGTGGGAGACATCTCCCATTTTATGTCTGTAACCTGAAAGAGCAATGTTGGTCATTTAATGAAAGTTATACGATGCATTTAATAAATCTATAGTAGTGTTCCATAACAATATTGCAAACTAATCCTACTCTGTGTGTGTGTGCGCACATGCATTTTTTTCTCCTTACAGTCCAACTCAAGGAATTGTCAACAAGGCTTTTGGTATCAACACTGATTCCCTATATCATGAGCTATCTACAGCAGGTTCTGAAGTCATTGGGGATGTGGATGAAGGTGCAGACCTACTAGGTAAAAGTTGTTCTTTATGACTGTATGCTGCAGTTTTTCATATAAAATAGACCTTTCAGTAGCCCTATGGTAAGAACATTTTTGGAGGAGTAGACTTGGAGTAAAGGTTTTGACCAGCAACCTAAAACAGATCCCTTTTTGTCCACCCCACAGTTCCCCTTGATACTAATGAAATGCCTAGAGGATAAGAAATCTTGGGTATATTCAGTGTGCTATGCTTCTCTGAAGAAAGGTCTTAGAAAAGACATTCCCCAAGTATTAAAATATTATAGGACTTTTATTATAATTTCCATGTCACCATAATTTCTAAAATGGACTAAGAGTGTCTCTTTAGAGAGTTTCTTGTTTAAAGTTTCTTGCTCAGTACTTATCTTTCCTTCCTTCTGTACTAAAAAACAAATACCTTCAAAGTAGGTATAGAATTTTTGTGACATACTCTCTAGTGTCATCTGTTATTTGAGGCAGAAAAACCAGCCTTGACCATAAATGTTATTGAGAGCCACTAGAGCAAAAGATCTATATCCTCTGTGATCATAATTATGAGTGTCACATTTCAATGCATCATTGAATTTAGTACGTATAGGCTTATGTGTTTTTGGTCCATACTGTCTTAGAATTGACTTCCTTCTCTGACTCTTCTGGTTGATAAGATCCAGAATGTCTTCCAACCTCCCCTTAGCAAACCCTGTTTTGTTGCCCTTCAGGGATACAAGTTGATGCTCACTTGAATAATAATGTAGTTTGGCCTCTTTCTGCTGGCCAAGAGGATTAAAGAGATTGACTTTTTCCTTATACATGATCTAATCCATGTGGTTTATGGCCCAAGAAACCTGTTGCTTCTGGTCTCCCATTTAAATGTAACTTAACTCTGTGTTGGGTCCAGCTAATTAATTTGTAAACATATTTTTTAGTTTGATATCTGCTACCTGTGATATCTTTGTTCTGCCTCATCTGCTCATCTTTAGTATATTTTTTTCTAAGGCATGAAGTAAAGTGACCTGACTTCTTATAGTTTCAAGGCAGACTCTCCCTGCTGTGGGCTGTTCTTATCTAGTATACTTATCTAGCCTTACTATTGTTCAGGGTGTCCTTAAACTTTGTTATGTCTTCATATTCAACCCCCTTGTGCTGTTATTGGTTGTTCCTTTAGGTGCTTAGATGTTTGTAGTTGTACACATCCAGCAATGAAGTGCATATTTTCTGATCTGAATTCAGAGAGGTTGATCATACAGTTGACTATAGTGGCCTACTGGTCTTCATAGATATTGCTATAAACTGAAGATCAGGAGGCCTTTTCAGTTTGGTATTGTTCCAGTTTTTTTCAGCTTATGTGTCTACCTCACAGCCTGCTTAAAAGTGAATATATCTGCACTTGGTGACTGGTGGGGAATGTCTATAGATAAATATTTGTAGTGCTCAGTACCAGAACTCCATCCTACCTGAAAAGACTCTTTGGACCTGAAACGATCAGTTTTTCCATCCAGGCTTAATTAACACCAAGGAAAAGTGGAATTTCTTTTTACTTCAGATGTTTGAATATTTATTCTTTTAAAAACCACTTTTTATTAAAAAATTTATTATGGAAAGAACCTACTTAGTATCAAACTGTATTTGTGTCATTCTAAATTTCCCTTCCAGTATTGCTTAATTGCTGTTCATTTGGTGTCATTCATCAAACATAGAAAATCACTGAACTTTTTTTTTGTGAGGAGAGTTTGTCATCTGAGGTAGTAGTCATGAGACTATGAAAAATTACATCTTAAAGTAGACAGAAAGAAGAGATTTAGCAACTCTAAACAATATTTAAACCATTTTCAGTTAAAGATATTTTATTAAGGTATTCCATGGATTTGCATTGAGTTATTCCTTCATTGCATCATTACGGTGACCCTGGGTTTACCACAGGTATACTAGCAGACTTCTAGCTGTGTACACTGCCAGAAAGGCTTTGACTTTAGGCACAATGACAGACTGTATGCCTATTGTAAGAGCATCTGCCTAGCCAAGGTTCGAGAAGACTTATCCTGTTTGTTTTGAGGTGATTATTTGGATGCAGCAACTTACAAAGACTTCTACAAAAGCATAATGACTTTGTCAATGGAGGGAGTGCCCGTATTGACAAAATGACAAATTCTTGGAGTACTAAATTATAACTTAAGTTAATTTCTTGGATTTTATTATTAAACACCTTACCTTAGCTTTTGTCTTCCTGCCGATTTAAATGATTAAGTTGACAGAACCACTGAACCTAACTGTAGTGTATCTCTGAGACTTGTCTTGACTCATGGTTTGGCACCATCATCCTTTAGTACTGTACTTTACTGTTCTTCAACCCTTCCGTCCTTTTCTATGTTCTCTTTCCTCTTGGTACTCCAGTCATCCACAGTGTAGAGAGTATCCTCTCTAAGGTACTGGCTGTTGCTTTACTTTATTTTATCCCATGTAATGCTGCTCCAAACCTTCTTTCCCCTAAACTATGAGCTAATTAGTACTTTGGTGCAGAAGAATTTCTTTTGGCAAATTCCCTGAAATGCCATGTTTTGTTTATTCCTTATTCCCTATGTTGTGATTACCATCTACTTTTATTTATCTCAGTTTCCTTATCTATAAAACATAGAAGGACAATAATAAATGAGAAGGGACCCTGGGAACCATACACGGGGAGTGCCACTTTTCTCGAAGTCAGGTGTCCAAAATCTGAAAAAAGGAATGGTGTTATTGAATAATTCAGCAAACTACTTTTGTGAGAAAAGAAACCTATTTCTATGAGAGAAGATCATGTCTGATCACTCACTACTAGAGTAAAGATAGAGATGAGGATAACTTGTGGGTATGATTTCCATTGCTTTTCAAATGGCTTTTCATAAAGTTCATTCAGACTCTTAAAATAATTGAGTCACCCTAGGATTATGGGGAATTTTCTTAGAGATAGGGAAAGTGAAGAGGGATGGTGAATTACCCAGTGAAGAAACTCCTTCTGCCTATTCAGGTTGATACCCTCTCTGTATAGTCTTAGTTATCAACAGCACTGAGCAGTTATGTGACTTGTCCAGGGCCACATGGGCAGCATATATCAGGTACATACACTAGGATATATCAGAGACGAGATCTGAATCCAGACATTCCTGGTTTTGAGACTAGCTTTCTATCTCTACTGAGTCATGCTGCCTTTATTATAGAGACAGGAAATAAAGGGAGGGGAAAGCAGGTGTACATCTGAAATAATGTATACAGTGAGATTACCCAAGGGATCAGTGCTGAGGTCAGCCTTACTTAGAATTTTTAATTTTTATAAATGGACTGGAAGGGAAAGTGCTAGGGAAACCTTCAAATTAGCAGATAACATTAGGTTTTTCAGATTAGTGAAATGCCCTATTAATGGGATTCTGGGAAAACCTGTGACCTCTAAGTGACTCCCATTTCACAGGTAAACTTGAACTTGGCATTGAAACTTGACTGTTCTGGCATCTGGGAAGGTAGTTCGAGGCATTTGGACATGTTGGGTTGTGTCTGAACAGTGGGTGCACCAAGAGAAGGGGCTAAGAGTCACTAGTGGTTTGTAGGCAGGTATGTTTAAAAAATAGTTTACAAAAACTCTTTGTCTGTAGCTCTCTTGAGCTTTGCGTGCCTTACCTTTGGCTTTTTCTCTGTTCCTGACCCTGGTCTGTCAAGACCTCAGGATTAATCTCTTTACACTTTTGTCTTAAGGTTCTGAACTATGAAGACTTTAACAAGCTGATATTGCCCCTAACTGTGACACCTGGTTTTCTCCATTCCAGTAAACTTCCCTCTCCCTGATCTCTCAGGCCTGAGAGCTTATGGCATAGTGGAAGTGAATCACAGTTAGAAAAGACTGACTCGTGGAGGCAGGTTGTGCCAATGAAGTATTATCCTCCCCTGGCTATAACACATGAATGTGCTCCTCTAAGTAATTGTCAGTGCTTATCCACAGGCTTGACCAGCTTCTATTGTACAGTTATACAGTTATGCAGTTAGAAATGAAGTTCTGCTATTGATCAAACAAGAGGTAAGGTTCTTGATACCAAAGGTTATCTGGGAGATAATGTTCATTAATACACACAACTCTTGCTAATAAATGTCAGTATTAACACGTTTATGAAACCCTGCACAGGACTTCTACCAACAAATTGGTCAAGTTCAGAAGCATGGTTCAACAGTAGAATGTGGATGCCCCCATGAACCAATTCAGGGAAGAATTTATACACTCTATTCAGGGTTCCAGTGGCCATAGCCTTCCAAAGCTTTGACATAGAGATTAACCTCTCTCTGATTCTGCCCCAGGCCATGTACCTTGGGTGCCTATGCAAAAGTGGCCTCCTATACAAGATCTAAAAGCCAATATAGGCTAGGTGAGGTGTGACTCAGATTGACCCGCTGTCCAGGCCCCATCCCTCAGATACAACTCAATGAGCTATCTGATCCAATTGGTCAAGCTAATAGTCCCCAATCATTTACCAAATATTGACCCTACATTAATACAACCTCGAGCAACATTATAGACCTTATACTGTCCTAGGGTGAAGCAACTACTACACTGATCAAGACCATAGACATGTATATGCTTCATTTTGGACTAGTGACTCAAAAGATCCACTTGCTACAGGTTTGAGTGGGATATTAAGAAACTTGAATCCTTAAACTTTGCTAGTGTCTTCCCTCTTCCTGGTGTTACATAAAAGCCATTGGTTAGAACTGCTGTATACTCAATAGACAAGCATCTTCTACATACATGGTTGAATACAAAGATAAAAATGGAACAGTCCCTGCCCTCAAAGAGCTTATATTATGCTATATTCTACATCACCTGGCATTTCAAGCCAATGAAATTTAGCTCAGGTTAATACTCCTAGCCCCACTGGTACACCACCACCCTGTTGGCTGTCCTTGGAAACTCCCGTGCCCCAGCCCAGCCTAGAGCTACCAAACCAGTACCAAAACTTTATCGAAATAGTTTGCCTTTGGGAGTTTGACATACTTCAACATCATAATTATTGACAACATCAAAGATCTTATCCCTTTTCTACCTGTTCCTATATACTGTATGAAGCAAAGCTCAACCACAGTGAATTACACCATCTGCAACAGAAGTGTATTCAAGGCTTAACACCTTAAGGGAACATGGCATCACATCACTGTGCTATCTGATCATCAGAAACTGGAACATCTCTAACTGAATAAAAAAACCCAAGCTAGTGATAAGTTGAATAAGCCCTGTTCTCTTCTACTTTGGCTTTCAACTTAGTTTTGTCCCAGTCTGGTAGCAGAGTGGAATAGTGCACAGTTGTAGAATATTACTGCTGAATGTAGTCCCCTCTTCTGTCTCCTCACTGTCCATCCTAGGGACTTGATAGCCAGATTGTTTCAACTGACAGGAAATACCTGTTGGCAACAGTGGGTCCGGATGGACCTGACTGCCTCTTTGGATGAGGTATCCATCACCAAATGGCCTTGAGGGAATCTCTTTCTCTTGGAAATATTCTAGATCCATGACCTTCCTGATCATGTCATTTGAAATTACACAGTTTATCTCACCTTTTTTGAACCATACTTTCATATTTTATTAAACTAGAACTCCTTGAGAGCAGGGATTTTTGTGGTGCTGGTGGTGGTATGTTAGTTTGGTTAGTTTTTTGCCTTTTTAATTGTGTTCCCAATGCTTAGACCAGTCCCTAGCACAAAATAGGTGCTTAATAATAATTGTTTGTTGGCTGAATTTACAGCCTGAGTGTACCCCTCCACAGCATGCTAATCCTTAAACTTGGGACTTTTAGGCCTTTGAATGAGTGTCCCTATAGATTTTTTAACATTTATAATCAATCAATAAGTATTAAGTACCTTCTATAGTCACTAGGGATTCAAACGCAAAGAATGAAACGATCCTTTCCTACAACGAACTTGCATTCTAATGGGGAAGACAACAAGTACATATAAAAATATATGCAGTTAAGTAGAACATAAAATACAAATATATATATCAAGGTTAAATATAGAGTAGTATGGGAGAGGACACTAGTTGCTGGGAGTAACAAGAAAGGCTATATATAGAAGATGATGGCTGAGCTACGTCTGTGAGGTAGAAGTATGGTGATGGTGGTTGCTTGTCCTTTTTGAAGAGGACCTTGACATCAGGAGGGTGATGTCATGATTTTTAAGTGAACTGGATTTAAGCAAGGGAAGGCTGTGCAAAGTCACCAGTTTCACTTTCTCCTTTGGAGCCATCTGGGCCCGGTGGCAAGATATAGATCAGGGGGACTAGAGATGCAGTGGGAGACCTTGAACTTTTTAAGCTAAGGTCTTTCAGATCTCAATTTGACTAAGGCTACACCCAATCAGGGATTAAGGCTAGATAAGAAATGAGGCTAAGAATGGCCTCTTTGACTTAGTCACAAAGAAAAAAAAAAAATCGAGGGGCGGCTAGGTGGCGCAGTGAGTAGAGCGTCAGCCCTGGAGTCAGAAGGACCTGAGTTCAGATCCGGCCTCAGACACAACGCACACACAAACAAAAAAACCTAGCCATGTGACCTTGGACAAGTTACTTAACCCCAATTGCCCTGCAAAAAAAAAAAAGAAAAAGAAAAGAAAAAAATCAATCTGGGAAGGAAAGACCCTCAGGGTTTCTGGCCAAAATGGCAACAGCTGCTGTTTACATTCATTCTGAACCATCTGGGCCCAAACTGTGACCTTGTAGGACTTAGACTGGTAATTATTGTTGGCCAATCAGTGAAAGCCAGAGTGATTTGTGTTTAAGGCTTGGTCCTTAAGAAGGAAATAAACCCCAAGGATATCAGCAATCAAAATTTACATTCCTTTGGGCAAAGCACCACAAGCAAGGGCATCATATACCCTATGTGGGCAGAGGAAGAAGGAGAGGAAAGGACCATAGAGGGTTTCTGTAAAAATAGGGTTAAGAATACTGTTGAAGTGAAACAAAGACACACTAATAGGTCATTCAACAGTTAGCAAAAGAAAGTTTATTTAGCCATAATAAAATATAATCAACAAAAAGCAAGTAGCACTTAGCTCAGATTTAGTACTCCTTTGCCTTCTTATGGAAACTTGTCTAGTGGGTAGGGCAGAGGATGATGACTCATGTGGCCTCCTCCTTCATGTTGCCTTCATGGGCAAGACCCACATGAAAGGAGAAATGGATCACCCATGACTCCATTTTGAGTTTTCTCCATTAAATCTTTATGGACCCCTCTAGCTGAAACTGGTCTCTTCCATCTCCCAATACTTTGTTATTTCTTGTCCGTATAGTAAAATTTACCAGTTAAATATGTGCTATCTTGTTACTTCATGTTATCAATCTAATAAGCTTCTTGAGGTTAAAGGCCTTGGCTTCCCTGTTTCTTGTATCCCTTCATAGCACTAAGTTCTGTGGGCCCCAGAGCATGTACTAAGTAAATTCTTGCTAATTAGTCAATAACTGACATGATTGGAAAAACATCTTCTTCAGACTTGAGTTTCTTTTATTATTTAACCTCTCCTGCCAAATCCTTATACAGAAATCAGGAGAGTTGTCTTGTTTGCACCTACTTTAGCTTTAAAGTTAGGTAGCCCTTACACCTCTTTTTCGTTTGTGTTTTAGACGGCTATGCAGTTATGAGACAAAAAGCAAAGACATTTGTCAAATCTGTGCCTTCTAGGAAGGAGAGTAACAATTTTGCAGGATGGCCTCTATTAATCAAGCCCTCCTACAGAAGCAGCCTTTCTCTTTCCGGTATGGGAAGATGCAAAGAGATCTTTAACTACATTTTTCCCTTTTTTTTCCCTTTGGAGCCTAATTCTGCTGAGAAAAAGTGTTAGCAGTAACTCCAAACTCTCCTTGCTATAGCCTTTCTTTTAGTACTACTCTGGAGATTGGATAAGATAGTCTTTACGGTTCCTTCCAGTCCTAAAATTCTAGTATTCTTCTTATTCTCCCTCCCAAATAATATTTATGTCACACCCCACACCACCTGCATATCCCCCAACTATTGACTTACTACCTCTCTTTCTTTGCTTAGAAGTAGGGAACAAAGGTTAGCAAGTATGAGATAGGACTTTCTCTTCCATTACTTCACATTGCCTGTATTACTTGGATTCTTTGTACTTCAAAATGAAGAAGTGGATTAACAGATATTATCGGTAAGTTACTGATTTCTCATCCCAATAAGGATCCTCAATCTAGAGTTTAAAGGACATTAGCTACGATCTAATCAAGACTTCATTTTACAAATAAGGAAGCTGAGGTCCCGAGAGGTGCAAGATCAGACAGGTGGCAGAGGCAGGTATGCTGACCATAGGGACAGTGCTTTTTTCCACTGTATTATTCTACTTCTCAACATTTTAGAAGGCCCAGACCTTGGCAGTGCTGTGTGAAAGAACTGCCTGCTAGAGCTTTTCACAGGTCACTGAGAGGACAGGTTTATTTTCCACAAAATCACTTTGTAGGCCTCCTCAGACCAGGGTCAGGAAAAATCAGAGGGAAGTAGGAGCAGGCCTTCCAGGACAGAATAAAATGGAACAGGAAACTGAGCAAATCGGTTCCTCTGGTGGTGTTTGAAAACCTATATTCTGGATTACTGAAACCATTTAGCTCTTGATTTCCCTGTTGATTTCCCTTTACCTTTGTATTTCTGTCACTGGGTAGCCTTATGACACCAAGATAGACTAGACAGTCCTTTTTCTTACTCTTCATACCCTTTACCATTGAAATGGCCGAATCATTGTTAATTTTTCTTTAACAAAAACTTTTATTTTGTTGGTTTCAGTCACCGATTGACCTTTTTGTCACTTCCTTTTCCCCTTGTCTCTCTGTGCTTCGCTGGACATGGCCCATAGGGGAGTTCTCAGGTGTGTATCTCTCCTGTTCAGTGTCCTTATTTATTTTGGGTTCCTTTTTCCCACTTGTTGAATTCAGATAGAATGATATGGTATACACATGTGATACTCCCCTGCTGTTTCCAAATTCCTGTTGACTTTGGGGCCTTGGTCCCACCTCCTTGCTTTTTGCTCACCCTCCTATAGCTTAGTAAGCTTCCTTGGTTTGCTCTACCAATTCCATTTGTGCTATTCCTCAGGTTTAACCAGATTTACTGTGCTAATTATCCCTCTCCTATTAAGGTAGACATTTCCCATTTACAATACTAATGTATTGAGGTAATGGAATAATAGGGTCTGCCTTACTTTAGGTGCATTAAACTTACCAAAAGATTTTTGAAAGATTGCCTAATTTTCTGGATTCCTCTCTTAGCTTAGATTAGGCTTTGCTTTCAGAAGGTAAGCACTAGGTGATAAAAGCAGTCATAGGCTCTGCCTGTGGTGTCCTATGATATGGTTACTTATCCAGACTTTTTTTTAGGAGTCCTTCTTCCCAAATAAAACAGAAGGTGCTCCAGTTGCCTGGTTTTTTTGTTTGTTTGTTTGGATTTTTTTGCTATAGTCCAGATCATTCTTTGCTTTGTGGCAAGAAGATGCAATCTTCTTGCCTTCCTAGAAAGAAAATTCTGGACTTCCAAACTCTGTAGCTAAAGAATGCTAACAGCTAGCATGTATATCTCTCCCTGGTTCAGAATTATTTCTCTATCTAAAAATGGTCTAAGCAACTCAGAAATTTTGAGATACTGTAACCCCTTAATTTCATTTCTAACTCTCCCTCAGACTTTTCACTGCCTCACATATGACTAGTAGTGCTTAATATAGTGAAGAAGGGAACAAATGTATTGAAATCTCCCTAAATCTCAAAAATCAACACCTTGACATGTCAGGAATAAAGATCTAACACTCCCCCCGCCCCCATCCTGTTTTTCATCCTCTCCTTTCCATCCCCTCCTCTATGATCCTTTTCCAAAATGAAGTAACCCATGAGCACTGACTCACTGCTTGGTTTTCTATTTATGATGGATGTTTAATGGCTGCTTGTTTTTTCTTCCTTCCTTTCTTTCCCTTTCTTCCTCCCCGTTTCCCCAACTCCTTCCTATGGGATTGGGACGGCTCTCATAGTGCGGGATGATTTTTTTGGTAAGGCAAAGGCCATATTTAAGTGTATGTTTTTTTCCAGTTTCTGGCTTTTCCTCTTCACCCAACATCTTGTCATGCTCCATGGGGTTTTGTGGTTTGGGTTTTGCATGGAATCGGTGCAGTGGTGGTGGTGGTGGTGGCGGGGCCTCTGGGGAGATAGTCTGCAGTCTGGGCTCCGCGTCTTTGGCGTGGGATTCTTCCCCATGTGCGTGTCTGCTCTGCTGCTTGGAGTGTCCTGTTTTCCTCCTGCCCGGCCTGGAGTGGGCTCTTCTCCACACTATCTCTCCCCTTTGCCTTATTTTCATAATGGCTGAGGCAGTCTCTGTAGGCTCCCCACCCTGACTCTCCATATCTCCTGGGGACTCTGTACACTACTGTCCTTTCATCTTTGCCTGAGGCTAGATTGGACAGGGCATTTCAAGTCTCCTGCTAAGAGGAGACGAGTTCTGAAGACCTCTGATCCTTCACTAACTCAGGAAAATGCCCTGTTCTTGTAAGCACTCTCTAAATACTGGATACTATGGCCTGGGGCCTGCTCTTTGTTTTGCAAAGACAGAGGCAATGCCATTACTACTATGGCAGAGGAGGTCAGAATGGAGATACCAGGGACTCTCAAATATAAAGCATTACTTTTTTTATTCGTGTTTTTTCTTTTTTCCTTTTTGGATGGGGTTGGAGAAGTGGGGGGAAGTGACTAGAAGGACTGAGGCTGAAACAAGGTGTTGTTGTGGTTTTTTTCCTATACAGTCTGGATTTGGTTATTCCACTGTCCTTTCCTAGAGAATTGGTTTTAGTACATTTATTTTGTGCTGCCGTCAAATACCTCCAGGATTAGGAGCAGTCTTGTTTTAGTCTCTGGGCCTAAAGAGCTCGAGTCTTTCATACCACCTGGTGGAGAAGACCACAAGCAGCCCCACCTCTGGTCCCCTCGTTTTTCTGGGAACCATGCAGAGGAAAAGATCTCACCCTCTTCCCTTCCTGCCATCTCCATCTACTTTTATTAGACCCTGTCTAAAAGGCTGTGGTCCTTGCACTGTTGTAGGATTGTGTCTTCCCCTTCTCCTCTGGTCTGGAGGTGAACACACACTCTGCAGCATCAAGGCAGTCTGTTGAAATTCAGTGGCACTTTTTCTTAATTTTTTTCCCCATAGCTTGGGCTGCTTCTAGCCAATCTGGAGAGCTGCATTTGCCATCCCGTGTCCATCCCATCTCCTGGGGAAGGGTTCTTTGTTAAGTGCTGTGTTGTCCTTTCTATCCTCTTGTCACCATAGCACCAACTTCCATTCTCTTTGGGAACTGGGGACTTTTTTGTGCTTGTTTATTAAAAATTTAAATTTTTAAAAAGCTCCTGTAAGGGATAATACCTATGAAGCATGGGATTGGGGCAGAGGCATAGGTTTAAATTCAAGTTTGTTGCCTGATCCCATCCAACAGTCTCTATTCTAATATAAAATAGTTTCTTTAAATCTAGACTGATGGATGCTTCCCTGCTTTTCCCTAGGATCCCATCTCCAGAGGAATTTTTCCCTACTTTCTAGTGCCCTTTGGCTTCCTCCCCTTCAGGGTCTCCTTCCTTAGTCCTCAGTATTTTATTTGGATTCTCTCAGTTCTCATTCCAAAAGTATTGTCACATCCTCCAAAGTTAGAACCCCTTGTCAGTAGTTTGAGCTATCTGATCAGAGAACCTGTGGAGCAGCTGAAGCTGATCATGACCAAGAGAGATTACTCATTCCTCAGGGGTTATGTAGCCCTTATTAGAGATTCAAACTAAGAGTCCTAGGAAAATCCCCGGAAGGGGTATCCAAAAAGTGGATGGTTAGCTCTACAGGGTCATGTATCTGATCCCTAAAACAATCAATTGGAAGAGGCTTCAGAAGGACACCCAAGAGGGAGGGAATCCTAGTTACTGTTTCTACTGAAGTTTGCTCCAAGTATTCTTCCTCACCAGTGGGTGTTGACTTTGAATCTTTCTTTGAAGGACATTCTAAATACAGCCAAGGAGTGGCTGTCCACTGGGAATGGGACTAACAAGTAAATACTCTTTTTCTGCTGAGGTAATCATGACTAGACATGGTTGAAACTTCCTTACTTTTTGTTTCAGGAATGGGCAAAGAAGTGGGAAATCTATTGCTAGAGAATTCACAACTCCTGGAGACCAAGTAAGAGACCAGTACACCTTCTTAAATCTCATTTAGTGTTCTAGACTATTTCAGTAATTCTCTCACCAGGACCTGGGATCCCTGGTTTGAGCATATCTCCCATCCCACGAGCAACCAGCTGACAGCACTTGGAAATGATTGACAGTTAATGTATTCTGTTCCTAATTAGACAGTTGCCCATATTAAACTTTGAGACTCAGCCAACCTTCTAGATCCTTAGGGTCCTAGATCCACTGATGTTTCTTATTGTTTTTGTTTAAGAAGGAACTTCAACATAAGCTTCATAAGTTGTTTCTTTAGCTTGACCACTGACTCTAATTCATATGTTTGATCTCTGGGGCTGCTGAAGTACTTAGCCACAAAACTGACTGGCCTCTCTTTGAAATTTTTTATGTACTCTAGAAGTAATCTCACATAATTTTCTTATATTGTTGCTTTTTTGAAGAAATGC
The DNA here is from genome assembly GCA_011680675.1 of Gymnobelideus leadbeateri. Taxonomy (NCBI): domain Eukaryota; kingdom Metazoa; phylum Chordata; class Mammalia; order Diprotodontia; family Petauridae; genus Gymnobelideus; species Gymnobelideus leadbeateri. Next base: position 933,340 of record WOXC01004884.1, read on the forward strand.
TTTGAATGTGGTGAAGAATGATCTGATTGCCAAGGTGGACCAATTGTCTGGGGAACAGGAGGTGCTGAAGGGAGAATTAGAAGCCACAAAGCAGGCCAAAGCCAAAATGGAGACCAGAGTCAAGGAGCTAGAAGAGGAACTCAAACGGTAAGGGATGGCAGCTGTCACCTGGTTGGGAAGAAATGTTTGAAGTCATCTAGCTGAAATACAAGAAGTACCAGAAACCTTTTTCCAGCTTGACTGGAAATTTTATAATTTTCTTTATTTTATTAATTTGTTTAAAGAGAAATTGAATAGTTGCCACTTTTTCTTCCTTTACCTCAACTTCACAGAGCCTCACTCCTCTTGCTCTCCCTCATACCTAAAAGCCTCACCATTTCATTGTTCCCCTCTTGAGCAGCATTTAACACAGTGCTGAACACATAGTAGGTGCTCAATGAATTCTTGTTGACTTGACTGTACCAATCTTTTTTTTCTTTTGGAGGGGGAACCCAGGGCAGTTGGGGCTAAGTGATTTGCCCAAGGTCACACGGCTAGTTTTTGTGTTAAGTGTCTGAGGCTGGATTTGAACTCAGGTCTTCCTGACTCCAGCGCCGGTGCTCTATTCACTGGGCCACCTAGCCTCCCCACCAGTCTTCTTTCATGCCTCTTCCAATATACTACCTTAGTTTCTCTTCATTTCATCATGCAAAAGTAATACCCTTCCAACCTTTACTTTATTTCCTCAGATAATGAGTTAATTACGTTAATTACCTCTGCCACTACAATTGTATTTTCTCATAAACTCCCTTATAACTGTGTTCTTTCATCTGCATTCTGCAGAGATCACTTTTCTTTTCATTAAGTCTAAGGAAAGGCCTGTACTCCTGAAGCTGAATCCCACCTGGAGACATTGACATGGGCTGAATTAGGGCCGGAGACATTGACATGGGCTGAATTAGGGCCTAGGCTCATAATTCCTGGATTCTCTTTTTTCTTTTTAAAAATATTATATAAATAAAGATATCTATAAATAAATAGATTTTTCGGAGGATCAAAAGAGATCCCTGAACACTCAGTAGTGTTGATCTGTGATGCCTTTTTCTCTTCTCTGCTAGTCTTTAAGGACCCCAGGTGGCATTTAGAGGGATGTACTAGGTCTTGGTTGTGGCTGCTTCCACACATTTCCAGAGGCAGCATTCCTTTGTGTCTCTCTTTTCTAAATTGAATTCCATTCCCATTCACCTCTCTTGCAAGTGGTACAATGTATAGTGAGAAATGGGGCTAAAGGTACTTCTTAGACCCCTTTTCTCTTGCAGACCTTCAAAATCAGTGTCCTGTACTTGTCTACCACGTGTATTTGACTTTTCTCCCCATAGAGTGAAGTCTGAGGCCATCATTGCACGACGTGAACCCAAAGAGGAGGTGGAGGATGTAAGCAGCTATCTCTGTACAGAATTGGTATATTTCATTATTAAAATGCCTGGGAATGGGTGGTTTTGGGTATGTTTGTTTCCTCCATACATTCATCTTTCCATTAGTTATCTCCATCTCATCACTTGCTTTCTCTTGTAATGTCTATGTCAAGCCTTCAATCTATAATGTCTCCTGCCAAATGCCACAATGACTTTCTTACTAGAGCCAAAACTTAGTTTTTGGTTATGTCTTAAAATATTACTTTCCTGCCCCCCAAAAGCTGGCAAATTCAAGGAACCATGGCTTTCCCCACTTAACTGGTGTGCCACATGGTATTCACACTGATAGGTGTTGTAGTTTTCAATGTAATTTTATATAGCACTATTAAATAAGAAAGAATGTTGATGTGGGTGACACTCAGTAACTTCATGGGTTTTGGACTCAATTATATTTAAGGGTCCCTTACCCAACAGCATGTTTGCTGAAGCTCCATGTTTCTTTCATTCCTAGCTAAGGAGTTTGTTCTCAGCATTAGAGCAACTTTAGTTCCCTAGGTGTTGAGGTCTTCATTCTTCCCTGTGAAAAGACCCAGAGACCAAAAGAGGCAGATTCCATGAGACAGTTCTCAGGACCCCAAAAAATGGAGATTTTCTGACGGTCAAGATATTTAGACTTTAAGGTCTATCTCTAAAAAGCAATAGCCTTGCCTCATTTTCTAGGTTGAGTATTAACTGACCTCACCAAAGACCTTCCCTCTTTAGTTACCTTCCCTTCCACAAGGTGAAAATGGTGAACTGACTAGAATAGTAACTACCCAGGAGAAAGCTAGGAGGTATGTACAGCCTAGATGGACCTAGGGATAGGAAGGGAGACTAGTCTGTCTTTTTGTTACTTGCATCAAGTAACAAGAAGATTGAGGAGGTTGAGGGGAGATTGAGGTTCACTAGAGCTCATCCCAGGTGTAATTTGGACAAATTTTTTTTTTCATAAAGGGGAATCTTCTTGGCCCAGGACTTTTGGGGCTTTATTGATCTTTGTGTGTATGTTTCATTTTCCTTTCCTAATTCTGTGAAAAGATGTATGTGAGAAGGAGCAATCCTAGTTACATATTGGGCAAAGGTTTCCTCCCAGAGAAATCAAACCAGTAGTTGTAAATCCTCTAGTTGGAATAGCCAACCTAGGTAGACAGAAGTATTTTAGGTCCCCTTCCCTCATTTGGCAGCAGAATTACTGAAGAAACTCAATGTAGCAACAAAACCAAACATTGTTGAGTGCCAGCATATCACTTGAGCAGTAGGAAGCATAGCTAGGATCCCTGCTGGATGTATTGTCTGTTTTCATCCATAAACACTATTTCCTTCCTATCCAATCTCCTAGAATTTTAGGAACGTAGGTTATATTGCAGGATATAATGTCCCATTCTGTATTAATGAGTAGTACTATTTCTGTTTATTGCCTTGATCTTACCTAGACCCTACATGAGCCCCTTTCTAGACCTTATGTGAACCCTGACAGAACCTAAACCTATAACTTTCCCTAAAATGCCTTATTTTCTAATATCTGTTTAGCTACTAATTTCCTGCTTGGAACTTTTTGGACCCAATGTGAGATAGTGGTTTGGAGGAAAAGATACCCATTTTGTCATAGAATTTAAATTGGAAGGGACCTCAAAGGTCATCTAGGCTGACTCATTGAGCAGGAATGCCCTCTATGGCATCTCCAATAAGTAGTCATCATCTAGCCTTTCTTCAAAGACTTAACTGGTCTTCCTCTACGACTTCCCTAGGGGAAGATCCAGAGTTTGATAATGAAAAGATGAACTTGGCTCTTGGAATTCCTGTAACCTAGTGACAGAATTCCTGCCCCTTTCCATTCCAGGTTCTCTCATTTTTAATTCCCTTCTCCCTCCCATGAATTGCCTCATTGAACTTGCTGAATATCCATGGGAGACCTACATTGGGTCCAAGCTGTTTCCTGACAGTCTAACTCCTTGCCCTGTGCACTGTGGCTAATGGTAGTGTGGCTAGAGTAGCCTTAGAGCTAACAAAAGTACAGCACAAATCAGAAAGAAACTAACAATGTGTTAATAAACTCCCTATTGTTTCTGTACTAACTTCAACCCCTTCCCTCTCTCATTGGCTGAACAGCAGTGCTCCTCCCCCCTGCAGGACAACATTCCCATTGCCCAGCGTCGCCGTTTCACCCGGGTGGAGATGGCCCGTGTCCTTATGGAACGTAATCAGTATAAGGAGAGGCTGATGGAGCTCCAGGAAGCTGTGAGGTGGACAGAGATGATCAGGTAACACTGTGAGCCTAAGACACTGCTGAGAATAGGATACACTCTTCAGAAATGCACAAAGGTTATTGGATCTCCATCTTCCTCCCTCCTTCCCACCCGTGTTTCTTTGTTCAGTTTGATCTTAAGGTGCATCTCCATATTGTGTCGTGTGGATTCTTCAGCACTGCATCATGTTTTATCACTGCTGTCATTTAGTACCTAGTAAAATGCTTTGGCTTCAGGAAGCCCTTACTGATAAGTAACAGAATTGGATCACAAAGTAAACTTGATTCTTGCCTTCTGCCTTACCTCTCCTTACATCCTGTAGTTGAAGATAAGTTAAATTGATTAGGGGCCTAGAAAGACCTTGACTAGCTTTGTGCTGTACCCAAAGTCGGTGGGTTCATCTCTATCTTCATTTCTCTCTTGATGTTGGGCTTAGGCTAGATCTGCATGAGGAATCTTCCTTAGCTTGAGACCTCCAGTAAAAGGGAAGGTTCCTTTCCTTGGGGCTGGTTGATCCATAAGCACTGATATGCTGAAATAAGACATTTAATGTAGTTTCCTTACCTGACCCAAGGCCTAAATCACTGTAGCAGTAGACAAAAGAAAGAAAAAACTGAATGAACCAGTGCTTGTCCCAGAGGCAGTTTGGAGAAGGCTTTAGTCTTTGCATGAAATAAATTTAGTTGGCAAGACCTCACTTATGTAGGCAGAGGAATATCTCAGATCTCACCTGGAAACTGTACCCTGGAATTTTTCCCTTATGAGTGAGTTTGCTTCTTAACAACTTAATTACTTTTATTCCTTTCTAGAAAACTAAGAAAAAAGGGTTCTCAGAAAAAAGGTGTGTTCCCAGAGTCCTTTCGTACCTGGCTTCTCTCTCTTTTTAAAAAATTTTTCAATTTTTGTTTTCCGTTCCAAAATCTCTCCTTCCATCCATGCCCTCGTTCAGCTGTTGAGAAAGCAAGAAATACAATGCCCATAATATAAATGAAATCACGTAAAACATATTTTTATATTAGTCATAATGTGGGGAAAAAAAGAAAAAAGAGCACTTCAGTCTACACTCAGAGTCTATCAGTTCTCTGTCTAATTTTTGGTATTGGTGTTGTTCAGTCATTTTAGTGTATAATTTTTCTTGACCCCATTTTGGATTTTCGTGACAAAGATACTGGAGTGGTTTGCCATTTCCTTCTCTAGCTCATTTTACAGATGAGGAAACTGAGGCAAATAAGATTAAGTGTCTTAATAAGCCCAGGGTCACAGAGCCAGATTTGAACTCAGGAAGATGAGACTATCCACTGTGCCACCTAGCTGTTCCTCTCTAGAGATAGATAAAACTTTTCATCATGGGTCTTTTGGAATTGCTGTGCATCATTGTATTGATCAAAGTAGCTAAGCCTTTCATAGTTGATTATCGTACAGTATTGCTGTTACTATATACAATCTTCTCCTAGTTCTGCTCACTTTGCTTTGCATCAGTTCATATAAATCTTCCCTGGGTTCTCTTTGATGCTAAGAATGTTGGGCATTGATGTCCTACTTACTTGTCTACCGCTCTACAGAGCTGCCTCAGGGGAAGCAGTATGGTGTAATGAGAAGAACACTACTCAGACTGAGATGTGGTCTTTGATCTGCTATCACCAATCAGTAAACACTAATGCCTTAATGAACAGTTTCCTGTAGCTGCTATGACTATTCCAAAGTTTTCTCTTCAATACCTGGAGCCATTGTGCCATTGATTGGAAAGCAACCTGCATCACAGTCCACAAAAGCTCTTCTATCTACACTGCCTTTTTCCCCAGGCTTCCCTTCACCCTAGATGTTGGGGTTTGTTTTGCTTTTTGGAGGGTGGATGGCAGGGCAATTGGGGTTAAGTGACTTGCCCAAGGTCACATGGCTAGTGTTAAGTGTCTGAGGCTGGGTTTGAACTCAGGTCCTCCTGACTCCAGGGTTGGTGCTCTATTCACTGTGCCCCACCTAGATGTTTATTACTAAATTGAACTTTGAAATAGGAGCCAGTGAGGGTAGAAAGTAAAGGAAAGAGGAATTGCTCCTACTCTCCAGAAGTTTATAGGCTTCATGGAAGCATATTTATACCTCATCCTGCATTGGCTTTTTGTAGCCAGAGGTGAAGCTAGTAGAAGTAGAATTATCTTCTTTTAGTTTTGGTAAGTGCCCAAGATGAATAGTTCTCTGGCTTTTTCTCTCTACAGGGCATCCCGAGAACACCCATCTGTCCAGGAGAAGAAGAAATCAACCATCTGGCAGTTGTGAGTCCTTGGGGTCACACAGTAGGGCAGTGTAAATGGAATGAGCCTTCATGGCAGTCAGGAAATCCAGGTTCTAATCCTGCATTACCACTTTGGGCAAGTCACCTCCCTTCATTAGACCTTCGTTTCATTTGTAAAAGGGGGCTCAACTTTTAAGGTTCTTTTTTTTTTTAAGCAATTGGGGTTAAGTAACTTGCTCAAGGTTACACGGCTAGTCATTATTTATGTGTGGGTGCTCATTTTCTGAGGCCGGATTTGATCTCGGGTCATCCCAACTCTGAGGCCAGCGCTCCTACTCACCGAGCCACCTAGCCACCCCAACTTTTAAGGTTCTTATAGCTCTAAAATTCTATGGCTGTGGAGAAAGGGCTACTGACTGGGGAATAGGTCATCTGGATTCTGATACTAACATTTTTCCCCATGCCTGTCTTACCTGCCCCAAATCTCTGTTTATAGCTTCAGCCGCCTCTTTAGCTCTTCATCCAGCCCACCTCCTGCAAAGAGGTCCTATCCATCAGTGAACATCCACTACAAGTCACCCACCACAGCTGGCTTCAGCCAGCGCCGCAGCCATACCATGTGCCAGATCTCAGCTGGCAGCCGCACTCTGGAATTTTTCCCTGATGAGTGAGTTTACTTCTTGACAACTTCAACTTCCATTATTCTCTTTTAGACAGCTAAGAAGAGAGGTAGGGGTTTTCCCATAGCCCTTTCTTTCTCTTTGAGGCCAAGAATAGTAAGCATTGGTGTCTTATTTATCTACCTCTTTATGGAGCTGCCTCAGGGGAAGCTGTACAGTGTAAGGAGAGGAAGGAACACCAGCCTCAAGTCTGGAGACCTGAGTTCTAGTCCTGGATCTGCTAGCAATCAGTCAGTCAGTATTAAGTATCTGCTGTATGCCAGGAACTGTTAGGTGCCAGGAAATACAAAGACAAAAGTGAATTAGCCTCTACCATTGGGGAAGACAACAAGTACATATGTAAGTATATACAAAAGCTATACAAAAGTACAAGGTAATCGAGTAGGAGAAGGCATTAGCAGCTAGGGCAAGATAGATTTGTTTTGTTGATTTTCTAGACTTAAGAAAATGATGGAGTTAAAATGTTAATAATACAGATTGTGCTGAAAAATATAACATGCATATATTCCCCCCAACCCCCAAAGAGCCAGTGGTTAACCATTTACCACCATACCCCCCTGTAGGGCCAACCCTAGAAGACACAATTCCAAACTTAGTGTTCTTAATAGCTGAGTGCAATACAGTGTGACCTATAGAAGGTTAGGGTTCTGTGGCACTCATTCATTCATTTATCTATTCATTTTATTTGACAAGCATTTATTAAGTGCCTACTTTGTGCCTTGGATGACCCTTTATATATTGCAGAGAGCCAGACATCAGAAGGCTATCAGAAAGCAGGGCCCTTGAATCTCAGTACTTGAGTAGAAGCCTGTTCTGGGCTGTAAAATTTTGTCCCTGACTGAATTTCAGGACAAGGTTTCAAACCCATCTCTGACATGAGGCTTCTGCCAACTCTCACCGCAATAAACTTCATAGTCCATCCTCCTCCTTTCAGAAGAGTGAACCCTTTCAGTTTGTCCTTCCAGAGCAAGCAGTACTGAGGGTTCTTTTAGGCCAGACCTTTATACAAGACAGAGCTCCGTGTCACCAAAGCATCAGGCTTCTCCTGTTTTCCACCCTCAGATCACTCCCAGTTCAGTCATCTGAGTATTTTATTTCCACTCTGGCTACTGGTATCTAACCAATTCATTCTTTTCCTTCAAACCTGCTTCTCAACCCTCTGCCTCCATTTCTAACCATAGATTGAGAAGTACACTTGTCATTTCTCTTCTCAGTGACTGCACGTCCTCAGCTCGGAGGGAACAGAAGCGTGAGCAATACCGACAAGTCCGAGAACATGTACGCAATGATGATGGGAGGCTGCAGGCCTGTGGCTGGAGCCTTCCTGCCAAGTATAAGCAGGTGACTCTCCTCACCCCCCCGTCACACAATGTTACACACATTACACACATTACCTTTGCACAATTACAGAGAATCACACCTACCCAGCCACATCCTGCTCTAGAAACAAGTAACCCTAGCTTTGGGGGGAGAATGTCAAAGGCAGAGCTCCCTTTGAGTCCGCAGATACTTTCTTATTTGTCTGGCTTTAACCTGAACAAATACATGAAAGAAGCAATCAGCTAGTAGTTAGTCTATTCTGCTTTGGAGATAGGGAAAGTCAAGGAAGCCTGTGTTGTGTGTGGAGGCATTGAAACTGTTCATGGCTAACACAGGTCCATATCCTAGCCTGGATGCTCAGCAGTCCTTCCTCCCTTTCTTTCCACTGTTTTGGCCTTCAGCCATATGTAACTCCCATTTCCAATCATCTTTTGGAAGCCTAATGCTACCCATATGATAACTTCACCCTAGACCTTCTCTAGGAGATGGTTATGATAATGATAATTTGAATTTACTTTACAGATTTTATCTGTAATCTGATGGTGGGGAATAGATTTTATCCTAAATGGTTACATCAGTTTAGATTCTGAGTCTCCCAGAAAATAGATTAAGCTAGAGAGAAGGGAGTTGCCTGAAGCTGAAAACCAAGAGAGTAGAGGAAATGCAAAGTGTAACGAGAATGATGAAGGGAACCCAGTGAGGAAGTGGGGAAGCTCACTTTCAAGGCTTGGGCCTTGCTGTAGGCCAGATCCATTTGTATCTGGCCCCAAAATTGAGTTAGTTCCTTTCACCTTCTCAGTTGCCTGGATTTTTCTGAATATCTTAGAGAAAGAGAACAGCTACATTGTCCTCTAAGATTTGAGCTAGCCCAGCCCTAGGTTGAGGGGTTTCACACTTCCCTAATTCCTACCATCTTTTTTTTTTTTAACAGCTGAGTCCCAATGGAGGCCAAGAAGATACAAGAATGAAGAATGTGCCTGTGCCTGTGTACTGCCGCCCTCTAGTAGAAAAAGACCCTACCATGAAAGTAGGTGGCCCAGTTCAACTACAGGAAAGGGATAGGACTATATGAGGCTTTTTGGGAAAACCACTTTTTCTCTTTCCTAAGGTCCTTAGCACCAAAATCAAAATAGCAAAATCTGAGAGTTAGGAAGGACTAGTACTTCAGAGGCTATCTAGTTTACACTGGACCTGTACAAGAATCCCCTTTGCAGCATACCTAAAAAATAGTCATCTAGCCTTTGCTTAAACACTTTATGTAAGGAGGAATCTTCTTAAGGTAGTAATTTCATGGCTAGATAGCTCTGTGAGGAAGTCTATCCTTCTTCAAGCCTTAGTTTGCATTTTCTTCCCTTTAGTCCTGGTTCTGCGTTCTAGGGCCTAGTAGAACTAGGTTAACCTTCCTTCAGTGTTAAAGCTCATCAGATACTTAAAAATAAGCTCTTTTGTTGAACCCTGAGTCTTCTCTCCAGGATTAACATCCCTAAATCGTTCTGCCAGTCATCATGATAGGATATGATTGTGAAGACTTTGCCATTCTGAGAGCTCCTCTCTGGATGCTTCCCATTGTATCATTCCTGAAATGTGGCAGACTATGCCTCCTCATCTTGTACTCGTGAGGCTACTTTTTGGAAGCCAAGCATAAGACAGTGTTTCTCCCTATTAAGTTTCATTTTAGTAGATTAGGCCTAGCATTAAAACCTATTTAGATCTTTGAGGATCCTTACCTTTTCACCCAAAGTATAGTTCTCCCTCCCAGTATTATGTTATCTGCAGATTTGATGAGAATCCCACTTGTGCCTCTGGCCATATCATGGATTCAACCATTAAATGTCACAGGACCAGGCATAGAAACCTGGCTGTCCACTAGTTATCAAACCAGCTCAAAATTTACCTAAGACCATTATCCAGCCAGCCCATAGCTCCATATTTTCCATAGAAATGGCACGAGAGACTTTGGACAATGCTTTGCACAAATCAAAGTAAACAATTCCAGTAGTACCCCTAGTCCACCAGTCATCTTCATTCATTAGATCTTCAACTGCACAATTGTGTGTGCTCTATCCAATGATACTGGCCTCAATCTCTTGGCTCTCTTTCAGTCTTTGTGACTTTTGTCCACAGGCCCCTAGAACTTCTCCACAAAGGATGGCCTGACAACCTTCTGTAGGGCTCTTTCCACTATGTGGATGCCTGCCATGGCAGTAGGTGGATCATAAAGTGTCAGAATTGGGCTGCATACTCTTCTAATCACATATCTTTTTTATGCCTTCTCAGCTCTGCTTCTTGGGCACAATTTTTTTTTAAATTTATTCATTTATTTATTTTTAGTTTTCAGCATTTACTTTTATAAGATTTTGAGTTCCAAATTTCCCCCCCTCTCTTACCTCCCCCTTCCCCAAGATGGCATGCAATCTGATAAAAGCTATACATGCTTGGGTACAATTCTTTGTTAGCAATGTGTGCTACTTACTCACACTGTGCACCTCTCTGTTGTCCTGTGGGTAACCTACAGCTTTATTATTCAGATAGTTCTGGACTTGATGCAAAAAGCAGAATACCATTCAAAAACAGGAGCATCTCAGTTACTTGTCCATTTAGAAGGATTTCCTTTGGCATTTGATTCTGTACTGGACATCCTCCTTGATAGTGATAAATACCTTCAGGAAATATTTTCTACTTTCTGCTTTGCTTCACATTAGCAGTCATTAGGTCATCAAAGAAAATTATCTCAGTTGTTAAATTTTTAAAGGAAATATTTTGACATATGTATGTACCTTGTTGAAGGAGAGCCTTTAAGGTGGTATTTTGCCCTACCAAATTAAATGCTCTTTTATAATCAATAAGAACAGTGGTACATTACCTTATTACTCCTTTCAGTCCACTAGTTGATTGTAAGTATGTGGTCTCCTGTAGAATATCATTTGCAAAAAATCTTCTTGTTTCCTTTTTATACCTTTATAAAGTAGGCCCTTAATGCATATGTAGATTATTCTCACTAAAATTTTCTAGAGACAGGAAAATAGGCAAGGACTGATGTTTCTTCTGAGGTATTAGCAGGCCTCCTTCCTTTAGATACCTTGAAAAGGAATTCTTCAGTATGCCCCAAATTATGTAACTTCTGTCCAGCAATCTTGCATATGTCTTTTTGGTCTAGTCCAGCTATTCTTCCCATCTTAGTTTTCTTTGGTACCATTTTTGCTTCTCCATAAAGAATCATTAATGGAAAGAAAGTTGCCATTAACTCCTTTACAGATCTTTTCCTTTTTCTTGTATGTTTTAGTCCACTCAGTTTCATCCTTAAGTGGTTTCAGAATAGTTTTGTTTAGAGTCTGTTACCATGCCTTTTGTAGTCCCCACACCGATTCTTGATTTTTTTGACACAGTTTTGGACATAACCTTCCGCCATTCTCTTCTGGAAGATTTTATGAATGAATTTATGTTTTAAACTAGTATTGACCTTGGCAAGGCTTTCCACTTGGCAAGGAGGTCACTATTTATTGGCTGAGACATGGATTCTTTTAATCTTCTAACTGTAGCAGTTAATATACAGTCATTAATTAGAAAAATGGCAGTAATCTGTTCCCATGGCTGCCTTTTAATCCATTCCCCTCTTTTGGCATTTGTAGCTTTAATTTGGTTGTACAGCTAGAGTCATCTTCTCGGACAGCTTTCCCCTTTCCTCCTCATTGTAATTTTTTTCTCTTTGTATATTCAGAACTTCATTCTTCAGAGCTTTCTATCACTCTTAAGATAACTTCCTATAGCATTTTAGTCCTTGGGGTCCTGCCATCCTTTTCTCTGAATCCTCTAAAATCTCCTTTATTTTTTTTTAACTCTGAACTTAAAACACACGCCCCAATCAGCATTTAACATTTATATATGTATATATGTGTGTGTATATATATGTATATACATACACAAAAGAACACAAAGAAAATTACATAGGAAAGCATTAGTGGCCATTTCATACCACTTTTTTTTTTAAGATTATAAAATAAATTCTCTCCATTTCTTTGAAAACTCCTATTTGTGCTTCCTTTGAACTTCCTTCTCTTTTCCACTACGCATTTTAAAAAATGTTTCAGTGACCATCTTTTTGTTTGTTTTTATCTCACTGTTAATCTCTCCCTCTCACTGCCTCCCAATTAAAAACAGAAGGAGGGGGCAGATAGGTGGCACAGTAAAGAGAGCACCGGCCCTGGAGTCAGGAGGACCTAAGTTCACATCCAGCCTCAGACACTAGACACTTGACACTTAGTAGCTGTGTGACCCAAGTCACCTAACCCCAATTGCCCTGCATTCCCCTCTCCAAAAAGCAAAAAAAAAAAAAAAAAGACTGAAGAAAAACAGAGAAGGAAAAAGTCCTTGTGACAAATAAGCATGCTTAACCAAAACAAATTCCCATATTGTCCATATCCAAAAACTTTCATCTCTTTCTGCACCTTGAGTGCATCACCTGTCTGTCAGGAGATAGGTGACATGGAGACACGATTGGTCCTTGCTTTGATCAGAGTTCTTAGTTTTTCACAATTTTTCTTAATATCGTTGTCCTTGTATAAATTGTTCTGGTTCTGCTTATGACTCTTCATCAGTTCCAACTTTTCAGGAGTCTCTTAAATCATTTCTTATAACAAAATATTCTATTACATGTATATGATACAGTTTGTTCAGCCTGCCAATTGATGGGCATCCCCTTCTGTTACACTTCTTTTCTTTTCCTCTTAGTCCTCACTTCATAATCAAGAAATGTATTTTGCTTACAATTATTCCTTCCCCTATTAGCAAATTTTACACAATTATAATTTTTAACAGTGCAAATTTAAGTACATGCAATCACTTCAGAAGATTCATTGTTCACACTAATTGAGATCTGGATGTGCATCAGTTGGAAACAAAATAATAGTGACGTTGATGGTAATGATAATAATAGCTGACGTTTGTATAGTGTTTGCTTCAAGTGTCAGATACTTTGCAATTCTTATCTCATCCAATCCTCACAACAACCCTGAAGGTAGATACTTTATTATCTGCATTTTACAGATGGAAGAAACTGAGGCAGACCAAGGTTTAGTGACTTTTCTAGCATCAAGTGTCCGAGGCCACGTTTGAACTCAAGTCTTCCTGACTCCAGACTTGACACTCTATCCCCTGCACCACCTAAGTAATAGAGAATAAATCCAGATATGTGACAGTCTTTTAGGAATAGTGTCAAGAATGCTGGAGCTCAAGATGAACTGAGGCTGGTGAGGAAGCTAAGAAAAACCAAAAGGGTTTGGGGGGCTGGAGGTGTCCTGGGAAAGGGATAGGAGCTGTGCTTGGGGTATATTTGGTATGATAAAGGAGGAAGGGTGAGTAGAACTGCTCAATTCTTATTTTGCTTGTGTTTTTCTCTAAGGAAAATGATCTTTTTGAAAAGGTCAAAGAAAATGTGTAATAAGGAGTTGATATCCCAGATAAGCAGGGAAATAGTAAGAGCAGACCTAGCCACTAAGGTATTCATTCGAGTCAAGGTCCAAATGGGGAAACTCCTCAGATGGGGATGTCTGTCTTTCTACACTTTTCCCTCTGGTTCTAATTGATCTGAACAGTTTTCATGTATGATTTCTTGTAATTTAATCATGATTTTCAGGGAGTCAGTGATTCTTAAGTTATTTATCCTTGCTCTATTTTGCAGGCTAATTGTTTTTGATAACATATTTTCCTCAGTTTTCTTAGTGTTCTTATTTTGTTCTAATAGTTCTTGTTGTCTCATTGAGTCATTGATTTTTGTTTGGCCTATTCTAATTTTCAAGAATTCTGTTACTTGGACCAGGTTTACCACTTTCTAAGCCATTTATTTATTCTCTTTCTAATTCTTTCCTCCAACATTTTCATTTCATTTGTTATGTGTTGCTTCATTTCTTTGGAATATTCGTTTAATACTTGTGGAAAATCCATTTTTCCTATAAATCTGTGCTTACAGTTGTTATGGAATTCTCTCTTGAGTTGAGGTTTTTGGGCATATTTGGGTTTACCAGAATTCTTTATTGAGGCTTATTGGGTTTTCCCAACTTCTCCATCCTTAGTTCTTGAATTAGGTCTTTGTGCCAGAGCTATGTCCTATCTCCTGCTATGCCTTTAAGGTAATTCTTGCTTGGTCAGACCTGAGTCACCTGTGTATCTGCACTGACCTCCACCTACTGGAAATAGGCTGCCCTGGGTCTTGAGAGTCCTCTCAGAATATCCCACAACCAAGTGCTAGGGACCTTAGAGCCATGACATGTGGCTTGGAAGCCAAACCAGCCCTGGACCCTACAGGTCCCACTCACTTCCTAGGTCCTGCCTATAGGATTCTATCAGTGCTGGGGTTTCCTCATGAATCCCTCTGTTCTAGCTGCTTCCATAAGATGTCTCTCATCATCTCTTGGTGTGCTGGCAGTCTGCTGGTTTGCCTTCCTTGGCACTGGCTTTGCTGGCGGCCTTCTTTCTGATTGCCTGTGGGCTTCTGGCTGACCTTGTGTGCAGTTCTCAGGTGTGAGGAGTCACTGTAGTTGCTCAATGGATTGTTTTTTGTTTTTAAGAACAAGGCAATTTATCAATGAATCTGGTGTGGTTTGTCCTAATGTTTCTTATTGGCAGCTACCACCTCTCTGGCAATTCTGTCCAGGTCTCTCTGTCCCTGAGGTGTCAGTTTCTGGCCCCTGTCTTGGTCCTTCTCCACCATCTTGATCCCCTCCAGGGCCTGCAGGACTGTCCAGGCAAATACAAAATACAAAAATACAAAAGAACTTTGTATTTCCACCTTGCCTTCTGCTTCTAAGAGATCTGGGCAGTTTTCTTTTAAGATTTATTGAAAAAGAATGTCTGGGTTCTTTTTTTGGTCATGGTGTTCATGATAGTTCAATGATTCTTAAATTTTTTCCTCTTCACCCTGTTTTGTAGGTTATTTGTCTTTGCTATAAAATGCCTTACCACATTTTATTTTTCCAAGTCAGTTTCAGTGAATGCAAATCCATATTGGAATCTTTGGAGATCTGACTTTAGGTGAAAAGTCTGATATTAATGGGACATTCAGAGGTGGAAGATGGGCTTAATTTAGTCCAGTGAGGTAGTTAGACACTACCCCCATGAGATGTTATGAATTCTCTGTGATTCCCGCTAAAGAAGCTAGGTGTTGGAGTCAGTAAAACCTGAGATCAGATCCTGCCTCAGACACTTAGCAGCTGTGGTACCAAGCCATCTTCAGCCTCAGTTCCCTTATCTGTAGAAGGGGCATAATAATAATATTTAACTCATAGAATAGTTGTAAGGATCAAATGAGATAGTGTATATGAAGCACTTTACAAACCTTCAGGTATGATATACAGTTTAGCTGTCATCGTCATTAACCCAAACATGTAGATGCTGGGGGTAGAGAAGCAAAAAAAAAGGACCTCCTCAGAGAGCCAAACATGCAGTCTGTTTGTATCCCCAGCATTAGCAGAGTGCTTGACACATAGTAAGCACTTGACAAATGCTTTTTCATTCATTTATTTATGACTACCCTAACTAACCCTAAATGCCCGCCTTTTTACCTATCCAGTTATTTTTTTTAAACAAGGCATACTCTTCCAGAACCATATTCTAGTTATTTTCACCATCCACTATTCCACCAGGTCTCAGAGATAACATGTGGTATCAGATTTGCCTCCTTACTTTAGGCTCTCCAGTTTACCCTGCTTGTTACATATACTTTGTACAGTTGTGTAAAGACAGCTGAGACCATGGGTATTATTGCACTTGGAGAATATCTGTCACTTCATCTTGGCAGAAAGACAAACATCACACACTCCTTGCAGGTTGCTACAAAAAATTCTCCCTGTTCTTCATACTCTGTGGAAGCAAAATCCTCAGCCCTTTATCTATGTTAATAACTTAGACTTCATCATTACTTATAAATCTCTGACCATATTATCTTCCTATGCTTCACTAGGATGCCCAGTCCCTCCACCTCTCCCTGTTTTCCCAGTTTATGACAGCTCTGTTGTGGCCTTTTTTTCTAAGTCAGCCACTTCAGCTATACCCTATATTTTATTCTTCCTTTCCTCCTTATCCTTTTGTTGTTCACTCTTTGCCAAATTCTAACCTTGAGGTCCCCCACCAAACACCCTTTCTGGTGCTATTCTCATGCTTTAGTGATCCACAGATTTATGCTATGTAATCTCTGTTGGGCTCTCACCATAGCATAGCAATTTTTTAATTCTTCTTAGATTTGACTAACTCTCCAAAGCAGTGATTCTAAACAAGTTTCATCACCCTTACCTCCCCCCCCCACTCCCTTTCACCAGGGGATATCACCTCTTACTTTCCTGAGAAAATAGAGTCAATATAA
Organism: Gymnobelideus leadbeateri; assembly: GCA_011680675.1. NCBI lineage: Eukaryota > Metazoa > Chordata > Mammalia > Diprotodontia > Petauridae > Gymnobelideus > Gymnobelideus leadbeateri. The sequence continues at coordinate 949,602 of WOXC01004884.1, forward strand.
CATGAGCTCCTTTTTTCCATACCTAGTCCACAACCCCTCTGTGTGATCCTTCGTCCTCACCTTTATTCTGATTTCTCCTTGCCAAGAACAACCCATCAGCTTATGTCGTTGTCGATCCCATTCCTGTCATCTCCTCTAAGTGCTTGCTCCCTTCCTTCCTCCTCTCCCCCCAATATCTGTACTATATCAGGAAGAATTAGCTATTTTCATCATCTCCATTTCCTCATCTCTCACTTCCAAACCCCTTGCAACCAGGTTTATGACCCTAGCACTGATACTGTTTTTTACAAGGTTACCAACTGTTCTTTAACTGTGAAATAGAATAGCATTTTCTCAGTTTAATCCTACTTGTCTCTGTAGCTTTTGACACTTTCAGCCTTCCTTCTTCCTAGATATTCTTTTTCTCTCTTTAACTTTCCTTTTCCTGTTCTATAATTGTGCTTCTCTTCCCTGGCCACTTCTAAATTCTCTTTGCCTGGATTATTATCCATTATTTATCCCTTAAATGTCCTCCCAGAGCTGTGTCCTAAGCCCTCTCCTATCTCTCTGTATACTCCCTTGCTGCCCAGCAGAGCTCCCACTTCCTAGTTGGAACTTCTCTCGATCCCTAAAGTATCCATGCTTTCTCCCCACCTTAAGTTATCTTGTGTCTCTTAGACTATGTATATAATATAAATTGCTCTAGGAAAATGAGAACTTCGTAAGAGCAGGGACTGAAGATGTGATTGCTGAGCTACTGGTGGTGATTTTTCCGAAATCATGATGATTGTCAGAAGTCACAGTCTGAACTAGAGGAAAGAAGGTGGAAACTGGGATGTATTCAGTGCCTCTTAGGTTCCAGGCGCTGTGCTGAGCACTTTACAATAATCTCATTTGATTCTCCAACAACCCTGGAAGATAGATGCTATTATTATCCTAATTTTATTGGTGAGGAAATGGAGGAAGACAATTTTCTCCAGAAAGGAAGAGAGAATAGAGTATAAAAATTATTGGTCAATTGGCAAGTTGGTTTTGTTTTTTTTTTTTCTGGCTTTTTGGAGGGGGGAAAACAAGGCAGTTGGGACTAAGTAACTTGCCCAAGGTCACACAGCTAGTAAATGTTAAGTGTCTGAATCTGGATTTGAACTCAGGTCCTCCTGACTCTAGGGCCAGTGCTCTATTCACTGTGCCAGCTAGCCACCCCAAGTTTTTTTTTTCAATCAGCAAAAATTCACCTCCCTTCTACCCCCTACCCCAACTGAGAAAAACAAAACAAAACACCTCATAAATTGTTTGTCCTTATAATGCTGTTGTTCTATATATTGTTCTCTGGGTCCTGCTCACTTCCCTCTTCATCATCTTGGACAAGTCTTCCAGGCTTCTTTGGCAGACTTCTGAAGCTGTTTGTGTGCCTCCCTATTCGGACCTGGGCTGGAAAAATAACTTTTTTTTCCATGGATATCTCAATCAGGATTTGTTCCGATGCATTTTCTACATCTGTTTGAAGGAGTTCTGAGGAGGAGGGGCTCTCCCTGTGCTTCCTATTACTCTGACTTTGTTTCTACCTCAGAATTCTAGAACATATTAAAGAAATAGTTGCTGAACAGGAAATATGTTGACAAGCTAGAACATTCAGCCAGGAAGATGAAATTTAAGAGAGATTTATATAAAGTTGTATACTTGGGTTCAAAAGTGCAAGAATGCACGTCAAGCTCAGAACAAGGGAACAGTGTGACATGACACATTCATCGGAGGTCATGTTAAGACTGGCATCATGATGTCTTTGAATAGGGGTATGATAGTCCTACCCTGTAAAGCTGCATCTAGAATATCACATTCAATTTTGAGTGACACATTTTAGGAAGATCCTCAATAAGCTGGAAGCATCCAGCAGAGGACAGTGAAACTGGTCAAGGACTTTGAGTTCAAGAAGAGAGGGAAAGATTAGCTTGGAGAAGGGACTCAGAGTGGGGACATGATCACCCTCTTCAAGTATCTGAACAATAGTCATGTGGAAGAGAGATTAGATTTCTTGTGGAAGGCCCCAGAGGACAGGTCAAGGAGAAATGTTTTTAAAGGGCAAAGGGGCAAATTGGGGCTTGATGCCAGGAAGAGCTTTCTAATGACTAGAACTTTCCACTGGTAGAGTGGGATGCCTTAGGAGCTAATGTGTTTCCTCTTACTGAAGGTCTTGACATGTTTATATATCTTCTCCTTTGTCAGTGGCCAAGCCTTAGCATCTTCATCTTTTCTGTTTACTTTCCCTCCAGCTATGGTGTGCAGCTGGGGTCAATCTGAGTGGTTGGAAGCCAAGTGAAGAAGACTCTGGGAATGGAACCAAGCCATCTTTGGGTCGTGACCCTCTGACCTGTGACCGTGAGGTGGAAGGAGAGAACAAAAGTAATCACACATCTCCAGAGAAGAAGAAGGTCAGGACCTCAGGACTGACTTCCTCCCCCTTCTGCACATGCATGAACTAGAGTTAGTCCACAGGCCTCTCATTAACCACCTCTGATTTCTTAGTTGGATGCCAGAGAGCCAAATCTCTTAATTCTTGCTTGGGGAGACCTCCAGGTTTTCTGCCATCAGAGCTAGTTTTTTCATCCTGCTTCTTGGAGAAAGTCAAGTGTATGAAGGGGTGGGGCAAGTGCTTTCGATGGATCAGGTGACGGCTGATTAACTTCTCAGAGGCTTCGAGCTCTGAGTGGTCTTCCTTGGGTCATCCTTGTCTGGCTTTTGTCTAACAGCTTCGTCTTGCTTCTGCTGCTTCCTGTTTTGTCTGAAATGGCATCTGGAGCTCTGAGCTCTTGTGTGTCTGCTCTGCAGGGGAAGGAGCTGCATGAGGTGGATGCCCCCTCCAGTCGAGTCTGGATCCTCACCAGCACCCTGACCACAAGTAAAGTGGTAATCATCGACGCCAACCAGCCAGGCACAGTGGTGGACCAGTTTACTGTTTGCAATGCCCATGTTCTCTGCATTTCCAGTATTCCTGGTAGGTACAAAAGTTCCCCTGGATAAAGCCTGGCTGGGCAATTATTCCCTCACTTTCCATTAGCAGATTCAACTCTTGTCCCCCACCCACCAACCTGTAACTCAAAGCTCAGCCAGCCAGTGCTTTCCTTCCTTCCCTCAGACAGTTTAACCTTTATCCTCTGTTCTTGAGAACAAGAAACCAGACTCGGTAAGACTTGTGGCTAAAGTCCACAAGGAAAGTCAGCCCCCTTGTAGAAGCCTTCGGCCTCCCATCCCTTCTCCCTCCTATTGAGAAACTCAGCAGATCTCCTGGCTTCCTTGTGAGCCAAGTGGGAGCAATTTCATTGATCACACCTTAAGTTTCTGGGGGGAGAAAGGTGGTTGAAGTTGGTATAGGACCAAGCTTCAATTGATCTTCTGAAAGAATATGTGCCTTTCAGTCTGAGACGTTGGGAATGTGATTCAAAGGATTTGTCAGCTCATTAACATAGGAAGCTGAATCTCTAGTAGAGGGGTGCCTGCCTGGGCAAAGGGAGTTGATGGGGATGGGGGCTGAAGGTGGGCAGTGGAGATAGAACTTTAGAGCCTACGTGATGGGATATGAGATGTGTCCACAGAATCAGACATGTGGCTAAGTTGCTGTTGGCAATCTCCCCCCTTCAGCGGCCAGTGACACTGACTATCCCCCTGGTGAGATCTTCCTGGAGGGTGATATGAACCCCGAAGATTCAGGGGCTGATGGGGTCCTAGCTGGGATCACACTGGTGGGTTGTGCCACCCGATGTAATGTGCCACGAAGCAACTGTTCCTCTCGTGGAGATACCCCTGTGCTGGACAAAGGGCAGGGTGAGTCACAGGCTCTGGATTTATTGTGCATGTTCAAACTCTTGGCTTTTCATTATGGAGCTTTTGGGTCCCTGGGGATGGAGGCCAGCCAAAGCATCAGTCTCCTCTTCAGCTTCTCTTGTAGCTCTAGGGGATCAACTGGAATCCTCCAGGCTTTGCAGACTAAAACTGTGACATCTGTGTCATGGCTCTTCTCTCCTCCTTCCCTGAAGCAGCCTGACCTTCACTCCTCATTTGTCCCCTTTTCCTGTGTCTGTTCTTCCGTCTTACCTGATACTAGCACTTCTCATTGTTTTCTTTAGGTGAAGTAGCCACTGTCAGCAATGGGAAGATCAATCAGTCTCAGTCCACAGAGGAAGCAACGGAAGCCACCGAGGTGTCGGAACCAGGACCCAGTGAAGTTGAGGTGGCCTCTGTTCGGCCTGGAACCCTCACTGAGCATGTCTTCACTGATCCAGCCCCAACTCCGACTGTGAGCAGCCAGCCAAGCAGGTGGGGATCCTGTAGGTTTGCCAGAGACCTGCAGCAGTTCTCTGCCGAGAGATTGGAAAGTTGAGACGTGTGATGGCTCTGCCGTGGTGAAGCAGTGAGGATCTCCTAGGGAATGGCACATTGAATAGGGCTTTGGCTACCCAGGGTAACAACAGGGAGTGGAGAACTTACTTGAGGGGAAGCAGGGACTTCAGTTAAAGTGGGGGGCACTGTGATGTAGCATCAGTGGGGGATCAGCATATGATAAAGCTCTCCCTGGTACACTAACCTAGCTCAGCTTCAAGGGCCTGGCCCCTTTTCCTAGGAGACTGCTAATGTTTTTCTTAAAACTACAAGTCTATTCTACAAACTTTCCATTGCCTTTTCAGTGACAATGGGCCAAAGGTGGACCCCAGCACCACACAACAAGAACAAGAAGCAACCGGGGACCCCAGTGTAGCAGGCACCAGTGCTGCTCCCACCATGTGGCTGGGAGCACAGAACGGTTGGTATGTCCTATTGTTGGGGTATGGGGTGGAACACAGCCAGTGATGTGCCTGGAGAAAAAGCTGCCATGGAGGTAGATTGGAGCTGGGGGCAAGCTTGGAGACTGAAGTCATTCACTCTCCTGCCCACCTTTTCCCCTTCCCAGGCTCTATGTGCACTCAGCAGTGGCCAACTGGAAAAAGTGTCTGCATTCCATCAAGCTGAAGGACTCTGTTCTGAGCCTAGTGTAAGTACATTCCAGGGAAATAAAATAAACAGGTTGGCTGGGGGTGGCAGGAAACTCCCGTTGGAGCCCAGGTGTCCAGAGTCACCATTCACTCTGGCCTGAGCCTGACTGTGCCCTGTTTAAGTTGCTGTGGAAAGCAGGGAGACGCAAGGCTTCACTCCAAGTCCCTGTGTCAGGTCAGAAGTGGTACCGCTATTCCTTAGATTGGTTGGGTCCTAGTTGTTGATTAACTAAGATTTCTCTTGCAGGCATGTAAAAGGCCGGGTGCTGGTAGCATTAGCAGATGGGACACTGGCCATCTTTCACCGTGGGGAAGGTGAGGCCAGGGATGGGAACAGGGTTATTGCTCTTGGAATTAACAGGGATAAAGGTGCCTGGCCCTCTCCCTGCCTCTCTGAGAGGTGATGAGTCTAAGGCCCTGGCTAAGTCACAAAATGGCCACCATAGGATCGCTTCCCCACCTTCAGTCAGTGCCTGTTTTAAGCATGGTGGTGTTTGGAGGTTGATGGAAACCTTGTCCTATGATTTATGAGCTGATCCAGCCCCTCCTCTCAGACTCCATGTAATGGGAACAGCTGCTAAGCTTTTTGGCCTTATTAGTCTCTGAGCTCTGGGATTTCTCTCCAGATGGCCAGTGGGACCTCAGCAACTACCATCTAATGGATCTGGGCCACCCACACCACTCCATCCGCTGCATGGCTGTCGTCTATGACCGGGTCTGGTGTGGCTACAAGAACAAGGTCCATGTCATCCAGCCAAAAACAATGCAGATAGAGGTGAGCAGTCAGCACTGGGTTTGTGGGCTCTGGCCTGGACTGTCGGGAAGCCCAGTAGAAGCTATCTCTGTAACTGAACTTTAGGGGAGTCAGATTGGGAATTCATAAGGACTCCTTATTTTCCTTGATTCCTACTACTGAAGATTAGCCTGACCACAGCAAAGCTGGATTGCTCAAACAGATCTACATACCAATTAGAAACATAGTGAGGAGGGAGAGGGAGAAGAGTTAGGGAAGCTTATTTCCTAATGGATCTCTCCCCTCAGCCTTGCCTGCCATAAAGCGTGATAAGCCTAGCCATGATAGCTTCAGCACTGTGTCCTAGGAGACCAACCTGTGGCTGTATTTGTACTACAGAAGTCATTTGATGCCCATCCACGACGGGAGAGTCAGGTGCGGCAGCTGGCATGGATTGGCGATGGTGTGTGGGTATCCATCCGCTTGGATTCTACGTTGCGGCTCTACCATGCCCACACCCATCAGCACCTGCAGGATGTTGACATTGAACCTTATGTCAGCAAGATGCTGGGTGAGAAGCTTGGGCTGAACTGAGGGAGGGGCTGCTGTAATTTCAAAATGAGTGCTTCCCCTCACCTCACTGATTCTGCCCTTCTCTCTGACACTTAGGCACTGGCAAATTAGGCTTCTCCTTCGTTCGCATCACAGCTCTTCTTATCGCAGGCAACCGTCTCTGGGTGGGCACAGGCAACGGCGTTGTCATCTCCATCCCCCTAACTGAGAGTAAGTGGTCTTGGGGCCTGGGTCTGAGGCACTGTTGATTCCAGGGGCAGAGCTAACTCCATACTCCTCTGCTATACCATATGGACAGTTGCCACTGTCTGGTGGGCCTGGGACCCTTCCCTACCTGAGCTCTCTCTCTGGTGCTCTAATGGTAAGGCAGAAATGGGTCTCCAGTCCCCAGTAATCCTGTCCCTATTCCTGATATCACCTCCCCACAGTACAGAGCAGCAGCCTATAGTCTCTGCTGGGATGGCTTGATCCTTTCTTGCCTCCCATAATAGCTTCTTTCTTCTTTCTACATAGCGGTTGTCCTGCACCGTGGTCAGCTCCTCGGGCTCCGTGGTAAGTCTGGCTCCAAAGAGGGTCCTGATAGTCAGAGCTTCTGTCCAGGAAGCAGGGTGAAGAGCACTTTTTTCATCATTGAATGGGATGGATATGCCTAGTTTAGCCTTTTTCTTGTAGTTGTTTGATTCTGGAAATGGCCCAGCCTGGTTCATGGGCCTGACCCTGGCCTGGGGAATGCTATCAGCTGTCCATGCTGGCTACTGCCCCAGAGTCTTCCACCCTTCCACCTTGGGTGACTGGGTCATTCTGAACCTCTCTTCTTAAGCCCCAGGGGTCCCCTGTCCCCTGGAGGAAGAAGACTTAGCCCATCCTCTCTCTCTTTCTTCAGCCAACAAGACATCCCCCACATCAGGGGAGGGACCTCGACCTGGTGGCATCATCCATGTGTACGGCGATGACAGTAGTGACAGGTCAGCCAGCAGCTTCATCCCTTACTGTTCCATGGCACAGGCCCAGCTGTGTTTCCATGGCCACCGGGATGCTGTCAAGTTTTTTGTCTCTGTACCAGGTAAGAACACACACACCTCTCTTACAGATGCACAGCCCCAAGCCACATTGCTCTTCCCAAACTATTATCTGAATCACTTTACTACGTGTGCCACCTAGACTTAGGAAGGGAACTCTGAATGTTCCCCTGAAGCCCAGTCTACTTTCACAGGGAATGTACTAGCAACCCTCAATGGTAGTGTCCTGGACAGCCCCTCAGAGAACCCCGGCCCTGCAGCCTCGGACCCAGAGGGCCAGAAGTTGAAGAATGTGCTTGTGTTGAGTGGTGGGGAAGGCTACATTGATTTCCGGATTGGTGAGTAGGTGGCCCTGTTGCCAGGGTGCTCTCCTTAAGCTGCTGTCCTTCTCTGCCTTTGCCCCAGCTAGGTCTCCTTCCTCAGGGACAGAATTAGGCTGTTCTGGGCACCAAGTGCTCTTCTTTATAGGCCTTCCTGCCCTTTCTGCAGGTGATGGAGAAGATGATGAATCAGAAGAGAATGCAGGGGATGTGAATCAGGTGAAACCCATGCTGTCCAAGGCTGAGAGGAGCCACATTATTGTGTGGCAGGTCTCCTACATTCCTGAGTGAGAGCCTGCTGCTTGCCAGCCACCCCATCCCTCCTGCCTGAACGCCAAGGTGTACATACAGAACTCCTGCCCTCCTCCCACTGCCAGGGATGCAGCCAGCCCCTCCAGGTGGCCGAAGCACCTGCCTGCCCTTTTTCTAACCTCTCAATTTGCAGCTTTCACCATAGGACTGGAGGCTTCTCAAGCAGGTGGGGAGGATGTGGCAGACTTGGGCAAAAGAAAGGGGGAATGGAGAATGCCAGAGCAAGGTGGGGGAGTGTAGACAACTGGACAGGGCAGTAGGATCCTAGGGGCCAACCTGAGCCAGAGAAAGAGCTGGAGGCCTGTGGCAGACTGTCTTGCATGAATGGGGCACCAGGTTTTAGGCTGAATAGCAGACAACCCAGGGGACTCACTGGAGCACATTTTTATCTGGGCTTTTGTCCACGAAGTCACACTTGCAGGCAGTGGGGGAGATCATGACAATGAACTCCTCCACTTTGAGCCTTCCTCTCCTCCTCTTGCCCCACCCCTATTTCATTTAGAATTTCTGTGCATGTTAGGGGCCTAGGCATCTGGCCCCTGCTAAGAGAAATAGCCTGGGAGAGGGTCATCACTGCCTTCAGAGTCATTGGTGGTCATACTGGCCAGTTAATTCTGGGGCTTAGGAGCCATCCTCCTCCAAATAAAGAGCAGATGTCTGCTCCGGACTTTGGCCCACCGCATATGCTCAATTGGAAACCTAACAGTGAGCCCAGGTCTCTTATGCCCTCCCACAGGCCACTGAGCATGAGGTGACCAAGGGTCTTCTCGCTGCTGCCCTGACTGGCTACACTTCAGCTTTACTGCACTCTTGCCCAGGCTCAGGGCTTAAACTGTACCTGCCACCCTGCTCCCTTCAGGTTCCTCACTCCTTCTAGGGTTTCAGAAGGTGTAGACACCAGTCCTGGACTGTCTCTCTCAGGGGTCAGCCTCTTGCCTTGAATCTCTGAAGGCAATAAAAGCAGTGTGCCCAGGTGCTGTGTAAAGAAGTCCTCCCAGAGCAGGAATGCCTATAGAGTCCGAGCTCCCTGGCCACATTATTAAGTGCCTAGGGTTGGCCTGGGAGGTTTGCTGTCCTGGAGCAGATACCTGCTGCTGGGAGCTAGGAAAAGGAGCCATCATGGGCCAGGCCCCAGTGGTGAGGGAAAGAAGGTTACAAGGGAGTAGCTCAGCTGGGATGAGGTTTGGCTCCCCATGGGTTCTTCAGAAAGAAGCTGGTGCCACTGACCCATAGCTCTGTGGCCTGCCGAATTCAATAGTAGTTCCACAGACCGTGCTTCAGTGGCCACCAGCCCTGGGGGATGACCAGAGTTGTATAGGCCTTAGCTATGTCTAATCCTTCGCGCCCCCCCCCCCCCTTTCCCCCAGATCAGAGTTGCTGTTTAGGCTCCTGGGGATAGAGGATTGAATTTTTATGAGACCCCCAGCTGCCAATCTCACTCTTCCTAATGCTGTACAGGGCAGCCTAAGCATCCCCCATCTGGCTCCACCATCCTCTAAGAGAAGCACACTATGGAGGGCAGCCCCAGGTCTAGAGCCCATCCCCTCTCCCCTCAGTTGTGTGGCAAAAGGTGAAAGCTGACTGGCTTCTCCACTTCTCCCTGCCATCTTTCCACTGTGATGTATGTAAAGTTCATTCTATGTTACAAAAGGATTTCCAAGTGTCTTTGAAGGCCTGAACACTGCACAGTTAGCACTGAGACTGGTGTCCTTGTAAAGAGAGGGCAGTAGGAATAATCTCCCCAGGCTTTGGCCCTGCAACTGAACCATGTACCTGTTCTGTATGTAATAAACGTGTTAAATCATCCCTGAAGCCTTCTTTAACCATGGCTACCTGACTAATTACTTCCACATACCCCTCACACTCTGATCCCAAAATAAGAGAGAAGAAAAAGATTTTACAGGTTTTATTATTTAAAAAGCTGTTGTGTTTCCTTTGTGCTATACACATTCTGGGGGGGAGCGGGGGGGGGGGGGGAGCTGCAGCTCAATGGGAAGATTATTTCAGGTCCCGACCTGGCCACCAGAGCTGGATGATTGCCTCTGTCCATCCTGTCTACTCCAACCACTCAAGACGACTGTAGCCACAGAGATCGCTGGGCCTCTCAGGTTCAGTTTGATGATTTCCAGGTCACATACAGCTCCCGGAGACCTCGGAGCTCAGGGAATGGTGCTGTTCTCCAAAGGCATTTGTGGGGTGGGGGAAGGACTCAACACCAAAACACTTCTGTTCTAGCCCTACTCGCTACTAAATAACTTGCAGACAGACACAGACCCGCCAGAGCAAGGTGTGCTGGGTATTTTACCCAGTGATTATTTTTGCCAAAAACATCTGTTACCCATTTCCCGAGAGCGTAAGATGCAAAATCAGCCACACCTCCACTGGCCTCGGTACCCCAAGTCCGAGTGTAGCTCACAGATCAGGATCTGCCCATCCCCAGGTGAGGAAGCCAACCCCTCGGCACACAATACCCACAGGTACAAGGCAACCCAGGGGCCAGCCTGGGGAGGGACTTTCCTACCCCACCTCTTACTCTTAGGGCCTGGCCCTGGAGAGTTCAGGGGCCTTTCTCCCCAGCCGTACTCCCGGGAGGCCAGAGCGGGGCGGGGCTACTCGTACAGCCATCGATCGGCGCCGTCCTCCCAGCAGAGCAGCTCCTCGGCTTGGAACCAGAGCTCGATCTCTCGCCGGGCGCTCTCCACGGAGTCACTGCCGTGAATGACGTTTCTGTGGATAAAGGAGAAGGAGACATACTACAGAAAAGGGCGGCGGGCGGGGCCCAGCCCCCCGTGACAGCCGCGGCGGGGCTTACTTGCCAACTTCAACGCAGAAATCTCCGCGGATGGTGCCAGGGGAAGAGTCCGCAGGGTCGGTAGCTCCGATGAGCGCCCGCGAAGAGCGCACCACGTCCAGCCCCTGCCACACCTTCCAGACAGAACAGGGGGAAGGGGAGGTTACGGCGGGCCCGGCCAGCGGCGCGCCGCCGCAGACACCTCCCGCCGGCCGTCCTCACCATGGCAACCACGGGGCCCGAGCTCATGTACTTGACCAGGCGGCTGTAGAAGGGCCGGTCCCTGAGCGCGGAGTAGTGCTCCCTCAGGAGGTCCTCGGAGGCCTGCGGACAGAGGCGGCTCAGCCCCGGGCCCCCACACCGCCCCACCCCCCCGCGACAGCTGGACAGCCGGGGTCCGGCTGCTAGCAGGAGGAGGAGGGGCAGAGACGGACGCGACGGGAGGGCCCCCCGCGGGCTCACCTGCACCAGCTTCAGCCCCACCAGCTTGAAGCCCTTCTTCTCGAAGCGCCGGATGATCTCGCCCACCAGGCGCCGCTGGAAGCCATCGGGCTTGATGGCCAGGAAGGTGCGCTCATTCAGGCCGGTCCAGGCTGCGGACAGGAGGGGATAGGGGAGCGGCGGGAAGAAGCGGGGTCAGGGACCCCCGGGGCGGCACCGCTCCGGCCTCCACCCCGCCTCGGCCCCTCCGCCCCGCCCCGCCCCGCCGCCACTTGCCTGAGGGGAAGATGTTGGCGAAGATGGTCAGCACCAGGCAGATCATGATGGCGGCAGCCGCTGCAGAGGCTGCAGTGGCGGGAGCCGGCGGGCGCGAGCGCGGGCGCGAGCTCGCCCGGGGCGGGGGAAGCGGGGGGAGGGTCCCCACTTAAGGAGGCTGCGCTCCGCGTCACGTGGGCGCGCCGGGGGATGAGATGCAGCGGTAGGGTGGCCTCGGCTTTGTTTCCGTGCCCGTTGGACTCTCCTCCTCCCCTGCCGCGCCCCCCACCTGAGAACGGACCCTCGCAGCGACCGCGGCCCAGGCCCAGCGGTGTGGGAGTGGGGCCCCGGTAGCCGTCACGCAGACGTCCCGTCTCCCCGGAGTGAGTGAGTGCGGGAGGACCGGCTGAAGCGCTTTCCCCTTCCCGGCCTCTTCCAAGCGCAGGGGTCGGTGCCGGCGGGCACTCAGAGCGCGCTTCACCCCGCCGTGACTAAGGGATTTGAACAAGACTGTTTCTACGGTTAGGGACAGCTCCGAGTCCATGATAAGGACCCCCCTCCCACCCCGGAGTGCCTGGTGGGGAGAGTCCCTTTGTTCTGACCTCGGCCCCACTCGCTGCCACAGGCTGCTCTCACCATCTGCCCCGTGATAAGGGGGCCGTGGCCCCAGCACTTGACCCTGGCCTGGCTTTGGCGCTTGCTAACACCACTTTCCTCTGGTTAAAAGCCTTTGCTTTTAAGTCCTTTTCAGTCGTCTGACTCTGTGACCCCATTTTCGGTTTTCTTGGCAAAGATCCTGGAGTGGTTTGCCATTTCCTTCTCCAGCTTATTTTACAGATGAGAAAACTGAGGCAAACAGGGTTATGTGACGTGCCCAGGGTCACACAGTGTCTAAAGTGTCCAGGCTTGAACTCAGGAAGATGACTTTTTGACTCCAGGTCCTGCGCTCTTATCCACTTAGCCAACTGGCTGCCCATCTCCTTTGCTAGCTTATCACCTACATCATATCCCCTAAATGTGCACCTTTCCCAAGGTTCTTTTCAAGGCCCTGTTCTCTTTTATCCCATTTTCTCACCCTTATCCTCTTCAGTCCTACCCCCTCCATGTCTCACTCTAGTTCTGTTCATCCCTACTGTTGTAGTATCCTGAAACCTCCCTTCATTTTGGACCTCTTCTTCCATCTCAGGGACCTCCCTGGAAAGCCTCTACAATGACTACACTGTTTCCCACCCCCCCTTCAGCCCCCACAAAATACTTCTGGAATGGGACCTCCCATCACACCTAATCTGACACATAAATGACCAGGAATTCCCTTTATGTGTCTACCACATGGTTATCGTGGTAATCATCAAATGAAATTGCCAGTTCCACACTCTCCCTTTGCCACCATCAGTCAGCACCCTCTCCTACTTCAAGGTCCATTCTATCCAAGTTTCTCACTGAATCCAAATCCTCTGGGGTATTAACATACACCCACCAGGTCATTCTCTCTTCTTTGCCAACCAGTTCAGAAGCTGGTTTATATTCCTCTTTCCTACCTTCAATTCAAGCCTTGATAGTTTCAAGGACTTCAAAATACATGTTACTGTTCCTTCAAATTCCCTAACCTCCCCGTTCCTCAGTCTCAAATGCCATGTATGATGTGTTCCTCCAGAACATCTTAGCCATGAAAAGACCACACATTTGATCTACCCATCACATATACTTCCATGTTCTGAAAAATTCAGAAAAAATTCTGAAATTCCTTTATTTGATCATAATCTGTACCATAAAACTATTCTTTTTTTCCTCCTAATATTATTGTTGATCTTTCATTAGAACATTGAGGCAGCTAAGTAGATAGAACACTGGGCCTGGAGTCCAGAAGACCTTAAATCCAGCCTCAGGTCTTAGCTGGCTGTGTGACCCTAGGTAAGTCACTTAACCTGTTTGTCTCAGTTTTCTCATCTGTAAAATGGGGGAAAATAGCAATTACTTTCCAGGTTGTTAAGAGGATCAAATGAGATCATTTTAAAGCACCTGGCACATGGTAAACACTATATAAATGTTAGCTACTGTTATTATAATCTGATCCTCATTTCCCTCAATATATTCTCAGGCCATCATCCCTGCTCTGATTTAACTTTCTTTCTTTTTCCATCTCAACTCTACCTAAATTCCTTGCTTCTTTGTCCTTCTAACTCCCATGCCTTGCCAACCTCCAACCCTAGATAAAGAAGTCACAAAATCAAGCTGACTGGAACAATTACAAATCTGTTACCTCAGCTGGGCCTTGACCAAGTCTATACTGTTAATTCTCCCTAATTGATTTTCTATCCCACATCAGCTATTCCAAACTTTCTCTCTTTAAACCTTTCATATCTTCCCTTCCCATTCCCCCACGATCAGCTGAGGACATTCCAAGGACAAACCCTCTTCACTTGCATGTGTTCCCTCTTCTCCAGAAGACTGCATCTGAGAAGAACCCAACCTTCATTATACCCCATTATCCCTTCAAGCTATTGTTGGTTCTTCATCTCTTCCCTTTTCCAGCAAACTTCCTTGAAAAGGCTGTCTACACTCATTGCCTTCCTCTCATTCAACTCTTTACAATCTAGCTTCTGACCTCATCTCACTCAACAGAAACTTCTCTCTCCAGTGATCTTTTTTTTAATTGTTTTTTGCTTTTTGGAGGGAGGAAGGTAGGGTAATTGGGCTTAAGTGACTTGCCCAAGGTAACATTGCTAGTTGTTTGTATTAAGTGTCTGATGCCGAATTTGAACTCAGGTCCTCCTGACTCCAGGGCCCATGCTCTATTCACTGCACCACCAGTGATCTCTTAATGTCTAATCTAATGGTCTTTTTTTAGGTCCTCTTTTTTCTCCCTCTGTACTCTCTTGATAACTATCATCTCTGTACATAGAGGGGAAGAGAGATGGAGGAGCAGAGAGAGAGAAAATGTGTATGTATTGCATATGTATGTATGTATGTATTGCATATATATTTCCATTTCTATATCTCCATTTCTAGTCACTCCTCCTGATCATCAGTCCTGAAGCAAACACCTGAAGCATCAGTCCTGGGCAACCAACTGCCCATTGGATATTTCAAACTAGATATCCTGAAGAAATCTTTAAGTCATCACAGCCAAAATAAGATTCATTATCTTTTACCAAGAACTCTCCCTCTTCCAAATGTCCCTATTTCTGTCAAAGCTACCACCATCCATTCAGTCTGTCTGGTTCATAACATTGGCATTACCCTGCACTCTTCACCCTCACCCCATATAACCGATCAGTTGTTACATCTCGACATCTCAACTTTCGTTACATCTAGGTATCTAATCCCTTCTCTTCACTCACACAAGGACCAGCTTAGTTCACCTTAGATCACCTCTTGCCTAGATTATTGCTAACAGCCTCTTAATTGGTTTTCCAACCTCAAATGTCTCACCACTCCAGTCTGCAGCCAAAGTAATCTTTACATGCAGATGTGACCATTCCAACCTACATCATTCCAGTCTCCAATAACAATGTGACCTTTTCCCACCCAAGGTCATCCCCTCTTCATTTAACATTCATTCCATCCTTTCCTGTTTTCTCTAGCAGACTGCTGCCAGAAGCTTTCTCTCTAATCTTCAATCTTTCCTGTCCTCTACAAACATGCTCACATCTCTCCCTTAACTAAAGACTCCCTTCTCTTCCCTTTCAAACTTCTTTAAAAAAAAAAAAGCTATCTACATCTCCTTACTCACCTTTTTTGCTTTTTGGAGTGCAATTGGGGTGAAGTGAGTTACTCAAAATCTCAGGGCTAGTGTTAAGTGTCTGAGGCTGGATTTGAATTCAGGTCCTCCTGACTTCAGGGCCAGTGCACCGCACCACCTAGCTGCCCCCTCCTTACTCACTTTTCAACCCTTTGCAATCTGGCTTCTGACTCAGTCAAATGAAATTGCCCAATTCAAAGTTACCATTGATTTCTTAGATACCAAATCTGACTGTCCTTTCCTCAAATGCTTGTTCTGTTTGACCTCTGGACTCCATCTGACACTGTTGACCATTCAAAGGGCAGTCTCTCTTCTCCAGGTTTTTATGACACTGGTTTCTCTTGGTTCTCCTGATTACTGATCAACCCTCTATATTAGTAACTGTAAATGCACCTCCAGTTTCTGTCTTTGGCCCTCTTCTCTACTCACTTGGTGACCTCATCAACTTCCATGGATTTTTCTTCTCTATGCAGATAACTCCCAGATAATCCTAGTCTTTCTCCTGAACTCTAGTTTAACAGCCTGAGCTGAACAGGCTTTTTCTTTACAGTCATTACCTTCTTTAAAGTCATGACTTCTTTAAAGTCATCACCTTTCACCTGGAATACTGCACTACTCCTAATCTCCCTGCCTCCAGTCTCTCCCCTATCTAACCCATCCTCCACACAGCTTCCAAAGTCATTTTCCTAATGGTCTGACCATGGCACTCTTCCTCAACAAACTCCAGGGCTTCCTTATTGTTTCTAGGATAAAATATAATCCTTAGTTGACATTTAGCCAAATCTTTCCAGCCTCTCCATACACTGCAGTATAGCCACACCAGCCTTGCTGTTTCTTTGTATGGCTTCTCACTAGCTGGACCCCACATACAGAATTCACTTATGAGAACTTCATTTCTCCCCTCAAGATTCAGTTCATGTATACCTTGAACTTGAAGCCTTTTCTTATCCTTTCAGCTGCTGATGTTCTCCCTCCTAAAGTTACCTGGTATTTATTTTGTAGGCAGCTAAGTGGCATAGTAGATAAGAGCACTGGACCTGCCTCAGATACTTACTAGCTCTGGCTCTGACCAGTCATTTAAGCTCTCAACCTCAGTTTGCTCATCTGTAAAATGGAGATACTAGCACATACATCTCAGGATCAAATGAGATAGCAATAACATGTAAAGCATATTCATTACATTCACATTGCCTCCCTCAATAGAAGGTAAGCTTTTGGGGAAAGGAGACTGTTTCACTCTTTGTTCCCCAGTGCCTAGCTCTGTACCTGATACGTAATAGGTGCTTTAATACAATATCTGTTGATTGACTACTAGGCACCAAAGATACCAAAACAAAAATGAAAAGTCCTTGCCTCAAGCCTGTATTCATGCACTCCACATATCATCTGCAGATAGGCCTGGTTTCAACTTCATGGAACAGATGCTCTTCCCAGAAGAGGCTCGTCACTTCTAAACGTGCTACCATGCTTAAGCTTTGTCACCAGCTTCCTCAGCCTCCTCCTCCTTGATTAGAGGGCTGGAGGGCAGAAATTGATCTGCCTGGTTTCAACTCCATGAAACAAGATGTCCTTCTCTGCACACGGGGTGCCAGGTGTCCTCAGGCTTCCCCCTCCTGCCATCTGGACCCCGCTTAGATTATAAAATCTTGGAAGGCAGGAGCTTTGTTGTTGCTGTTTGGTCACATCTGACACTTTACTTCATGATCCTATTTGAGATTCTCTTGGCAAACAAGGTGGTTTGCCTTTTTCTTCTCTAGCTCATTTGACAGATGAGGAAACTGAGGCAAATTTGAACTCAGGTCCTCCTAACTCCAGGCCTGGGGCTCTATCCATTATACCACCTAGCTGCCCAGGGCAGGGACTATCTTTATGCTAATCTTATTTCTAGTGCTTAGTATGCTTCCTAGCACATAGTAGGTACTTTAATAAATGTTTACTGTATAGGATTTTGGAGATTATAAAGCACTATAGAAATAGGCTATGATTACTATTACTATGCAGAAAAGGAATATGAAGCTTTCAGTATCTTTCCCTATAATTTCCTACATACATCCTGCTCTTTATAACCCATCATCCTGCACCAGGCTCAGCATTCAGCTAAATAGCTCAAGACAGTCACAAGAAGCCCATCTTTCTCAACAGCTCACAGGTGAAAACTCAGCTTCCCATGTTTGGGTCTTGATGATTTACGAACCACACAAGTGAGACAGCAAGAATTTGCCTTCCTTTATTTATAATTGTACAGAATGAAGTTTTGGCTCCCAGTGAAAGGTAAAATGAAACAGAGTAAAGGAAGCTGAAGCCCTAGATTCTACTGGCTTCATGCCTCTACCTGGACTCCTCCTTGAAGAGTCAGATATTCAACTCAAGCTCAAAGAATATCCCACTGACTTTGAGGTACAAACACAATGTGCTATGGAGCACTTGAGGCACCTCTGCCTCTATAATCTCTCCCAAAGACACCTCTGACCCTTTTGAAAGGAATAAGAGGCCCAAATGAGCTGAACACTCAGTGGTGATACGATGAGGTATGGTGAAGGAACACAGACTTTACAAAATGCTAAACTTCTCTACTTTTGCAGAATTCCATGGGCTCAGGTCTGTCAATGCATCACCAGAAATATAATATAAAACTTGTTTTCTAGGACATAAATCCTAGAAGTTCTTTTTCATTAAATAGGATGTTGCACTGCTAAGTTCACACTGCACATGACCAAACAGCTCAGGGCCTTTATACTGGAGTGCCTTCTGCTTGGTTCTTGGCATTTCGCTTTGGAAAAAAGAGTCTCTTCTCCAAATCTATCATGGGCTCTTCAGTGCTGAGGTTGCCCTGCTTCTGTCGTTCTGCAAAGATCATTGCCCGGAGCAAAGGAGGGTAAGGCACATATCGGACAGTTTCCTCAGGCTTAGGGGTGAAGTTCTTAAAGGCTTCTTCCTCATGCTTGGGCACCAGCCTCCAATCGTGGTACATGACCTGGTCAATCTCCTTTTCTTGCCTCTCTGTCTTACCTGGGGAAAAGTTGAAGCAAATGGGTGCCTATTGCTGGCATAATCTTGCCACCATGAAGTATACAGTGGTCTCTCCTCTCCCACAAATACAAACAACCTCAGAATTCTAGCCTCTGTTTTCCTTACCTCGGAAGGTCAGGATCCCCCAGGCCTTTCCATGATCCAAATTCTAGAAAGCAATGACAAGGAGAGGGGGAGGTCAATTAAGTAATGAAAATGGAATAATAAAATCACTCCTAATCTGACACATAAATGACCAGGGATTCCCTCTATGTGTCTACCATGTGGTTATCCAGCCTGTCCTCCAGTTGTGGAGTTCATTCACTTCCTCCAGAGGTTGCCCATTCCAGTTTGAGCAACTAATTATTAGGAAAATGTTTCTTATCGTGAGTCAAAACCTGTTTCTCTCTGCAATTTCGGCTCCTAGACCTTGCTAAGGTAAATCTACAAATGAATGACACAAACTGGAATGGGACAAAGTAGTAAGACAGAAATTAATCTATGCTAAGTACAACAGAGATTTTAAAAGGCCCCAAAACTGAGCCCCTTCCATCGGGGAAATGCAGAGACCACGGTCTGCTCCCAGCTCTTCCACCACCTCGCTCTCGGCGTGACCTTGGGGGAAGGCCCCTCTGCCCTCTGGGCCCCAGCATTCCCATGAAGAAAAGGAGGACCCACGCACCGGCGCCGTGTAGTCGGCGCGGACGCGCGTGAGGCGCCAGTAGCAGGGCTCGTCGTGCTGCCACAGCCAGGACTTGCGCGTGACGAGGCGGCCCAAGCCGAAGAGCGGCAGGCGGCTGAGCAGCTGCAGGAGGCGGCTCTCCTGCCGCACGTCGGCCCAGGCCTTCTGGGGGAGGCGGCGGCCGGTGCGCGGCCGCGTCATGGTCTCGTAGTCCAGGGCGAAGCGCTCCGAGTCCCGCGGCCGCGCCTTTAGCTCCCGGTAGGCGCGCACCTTGCGGGCCAGCTCCGCGATCAGCCGCGGCCGCACTTTCTTCCGCGCCATCCCGCCGGCCTGGACCTCCCGCCTCAGCACCCACCTGAGGCCGCTGGGAGAGGGAAGTTCGCCTCAGCGCCGGATGGACCTGGTGTCCCCGGCATCCGGGTCCGGGCGGCGCGCGCCGGAAGGAAAAGAGCTGGGGAGGGAGGTGGCCTTGGGGGTGGCGGATCCATGACTGATGATTCAGGGCCTCTACCTAAAGAGCCTGAGGGGCCTTAAAGCAAGGCAGGGAAAGGGTGAGGGGAGGGACCGAAGGAACCCGGGAGGAGGGGCAGGGAGGGACAGTACTGAGAGCCGGACCACGGATCTAAGAGAAAGCTGGTGGAGCAGAGGGGGACCTACAGGAAATCAAGGGGTATGGCAGGTGGGAGGCGGGCCCTAGAGGGCGGGGCATATGGTGGGGCGGGAAGATTGAAAGCGTGGGCCCGGGGGTGGGGAAAGGGAGCAACTCTGCCAGCTGTGGGGAGGTCCAACGCAGTGGGGCCTTGGTCCCTGGGAGGGTGGGGAGGGGCACTCCGCGGCTTCTCCGGTGCCAGTCCGCCTCGGGAAGGGCACTGCTGCAGCGCGAACCAAGGCCCGGAGGAAGGTCCGGGAACTGGAGAAGCAGAGGCGGAAGGAGGCAGCCGAGGCCCTGCGGCCACTGCCTGACACTCTTGGCGGTCCTTCTGGGCGCCAGTGGGCCGGCCCTCCGGAGCTGTCCATGGGGTCAGCACGAGGCATTCGGGCCAAATCAGAAGGAGGACTTTTGGCTGGCATTGAGATTTGGAATGGAAAGCGGTGGCGTCCTTCTCTTCCCAGCTGCCTTTCATCCCTGGGGAGCCTCTCAGCTGGAGTTCGGTGCTTGGAACGGAGGCCTTTCGCTAGTATATGGAGCCTTCCGTCATGAAGCCATTTAAAAGCGAAAATGAAGCGTGAGATTTACATCCTGTCAGGAAACGGCATGGGCACATGTGTGCCAAACACAAAATACAGGAGGGTCTTTCAGGATACAAAGAAGGCAGTGGCAAGGGGGAGGTGGAGCCGCATGGCACGAGACGGTTCTGGAGCCGAGCTTTGAAGGGGGCATGGAGCAAAGCCCCCGTGTGCCACGGCATCTGGGAGGAAGGGCGTGGAGGCCAGTTTGGCCAGACTGGAGAGAGCTCAGGAAGGGCAATACCGTGTGTTAAGTGTGGAATGGTGAGCCACAAAAGAGTTTGTCTTGAAAGTGAGAGGGAGCCGCTGGAGTTTTTGGAACATTTTAGGCGGGTGTTCTTAGAAATATCATTTTGGCAGTTGTGAATGTTAGATTGGAATTAAAAGTCACAGGAGGAAGGAAGACCTATTAGGAATGTATTTACTGTAACAGTCTGTCCTAGAATGACAAAGGACTCTGGTTGGTGGCCTGGTGAGTGAGGAGAAAGGACCCATGCAAAAGATGTTTTAGAAATTGAATAAACAAGACAACACACTGAATGGGGTGGGGGTGGGGTGAGAAGAGGAAACAGTGGTAGATGATTCTGAAGTGGACTGAAAGTTGGATGGCACCCTTGATCAAAGTAGAGAAGTTTGGAAGAAGGTTAGGTTTGGAGGAAAAGTTGGTATCCTACAGACAGGCTATCCAGGGGAAACATACCCCGGGCTTGTAATTTCAATTGACACTCTGTTAATTGTCTTATTATATTTACAACTTATTCAACTGGGGAAGCTAGGTGCTACAGTGAATAGAGAACAAATAGAACAGGAATCAGGAGGACCTGAGTTCAAATGTGACCCCAGACACTTAACACTAACTGTGTGACCTTGGGCAAGTAACAACCCCAATTGCCCTGCCTTCCCCCCTCCAAAAAAGCAAAAAAAAAAAAACTTCTAAGAAACTTCCTTTCTCATGCTATGGTTAAACACATACAGAGATCATAAATTTGAGTGATATAGACATCCTGGGTTGGGATTGTTCTAAAATGTATAAAAGGCTTCTCATTCTTTGCTTTTTTTTTTTTTTTGGAGGGCAGTTGGGGTTAAGTGACTTGCCCAAAGTCACACTATGGCTAGTTAGTATTGTGTCTGAGGCCGGATTTGAACTCAGGTCCTCCTGACTTCAGGGCCAGTGCTCTATTCACTGTGCCACCTAGCCACCCCCAAGACTTCTCATTCTTTTTAAGTTCTGGTTCCACATACATGTGTTCTGCTAGCTTTAAGGGAATAAACAATATGAATTTATACACCACTTAGCCTGTTTGCCTCTTTTAGTCAAACTTTCAGGTCAACAAAACCAAGTACAAGACAAAGCCTAGAACCAGGAGAACATTGTACACAATTACAGACACACTGTATCTGTGATGACTAACTTTGATAGACTGGGCTCCTCTCAGCAATGCAAGGTTAGAAGACAACTCCAAAAGACTCATGATGGAAAGGGATATCCACATCCAGAGAAAGAACTACAGAGTCTGAATGCAGATTGAGGCAAACTACTTGCTCTTTCTTTTTTGTTTTATTTTGTTCCTTCTTTCTTGTTCATTCCATTGCTTATAATTCTTTACAACCTGACCATTTAATGTGAAGGTATTTGTAGAACCTCTTGGATTGCATGCTGCTATGGGTGAGAAGAGGAAGGGGAAGAAGGGGAAGAAAATTTGGAACTCAAAGGCTTGTGGAACTGAATGTTGTAACTAAAAGTAAATAATTAAATTTTTTTAAAAAGACAAAGCCTATAAGGGGGCAGGAAATGGATAATGACCCAGCAAAGTAGATTGAAAAGGAATAGCTTGAGAGGAGAAAAGCAGTGTCACCAAAACCGAGGTAGAAGAAGGGTGTATGGCATGCAACAGTAGTCAGTAGTGTTGGGTGCTGCAGGAAGGTCAAAAAGATGAAGACCAATAAAGGACATTGGATTTGGCAAGTAAAAGATATTAAGAAACAGCAGTTTCACTTGAATGGTGAAGTCAGAATAAAAGGGGTGGAGTGAAAGAAGAGAAGATGGAAGCAAAAAGCATAGGCATATATACAGCTTTTTTAGGAGTTTGGCTCTAAAAAGCAAGGAGATGGGATGATTGCTTGAGGAATTAACAGGTTTTTTTTTTTTTTTAAGGATGGGAGAGAACTGTGCATGTTCATAGGCAGCAGTTAAGGATCCTTGTAGGGAGAGCTCAAAGAGCATAGCAATCTGCCTAGGAAAACAGATGATAGTCACTCTTCCTTAATATAGAATCAATGTTTTAGAACCTATTGTATAAGTAAAGGAGGAAAGAATGAAGGGACTTTGTCAAGGGACTTTGAAATGTAGAGTAGGGGAAAGACAAGCTCACAGTAACAGAGGGCTGTTCTCAGACTTCTGGGTCCAAGCCCTCTACAAAATAGGGATGGGAACTGGATGGTGCAGAAGGCTTGAGGAAAGATGAGGGAGGTTTAGAACACCACCTTGGAGAATTTGAAAGACCCTTAGGGAAGACAACCTGATGTCCTTGTCACTGTGCTGCCCTGCCATTCTAACTATTTGCATCTCTGTAGCTCTATTTTAGGTTGGTATTCTTCTGGTTTATACTACGGGCCCTAAAAAATTCAGTTTCTATACTGACTGTAATTCTTGAACCTTCAAATAGGAGGGAAAGGATACAAGAAGGGTCTCTTTTTTTTCCACATTAACAACTAATTAAAAGTAAAAATTTCCACAGAATTTGTTATGTACCAGAACTGGGACTGGTGACTGGGAAACCTTGTCATAGAGGAGTCTTTCCCCACCTCTCACTTCCATCAAGAATGGTAGTAGTATTGAATGGGAATAGGGTAGGCAGAATGACTGCCCAACTGAATTACAAGCAGCTGCTCTATCTGCTGGAGCTTCTGGGCACCTCAAAGTGCTCTTTTCTCCTTGCTTCTCCCAACCCCCAGCTCTCCTGGGAGATGCTGGCTCCAACAGGGGCTTTGAGGTCCCTAAAATACAAGGAGCTCATTGAGCCCCAGCCATGAGTCCAAAGTCTCAGCTGAAAGAGAGCAGTTTAAGTAGTTCTCTTCCTACCCCTCAGAATCCAAGACAGGAAAGGCCCCATCTTCCCTCAGCAATAGCCCTGTTTCCACCATGCTCATCACGGGTGGGTTCTAGTTCTATCAGTATTGCCAAGCAGTTCTAGAGTCCCCTTTTCTGTTCTGTAAGATGACTGCAGTGACAGCTCTGGCGTCAGTCCTGACTGCCTGGGGTCATGGGCCCTTCGAGCCAGCCAGGATGTTCCTGCTGCATTGTGGGTTGCAGAAGTCCTGGTGGTCCTGGGAACAGGAGTTTCTCAAAGGCCTCATCTCACTGGCACAGGTGCTGGGGGCTGTAAGAGGGCAAAGGGAGGGGCGGCTAGGTGGCTCAGTGAATAGAGCGCCGGCCCTGGAATCAGAAGGCCCTGAGTTCGGAGCCAGCCTCTGACACTTAATCCATACGAACAAAAAAAAACCTAGCCGTGTAACCTTGGGCAAGTTACTTAACCCCAATTGCCCTAAAGGGGCGGCTAGGTGGCGCAGTGAGTAAGAGCGCCGGCCTCGGAGTTGGGATGACCCGAGATCAGATCCGGCCTCAGAAAATGAGCACCCACATAAATAATGACTAGCCGTGTAACCTTGGGCAAGTTACTTAACCCCAATTGCCCTAAAGGGGCGGCTAGGTGGCGCAGTGAGTAAGAGCGCCGGCCTCGGAGTTTGGATGACCCGAGATCAGATCCGGCCTCAGAAAATGAGCACCCACGCATAAATAATGACTAGCCGTGTAACCTTGAGCAAGTTACTTAACCCCAATTGCTTTAAAAAAAAAAAAAAAAAGAGGGCAAAGGGAGTCAGGGCTACTCCCTGACAGCCTTTCCCTTTAAGATACTAAACTGATTTCCAACCCTGTCCCATTCCCACCCCCTAACCCAAGGGTAGGGAACCTGCTGCCATATTTGTTCTGTAAAGTTTGGATTTAGTCAAAGGGCTGTGCTTGAGGACCTATAGGGCCACATGCAACCTCAAGGCTACAGGTTTCCCACCCCACCCCCATACACATACATCTAAAGCTGAGCTGGGAAGAAGTCACCCTCAGAACCAGAGGCTCCTCTTTAATTTTTTCTGGTCAGACTGAAAAAAACAAAGGGACCCAGGGGTGGGGAACCTGCAGCCTTAAGGCCTTATGTGGCTTTCTAAATCCTCAAGTGTTGCCTTTTGATTGAATCCAAAATTTACAGAACAAATCCAGATTTGGATTCAGTCAAAAAGCTGCACTTAAGGATTTAGAAGGCCACAGGTTCCCCACCCCTAGACTAGCTGATGTTTGTCTCTCCCAGCTATAAACTGGTAGTTTTTAACCACTCACCCTCCCCTGCTCCGGAATCTCCTTTCCACTTTGTAGCTCCCACCAAAGCCATTCATTGAGGCTCTTAATCCTCCTAGGGGGGAAAACAAAACTGATGTCTCTTTTCTATTAGAAAGAACAAGTCACAGGTAACCCTGGAGAAAGGCAGAGGGGATGGGCCCAAGATACAATTTCAGCAGAAAAGGCAGCCGGAGAGCAGATGTCCAACTGGAAAAAGCCCTGAAAAGAGCTGGGGAGCAGGGATTGTTGGCAGCGTACTCCAAGAGCTTGGGGGGGGGGGGGGCAAGAAAGTGAGTGGGTAGGCTGTTTGGCTTGGAGGCTTCCATACAGGGTCTCTCACTTCGGAGACCGTGGTCTGCCTGTGACCACAAACGACTAAATGGTTATTAGCAAGAAAGAAGAGTTGTCAAGTTCATTGACAGACACCATTGACTTTATTGAAGGCAGATAGTTTGAAGAAAAAGACTTGACATAAACAAGACCCCAATCTTCTCCCTGTTTTTCCTCACTTTAGGTTCTACCACATACTAGCTCAAGTTTCTTTCTGTTGCAGGGTCATCCCACTGCTTACTCTGTTCCTTGGCTTGTACCTGAGATTACCTGGCCAGACTCATTGCCACCTGGCTGTCACTGGACTTGACAGTTATCAGTGGTAGTTCTTGCTTTGCCCAGTTCCAGAGGCTAAGGGGATGCCATAATTTAGCAATATGCTTAGTGAAATGGGTGACTTTCCTTGGGTTCCCTCAGTCTTAGCCATCCCAGGCCACAAAGGATCCTATACCAAGGGAAGCAGCAAGAGTTCTCAGAAGGGTGGTTGGGGAGAGGAAAAATGGATGAGCCAGAAAGACATGAATGGGTTTTGCTCAGGTTTTCCTAGTCTGGTGTCAAGAGTTTAGCAGGAGTCAGATGGAGTGGCATCCAGCTCAAAGGTGGCTGTGACCCAACAGGAAGACCAATCTATAAAGGCCATGAAGGTCCATTTCTGGCCCTCAGCAGCCTTGAGAGGGGCTTTTTCCTCTGAGGGATGGCCTTGAGGGCACATCCTCTAATAATGTTCATCATCCACTGAACATAACCTGCAAGGGAGCAAACTGTCCTATTTGCAGTTGTTTCAAGTCTGTGGTTCTTTGTATTCTTCTGCTTTCCAAGGGCTGCTGGGTTGGCAGTGCTCTGCCCCTTCCTCACACTGACCTTTTTGCCCCTCCTCCACAGGCCATGGTGCTACTGCAACTGCAGAAGAAACTGGCTGTGCTGCTGGTACATTCATGGCAGGAGCTGAGCCAGCATGTGTGTATGCATTAACAAAGGCCATCCAGTGAGTGCCTGGGCAGGACTGGCCTGGGGAGATCACTGCCATTCTTTCAGATTAGCAGTTGCAGAGGTGTCCATTTGATAGAATTTTGGGTATTCTCATTTCCAGCCCTGATTTCATCAATAAATCTCCTGAGGAGGGGTGGCTAGGTGGCACAGTGAGTTGAGCGCTGGCCCTGGAGTTTGGATCCGGCCTCAGACAACACACAAACAGAAAAACCTAGCCGTGTAACCTTGGGCAAGTTACTTAACCCCAATCGCCCTCCCAAAAAAAAAGAACTAAATAAATAAATAAATAAATCTCCTGAGGAAACGTCCTCTGCCCAAGTACAGTCTCCATCTCTATCTGTAAAATGACAGGTCATAATAAATGAACTCCAGCATCTCCTTCACGAGACTTTGTTCTGTGCCAATCTCCTGGGGGATCGAGTTCACAAGGGAAGGGGGGAAAAAGACCCCATGTTGTCCATGTCGTTTCCTTTTTAGAAGCAATGGCAATGCTGATTCAGACCGAGGCCTACGAGGCTAAGGGTGGAGAAGATGGACAGTAGAAGCCAGGAGCAAGGATGCCAAGCAAGGCACTTGAAGAAAGGCATTGTGCAACTCTTAAGTCCTAGAAACCTCCCGCTGTGTTTGCAAACAGTACTTAAAAACAAGGAGGTAGGCTAAGGCAGGTAAGGCTGTTTTCAATTCCCTACCTACAGATAACTAGGGCCGGGGCTGGGTTCTGATCTCATTACAGTTAAGACTCTTACTGTCCCTCCCCTCCCCTTCTACAACAGATGACACCCCCACTCTTCCCTCCCCCCAGGTAAGAAGGTTAAAAAGCTGGTGTCAGGTTACTGCATAAGGGGAGGGAAGGAGGTGTGCTCATTCCCAGCTCACATGTCCTCTATGGGTCCCTTTAGGCACATGCACTTTATACCATAGAGCAGGAATGCCTGTGACTCAGTGACTTTGCAGTGAAGAAAGATCCATCAGATTCAGTTCTATGAGCCAATCTTAGCTAATCCTGACCCTTCGCTAGATTTTGCTCGTAACTATGGGTTTTCGAGGGTGGGCTACAGATCCCCTTCCTACCTTTTTGGGTCTGAAGCTAGACCCATTGGAAGAGGCTTTGGAAATAGGGGAGGTGGGACTTAATATAGTTCAGGACCTTGGTGGAGGAAGCAATGAAGGAGGTGCCATATTCCTAGTGGTAACTGTGAGAAGTAGCAAGACCTACATAGGTGAAAAGCTCTCCTCTCCCCAGCACAGCAGTTGGCTTTTTCTTGTCTTAACAGCTCAGTATTAACGTGGAGGGTGTTCAGTGCAGAAATTGTGGTGGCAAACATGAAAAGGGGCATCAAAGCAAGGGATATTATCAAGGAATGAAGTGGGAAGGTTGAACAAGGCTGTTTGTTGGTGGGCAAGTTAAAGGGTTAGTATGACAACTAAGTCAGACAACAAAAATTGGTGGCCACCACGCCAAGATTTTTTTTTTTTTAAACAAAGAGTTCCCCTAAAGATGGAAGGAGAACTCTTGGTTTTTCCAATTTCCAGCCTGGATAGGATGCACCTACAATTTTAATAACCAAGGTACTAGAGATCCTGGCAATTCACATCATCTTTACAAGATACTATGTCCCTCTATGACTCACTGAAGGTCCCTTAGCCCTCCAGAGGCACATGGTTACAATTCTGGGTCTTGGCTCTGCCACTAAAAATAATTTCCAACTTCAGGTTTATCTATAAAATAGGGCTAATTCCCTACCAAGTACATCACAGGATAATGACAGTACTTTTATAATCAGGGTAAACTTGGACCACGACTCAGCCTCAACCCTTAAACATCACAACCCCCCAACTCCTAAACATGGGCCCATTTACTTCTGTAGCATCTGTAAATCAGTATAAACTATTTTGACTTTATTACAGTGATTTGATACAGTCTTTGATACAGGAGCAGAAGCTGACAACATGCAAAAGCGGGTTTTTTAAAAAAAGTTCTAGATCCTAGATTTGGAGCCCCAAGGGGTGGAAGGAAACAGAGACATCTTAATATTAACCAGGCTCTTCTCCTCATCCCTCTCAGGTGGACATTTGAGAACAGCTGAGGCTAGGCTGCAGCACCTCCCCTCCCTGGAGGCAGGAGTCCCCAGAAGGAGGCAGCACTACAGTCTCCACCACCCGAAAGACGACCTGGAGCGATCCTTGGGCTAAGTCCGGAACAAGGGTTCAGGGAGCCTTACTGTGTTCATGGCACAGTCTTCCACTTCCAATCCAGGT
This sequence comes from Gymnobelideus leadbeateri, assembly GCA_011680675.1. Taxonomy (NCBI): domain Eukaryota; kingdom Metazoa; phylum Chordata; class Mammalia; order Diprotodontia; family Petauridae; genus Gymnobelideus; species Gymnobelideus leadbeateri. The sequence goes on from WOXC01004884.1 coordinate 977,681, forward strand.
GAGGAGCAGGTGCTGTGACCTAAACTAGTTCCTGAAGGAGGGGAATATCTGGGCAAATTCAAACCAGTAGAGCTGGCCCCGAGGATGGGACAGGCAACCTCCCCTCCCAACCCTCCCTCTCTTGTCCCCCAAGTGTGTGGAGGAAAGGGAAAAGAAAGAGAAGCTACCCCAAGCCCAATAAGGCAGTTTTCATTGGAAAATAAGTTAAGTCCGTCGACACCTCTTCCTCTGACATGGCTTGGCCTCTGGGGTCCCTGAGCATGCTGCCACCTTGGGTGATGGTGATGGCAGGGGGTTACAGTTCATGCTCAGGACCCAGCCCAGTTTGTTGTGCAGCACCTGTTTGAGGCCAGGTGGCAGAGGCAACCCTTCCAGTGTGTCCCCAGAGTCAGGCAGCAGTTGTCGCAGGCGGTAGCAACACAGATACTGTAGGGAAGTGAGACTGGCACAGGAACGGATCACCTTCATGCTGCTCTTGGCGGCAGTGGAGCAAACCATGGGGTAGAATTTCTTGTTCTGCAGTTTGGTGGCGGCAACTCCTGGCAGGAGACATGATGTGAATGGAGGTGTCAGGGGCATCACTGACCTCTAACCTCTATATGGGTTGGTCAAACTCAAGGGTACCTATAGCCCATAGTGAAACAGACCAGTGTCCAAGCTTCTAGAGGGAGTAGAGATTGAAGATCAGAGAACTCAGAAAGACCCTCCCCTTCCTTTGCCTGGGTTGGTCTTTTTACTACCAAAACTGAGTAAAAAACTAAGCTAGCTAGCTATACTCCCATTAAAAAAATTCTATCTTGTAACTTGGGTCTTCGGTTCCCACCCTTACCTATGCATTTCCTGTTTTTGAAGAAGGTCAGTGTCCCATGCCAAGTGTCTAGGTGAACCCCGATGATGGAGCCCTGGCCAAACCGTGATGAGAAGCTCATCTTGTCACCCTTGTGATGGAGAAGTCCTGAAACAGCAGCCCCAAAGCATGGAAAACTAGATTTGGTGGATCTTGTAATTTAGTGTAAAGACAGGCTCCACTTCTAATTATACTCCACTTTTTTCTAGCCCTGCCTGTTGAATGCTAGAGGGATACAATATAACCTTGCTATAATCTCTTTTCTCCCCATCCCACCCCAGTCTACCTACCCTGAGATTTCAGTCACCTATAGCCATAAAGCCTCCAACCCCAACCCCTCTCCCCTCCCTGAGCCTTAGCAACAAGCACCTTTTCCTTTGTGTTCAGTCCTCCCATGCTCACCTGTGTAAGAGAGGCCCCAGCTATCTTCATCCTTGCCCAGCAAGCTGCAGAACGTGTGTCGATACTTGTCCAGATTTACATCTGATGTCCCAATGCCAACCATCTACCGAAAACAGTGGGGAGAAGGGAAGGAGAACAGTAAGCCATGAGAGAGGTGTCCTGTGGCTAGTGCTCTTGTCCTAGAACAGGGTCCCCAGGTCCCCTGAAATATACCATATCAGTGCCGTAAACCGGAGAAGTCATCTTAATCTCCCAAAAGTGCTGGCCTTCACATAGCTCCTTGTTCCCTCGGATGGCTGCTGTGCCACAGCTATATTCCATGTGAAAATTGACTTTGCGGTTGTCACAACTCAGCAGAGTGGCTGTCGATTTGTTCAGATCATCCCATACCCAATCAAAATCTGTATTGGAGAGGAAAAAGGCTGCAATTTGGGACAGGCAAAAGGGAACCAACCCCACAACACGTCCAACTCCAAATCTCTTGTTACTGACACAATCGGCTGGTAAGACTGATGCTAACAGGGCAAGGAGAAGGCCCAGTAAAAGTGGCATAGGCAGGGTCATGCTTAGTGCAGAGAATGAGAGCTGCTCCTCAGGCCCAATCCAGGATTCCCTTCCCCCTCCCCTCCCCCAACAGGAGTCTGCTTGTCCTAGTACAACTATACCAGATCCTGGTCTGGTGAAGAATTGTATCCTGTTATGCTACTAGTGTATTCTCATAGCTCCCCTTCATTTGGGACTTATTCTCAATCCAGGAAAACCAAACCAAACAAACAAACAAAAAAAAAACCAACCCAGGCCTATGGACAAAATAGATGATCATAAAAATTTCTTATAATTTTTAACTTCAGTTCTATGTTCTCTTTTGGGTACTGAACCCCAAGTGTATATGTTCTAGGTAGGCAGAACCTCACCACTCTGCTTTCCCTCTAAAAGAGGTAGTTATTATAACTGCATTTGATAAAGCCAACTGCCCCTATCCCACCCCTGAGCATCTTCCTAGGGCTGTCCAATACCAGGGAAAAAGACAAGGGCAAGAGGCCTTTACAAAGCCAGCTAATTCCCAAATAATCCCCACTGGCCTGGAGACCAAGTGCCAGCAATAGTAAGTTAACTATCACCTGAGCTCAGGAGCCTACTAGCTCTGGATCCCTTAGAAACAACCAACAGCCAAGAAAATGATGGGTAACAGCTAATTAGCTTGGCCAATGACCATCCCCACAGGAAGCATGGAGGCTCCTTACAGTCATCTTCCTCGCCACACTGGCAGTCCCTGCTTCGATGGCTGGAGTGGAGGCTGGCACAATACGGAGTTTCACTTTGGCTCTCACAATCACAGTAGGACTCCCCAGTCACGGGCACAGCACTTGGGATGGATGGTGGCAGGGAGGGGAACTCTGCCTCTGAGTCTGAGTCACTGTGCTGTCAAACAAAAAGCCAAGGGTAAAGTTGGGTCATTAGCCTGTCCAAAATTCAGGCACAGTGTGATGACATGAAGGGGGTAAAGTATGAGAAAAGGAGCACAAAGTCATTATCAAGATCTGCCCCCCCCCCCACTAGTTAAGAAGTCTTTGCAGTAGAGGAGGCAGCTTTGGGAACATGCTACCATCACTACTGGAGCAAAGAACACCATACTCTCTCTCCTCGTGGAGAGGAATCTCAGGGTACCTGGCACAGGACAATCCCACACAGGTACACACACCATACCACACAGAAAAATAAGTTACCTGCTTCACTCTCCCCTCTTTGTGTAGCCCATATATGTGAGTGCCTATGCTTTTGGGGGCAGGGCGGGGGTGGGGGAGAGAGCAGGGCAATTGGGGTTAAGAGACTTGCCCAAGGTCACATGGCTAGTAAGTGTTAGCTGTCTGAGGCTGGATTTGAACTTGGGTCCTGCTGACTCCAGGGCCAGTGGTGTGTACTACCTAGCCACCCCTACATTTTTTGACATATTCCCTGTAATGCCTGCTCTATCTGAAAAGTCTACCTCCTAAAGGCTTACCTGACTCATAAATATTAAGAAACAATCTCTGTGATGTTATACTTTCATACTGGCTCTAAGGTGCTGGATCAACCTCCAAACTGAGCAACTTCTAGCTTTCATTCCATTCACTGCCTTCATTTTATGGTCCCAAATGTGACTGGGGTGAGTGCCAGACAGATAAGCACCAGTTTAATAAAGGAACTGCCCTGTGACTGAAGGTCCTCCTGAGGTCAGAATTCTGCTCTAGAGCTTTGTCACAATCCATGGATAGTTCCTGAATATTCAGAAACATAGTGGTCATTACTGAGATGCTATAGGGAATTTCAGGCAACATTTATTAAGTAATCATTACACACAGCACAAGTCACCTGCCTCTTTTGGAATTTGCTGAGGGTTCCTCTTGTCACAAATATATTATTATCAGTAATGATTGCAGAATCAGGGGTGTCTGATGACCACAAATTCCATGCTGCAAATCTTAGGAGTCAACCCATGACTCATCAAAACTGAGAAATACTACCTGGCTTATCCTTCAGTGACCAGGCCAGTACAAGTAGGCCGTCCTCGAGTGGGCAAAGCCAGGGGACTATACAGTTCCAGCCCACACGTCAACTTCTTCCCTACCAATAATTTTCAAGGGTAACATGGTAGTCCAATTTACTAAGTCCCTACATTAGAGATCAGGATCAAGTTCTGAGTGAGGAGAGTTACAGGGGAAAAGCTATGAGCACAGCATTTTAACACAGGGTGCAAGGAAGATTAATTTCTACCTAGATGGCTGGTTGAGCTGGGGGGAAGTCCCAACTCCAACAGAGCTGAAATCAGAGATAGGGCATTAAAGGACCGAGACTTGGCTTTCTCCTATGTAAGAAGGGGGTGCTGAAGTAGATCTCTATGGTCCCTTTAAACTCCTCCCTTACCACTAAAGGAATAGATATGAGAAAGGAACATAACAGGAAAGACAGGAAGCCTGAATGCCAACTGAGCAACTAGTCACAAATGGCAAACACCAGGAATACAGAACGTGTAGAGCCACAATGGTGGAGTAAAAGCATCACAAAGTCTTAGAAAAGTTGTCAAGTCTGGACATGATCTGGACTAATGACAGTGCGTTCCCAAGAAGGCCTCACAAGTCTTCATCCAAACATTTATCAGAGTATTTATTACATGCAAGACATCTTCTACAATACCTTTTCACTAAAACCTATCCCAGCAAAACACTAGCTCTGTCACATCTAACAGGCTGGAAAGGTTTTATGTAGAGCTATCCTTTACAGACCAACCTAGCTAAGTGTAGAAAGGCTAATCTTCAGGATTAGGGGTACAAAGTGATAAATGTTTTTCATCTATTCATAAAGCCACAGTATAGGTAGAGATTTTGAAATACTGTGAAAGCAGAGGCCAAAGGGGAGCAACACCTCCCTGCAGACAGAATTTACTTGGCCCCTCCCCCCATATTCCACAACATGTATCCCTCCCCTTTAGAAATCTCTATTCTTACCTCAACCCTTGGAATTCTAATGGCCTCATCACCCAGGTGCCTTATGAGATTTGTCACCTAACCTTGGCACTTGACTGCCTGCCATGGAAAAGGGGAGAGGCTGCAGACTTTGAAGGGCAACCCTGACAACAGAGCTCTCACACCCAGAGAAAGCTGAAAAGCTCCAGACAACAAACATGTGGCTCTGGACTTGCTTTGGGAGAGGCTCCAGTTGAGGTTATAATAAAAAAGAGATTGAGTTGAGAACAGCCAGAAACACTCCACCAACAGCCTAAATCAATGCCAGAAGGGTGCTGGCCATAAACGCTGGACCTCTTTTTTGCCCATCAATTCGTCCTTTCCCCCAAATGTGGCTTCAGAAAAATGTGCTCAGATGTTTTACCCAAATGTCTTAGCACTGCAGTTGTTTTTAAACCACCTTCCTATCAATCCTATTAGATGGTAGCCCAAGCATCATTTGTCTTCCCCATAAATAAAAAAAAATTGTCCCCACCTTAAAGATAATGAAATTCAGGCTCAGACTGCATGTAACTTGTGCATAGGTTGGTCACATGGCTAGTGAATGAGGAGCCAAGATTACTGTGTATCCTGATATGGACAAACTAGCTGGTGTCTGTGTTCAGCTCTATTATTGTAAAAGAATGAGCACCACAGTTGGGAATTTTTTTGTTTTAAAAATTGTTTTATGGATGCCTCTCGTTTTTATACCACATTTCCAAATATGCCCTGACCATTAAGAACTGACTGGGGCGGCTAGGTGGCGCAGTGAATAGAGCACTGGCCCTGGAGTCAGAAGGACCTGAGTTCGGGATCCGGCCTCAGACACTTAACCCACACAAACAAAAACCTAGCCGTGTGACCTTGGGCAAGTTACTTAACCCCAATTGCCCTAAAAGGGGCGGCTAGGTGGCGCAGTGAGTAAGAGCACTGGCCTCGGAGTTGGGATGACCCGAGATCAAATCCGGCCTCAGAAAATGAGCACCCACGCATAAATAATGACTAGCCGTGTAACCTTGAGCAAGTTACTTAACCCCAATTGCTTTAAAAAAAAAAAAAAGAACTGACACTTTTTTGTCATTCTTTCTGACAAAATGTTTGAGACAAAAAATAAGTCCATCAAACACAATCAATTGTATCTGACAGCATATGTAATATTACACACCCAAAGGAGTCCCAAGATCATGTCAAATGAAGCCTGGTTAGAGGAGCTAGGGATGCCTAGCCAGGAGAAAAGACTTAGTACTATATTCTGAAAGGCTGGTATGGGAGAGAAAAAAGGACTTTGGCTGGTTCTTTCTGAGCCCTGAGGGCAGAATTCACAGCAAAGCTACAAGTCAACAAGCATTTATAAAGTGCCTATTATTCAGTGCCAGGAACTGGAGATACAAAGACAGTGAGCTCATATTCTAAGACAGATAATATGCAAACAACTGTGAATACAGAAGACCCAACATAAAATGGAGCTAATCTTAGGCCGGGAGGCACTAGATGGTACAGCAGACAGAGCCCTGGACCTGGGGTCAAAAAGACCTGAACTCAAAGACATTTAATAAGCTGTGGGATCCCGGGTAAGTCATTTAACCAGACTGCCTCAGTTTCCCCAATTGTAAAATAGTAACAGTATCTAACCTTCCAGGGTTGGTCAGGATCAAGTAAGGTAAGAGCTGTGAGGTGCTTCAGATAGCTCACTTCACCACACCCCAGCACCCAGGTACAAGTGGGACAGCCTCAGGTACACAGACTTACGTACCCCTTTCCCAGGAGCCAGAGGCCCACTATCTTTCCTCGGATTTCTATTCTTGATGTTTAGAACAGGAAGGCAAAGCTCTCAGTCCCTTCTTTCCGAGATGGGGACTCTATGTATGGAACACTATATATGCTGTCAAGACTCAGCCTAATGTGTTGGTTAGTTTTGCTGATTTGTGGTTTGGGTTTTTGTTTTTTAAATTTGCTATGAGGGATGGCTCATTGAAATAGAAATTAAGAGAAGGTAGAGATATTTGGAGCCTGGAGAGAGGCATTTTCACAGCCACCCAGCCCAATTCTAATGCCCTAATAAAATCATGTGCAACTTCTCAAAATCCCCACTGGGGCTAAGAGCCAAGGAGAAGGGTTAAGACCTGAATGAACATATTCAGCCTAGATTCTTGGAAATTTTCCAAGACAGAAGGTAAGGGAGGGATGTGTTTTGCATCAGCTCCTGCAGGCATGTTACAAAAGGGATATAGACCATTAGATGACAGGTAAAAACAGCATGCTGAGTGTATGTGCTAACAACTGCAACAGATATCACAAATTTCTAAGCCACACTGTCAACAAACATAACCCACGCTTCCCTGGTGCAACTCCAGATAATGAGTCTCATTTCCCATGATGAAACATACAGGAGTGAATTCTCAAGGCCGCTAGCCAATGTAAGGTGTAGCTGGTACAGGAATGTAGTCCAGGACACATGATGAACAAAATAAACAGAAACAAAAGAACAACAATACACAATGACTACAACATAAAATAAAATGTCACTATAAGGAAGTCAAACACAAAGCAACTGGAAAACTAATGGAAATCCCAAAGAACAGGTAATTAAACATTTTTTAAACATAACCAGATGTACTATCAGATATTTTTGCTTAACTGCTTGCTATTCTTTGTCACTAGGGAGGGTTCAGTCTGGTGTGAGGGTGTTTTATTTCCTCCCCACTATGCCCAGAAACAGTAGTGATGTAGATAACCCACATGAAAAAAAAATGTTTCTAAAGAACTGGAAGGAAACAGAACCTAGGAATAAAGCCTGTTTGGACTCACTATTGCTGCAATTCAGCTAGAGAGAAACAAAGTTATGGGGAGGCTTCAGACTAACATGGTCTTGCCCACCATCCCTACAGCACAAAAGAACATTCACTCCTATTCTAACTAGTCCTTTTATGGCACCTCGAGATCGCATAAGCTTTTGACAAGGGGCTAATACTTGCACCTCTAGTACCAGTCATTTTAGACTTGATGTTTCCCACAATCCTCAGAGACCAAGCAGCTTCCCCACCCCATACTTCCAGTTCCATCTGTTCTGTCCACATTATTTCAGGTGAAGAAAGCAACTCTTTTCCATTCTTTGCTTCAGTTACATTTTATATATCACAAACAGGGTTTTCCCTTCTCTAAAAGTCAAGCCCTAAAACTGGGCATAGAACTCCGGCCAAGTTCTCACCAATAACATGATGAGAGCAAGGACAATGGCCTGGTGACCTAAACACAACACTCAAAAATGTAACCGGTCCATCTTGCCACCAGCCTGCAACATTGTAGACTCATGTTCAGCTAAAGACCTTAATAAGCTCCATTCAACAACTGCACAGAGCAGAATGGAAAACTTCTTTGCTATTTGAACATAAATGGAACAATAGCTCAACTATATACTCCTTTCTTCCCACCCTTCTAGAATCTTATGGACTTAATTCTCCCTGCCCTCAGAAGCATCCTAGGTATAACTTGTAGGCCTATAGAGGTGGTCCCTAAACCACCAGGGCTCCCTCCCATTCCTCACTCACTTTCCCTGCAAAAGGCAGAGAAAAATAGCACTTGCATTTCCTCTCTGAAGCAGTATCTTGTGATGTTTAACAGGAGCTGACCATGACCAGCAGGGTCAGATCCAGCTTGTTCTTTTCGTACTTGGAAGCTAAGAAAAATTTTTGCATTTTTAAACAGAAAACACTTTACACTTAGGCCAGCTTTTGCTAACTCCTGATGAGGAATAATTAATATCTGAAGGATCAGAGAATCTGGTCCTGTGCTCTCCCTTACCCACCACTCCATGTAGAGAAGCTAAGCCTAAAGCTATTTCCTTAGATACCTTCTTCTGAACATACTCCAGCAAGAGCTAAAAATACCCTGCTAATAACTCTTCCTGAGAAGGAAGCAGAAACCCACCTGTCCATCGGAATCATAGCCCCAGTTGGTGGTGCCAGAGGCCAAAGCCACAGCTCGGGCATCTGCCTCCCGGCGGGCCCCACTCAGAACAAAATGCCAGGCCCGGCTGCTGCGGGTTCGTCGGGCCATGGCGGAGAAGATCTGAAATAAAAGAGAGAAACAAGTACAAGGTAAGAAGAAGCCTGTGATGTGGGAAGCTCCCTCAGAACTTAATCTCCTGCAATTAAAACTTCCCCATATCTATCCCATGAGTTCCTCTCATCAGGACAGTACTTCATAGCCAGACTGCCAAAGTGGCCCAAGTGACAGGCCAGAGTGGCCTAAAGTGTGGTTTCAATAAAACCATGTAGTTCTTAGGTCTAAGTAACTGGTTATTAGAAGCACAGGGCTATCTTCTTTGACATCTAACTCCACCATCATTTAGAAACTAAGGGTCAGGACCAAAGACAATACCTACCTTCTCATGTTCAGCTAAGGAATGAGTACTCACTCATTCTAGGGACCAATTCAGCCAGCTGCGGCAGACTCTTCCTAAATTATTCAGCATAAGCAGAGGACCACACCCTTAGGCTTGCCTTCAGCCACAGGATCACTAAGAATTTATTTTCCCATTCCCAGTCCTACCCAATGAGCTTGTCAGACACAGCTACTTCCCAACACCCTGTAATTCACCACTTCACGCATCATCAAGAATGTAATTAAAAACCACTCAATTTGGAGTCAGAAGAACCAGGTTTAAATCCTGGCCTCTGTCACTTACTACCTGTGTGACAAAAAGCTCAAGTCATTTCCTTTTTCTTAGCCTCTGTGTCCTCATAGATGATTTTTAATGTCCCTTCTACTTCTAAAACTTAAGATCTTTATGATTCTAATCATAGGTGGTGGTGGTTGGCCTTCATTCTTGAAGAGGACCAAATGACATCACTAAGCTAAAGTCAAGTTTCAATGTGTCCAGACTGTGGCTGATCAGAGCAATACAAGCTTGGAATGCTCTACCATAGGTCAGGCACAAATAGCCTGTGTGAACATTTGGTGTGGATACTCTTAAGTTTGCACATCCTGCATTTCCTTTGAGCTATTTCAATTTTGTTTTGCTCAAAGAGCACAGCACCTTCTTTTGGGCCCCTGAAATTTTGGTGGGCACCTTCAGTGCATACAGCCAGCTCACGCAGCCAAAATGTTCTAATCTGAATGCTGACCACCTGTTTCCCACCTCCTCAGTAACTGCCAGCTAAGAACTGAAGCTGGCTTTGGAATAGAGAGAAATCTGGCTTTCAATCCTGCCAAAACCTTGATGGACTCCAGTTTAGCCATCTGTAAGATAGAGATAACAATTCCTATAGTACAGTTTGAAAGTGTTGGGAATGTTATATGTGAAGGAAGCTGAATGGATTTGACTGTCTCAAGACTTGGATTTGAACCCCAAATCAAAACTTACTAGCCATGTGACCATGGGCAAGTCACCAACTCCTCTGAGCCTGTTTCCTCATTTGTAAAGTGGGTGAACCTGCACTCTCTACCTTAGACGGTAGCTATGAAGCTGAAATGAGATGATACACAGCTTCAAGGTATTATTATAGTTCTTGACATCCCTTAGAGCTTTTATGTATGACTATATTCTAACCCATATTACCTATATTATATTAACATACTTTCTACCCTCTATTAGAGTAAGGACTATGTTTAATAATCTTTGCATCAAACCCAATATCTAGCACAGTACTGCACAAGGCAGGTACTTTAGAGGGCCTGGTCTTAACTCTTTCCTCTGATAATTTCTACATGTGACCCGAAGCAAAGATTTAAGGATTTTTTGGCCTCTATCAGGAATGATTTAAGGGCAGAGAAGGGAAGCTGAAAATGGCTTCCCAATTTCCCTAATAAAGCACACTACTTCTACCAACATGATAATAACAATATTTCCCCTCTATTACACAATAACTTTTCTCCGCTATACACTCCTCAGCTCAACCATAGGCAACCCCCGCCCCAAGATCCCACTCTGAACTGAGAGGTCTAACCAAGAACTTACCATTTCCTTTAAAACTCACTGTAACAGACTGAGTGAGGTTTCCAGACCGCTATAGTAGAAGCGTAAGGAATAAGCAACAAATAGAAAGGCTATTGCTCCACTGGCCCAGAAATTACCTCCAGGAATACAGCCCCTATCTAGCAACAGCCTCCTTAATGCAATCTACTCCCTACAACATGGCTAGCAAGCATTTCATGGCACCTAAAGGAAGGAAAATGGAAAGCAGCACCATTTTCTATTCCAGTCCCAAGCTGGCATAAAGCTACCACATAAATAAACAGGGAAGTATTTTGGCCACAGCCTCGTAAATTACAAATTCAAACTGAGGTTCTTATGTCAGCTGTTACATTAATTGTTGAATCTGATGCAACAAGGAGTCATGACAGCATCATCACAGAGTTGAGACATCAGGTAATGAAAGGAATTTCTGCCCTGACCTTCCACCACCCTGACACAGCAATCACTCGTGCAGGTCCAGAGAGTGGGCCACAGAGCAGGTGAATTTTGTATGCTATTTTTTTAAACTGCCAGGGATAAAAATAAAAGACCTAGAACTTGTATTCACCCTCCCCTCAGCCTGTCCATTCCAATGCCACTGCATCTGAGGTATAATACCTCTAAAGACTACTAATCCTTAAAAGTGAAAAATACAGTATAAAAGAAATCATAAAGAGAGAGTTTCTTTGATTTGTCTAGGCTACACATCCAGAAACAGAATAAGTACCCTGGCTTCAACCCCACTGGGGTCAATCCACTGGGCAGCTTCCTAAAGAACAAAGGATGTTGGGAGAAAATACACTACTGAGATAAGGGCAATCATAAGCTCAAGCACTTCTAGGCAGCCAGAGCAAACACAAAGGCAAAAGCAGAGTATCAGAGCTAGCCTGGGCTATGGAGACCAACACAAACCAAAGATAGTATTGTGAAGGAAGACTGGGATAAGGGAAGTAAAGGCACCTCCTACTTCATTTATTCTAGAAAAAGAAATCAAGTGAGACCTGTATTCATATCCTGGCTTTAATCACTAACTAAACTTCATGGCCATGAGCAAGCTATTTTGCCATGGCATAGTGTCACTTGGAAAGACCAGATCTGGAGTCAGAAGGCATAGGTTCGAAATCTTAGGTTTGCTCATTACTAGCTGTGATCTTAAGCTACTCAACATCTCTCAGTTCCCATTAAAAACTCCATGGGCTCCCCATTACCTCCAGGTTCAAATATAAAATTGTCTGAACAAATTCTCCAGTCAATCAGCATTTATTAAGCACCTGCTATGTTCTAGACACTGTGCTTAAGTAACCTTCATAAGCAAGCTTCTTCCTGCCTTTGCAGCTTTTTAGTACCTGACTCTTATTACATACTCTATGATTCAGTGAAATTCTCTCCCTTCTCTGGGTTTTAAAGAACTAAAATCTCATCTTCAAGAAACCTTTCCCAATCGGTATCAGCGCCTTCCCTCCAGGACTTAGCCTATACATCCCTAGTTTGTTCAGAGTTGTTTGCATATGCTAGACTGAGAGTTGCTGGAAGGGGAAGGAACGGATTGGGGATGGGCCAGAGGAGAGATGGGAGGGATCTACCTTTCTCAGAAAGCTGGCAAAAAGCTTGCAAAGTAGGCACTTAAAGGCATGTTAACAGAACTGCTCAATCAGGAGAAAAATCTAAAATGAAATTGACGTAAGATAAACTGTGATCTAGTTAAATTCATCATAGGGTATGACAGCTTTTAAGGGCTGACAAGGAAATTGGCAGTGACTCCAGAAATATCCAGCACGACTAGCTCCAATTCTTTACACAGAAAGATCCCTAAAATGCAGGGCAATTCATACAGTTCAGCTATATTAAAATAACACTTAAAACCACATAAACAACTTCCTCTAACTCTTATAGTGCTTTAAAGTAAAAGCACTTTATTAATGTTATTTGATCCTCTCAACAACCCTAGGAGGTACAGATGAAGAAACTGAGGTGGTCAGGTTAAGTGACTTGCCCAAAGTCACACAGCTTCTAAATGTCTGAGGCACTATTTAAACTTAGATCTGACTCCAGGTCCAGCACTCTAAAATAATGCCCCCAGCCGCCTTATGGTAAGATTTGTTGGTTGGTTGTCCTTCTTTCTCGAAGAGGACCAAAATGACATCAGTATGTTGGAGTCAAGGTACTTGTACATACAAGGCACATCCAACTGTGGCTAATCAGACCAATACTAGCTCAGAAGGTTCTACCAGAGATAGAGGTACAAATCATCCATATAAAGATAAGATTTGTATGAATGAAGGCACAGCAAAGAAAGCAGGGCCAGGAAAACAATGTTCAGCTTGATCTCAGTAAATGAAACCCCAAAACAATACTAAAACATAGCTATCCTTTTTCCTGGACTGGGTCTGCCATCTCACCAAAGTCAATATGCTGGTCACTCACTGTGGAAACTTCTACTTGCTCTGTTTCTCACCTGGGCTAGTTTACCCCCACTTTTTTTAGGGGGGGGAGGTTGCAGGTGCTCACTACATTGGTATCAGACTTAATGTAAACATCTGACCACCAGCTCCCCAGCAGAAAATTCTGCCTACAGGGTTTAGCTGTTTGACCCCCAGGAGCAAGTCACTTAACCTCAACCTTCGGGGTCTGAGTCACCAAGCCTGGGAACTACAGCTCCTAGAGAGCAGGCAGAGTTTTGACTCTGGGACTGAACTATACTCAGATTAAGTGAAATTACCAATTCTGGTCCCAGAAAACAGATGGTAAAAACATACTTCCAATAGGTAGTAGCAAAGTATGCTGATTAACTTGCACAAATTAACGGACAAGTTTCCTATAACTTGTTTTGCTCTGCTACAAGGGAGGATTGCTAGGAAAAAAAAAGAAAAAAACACTTTTTTTTTTTACAAAAGGGTAATAAAATGTCACTTGGATCTATGAATCAGACTCCAAAAGTGTTTTAACCAATAAAATCATGTTCATTATCTTGCAACACTGACATCATCTTTCTTAAACTTTAAAGAGAACACATCAGACTTCCTGACCACAAAGTGTATTCCTCAGCTTTGTGAAGGAGGCAGTGTAAATATGGCTCCATTTTATAAATAAAGCAAGGCTGAGAGGTAAAGTGGCCACGTGGCCTGACTTCAAATTCCAGGCATTCTTAATACTAACATTTATATAGTGACTTTTTGCACAGATTATAGCACCACCTCACAACAAGGAGTGGAGGAGGATCCTTATTATTGTCTTCACTTTTGAGGAAGAAACAGAGACTGAAAGAGATTAAGTGACTAGCCTGGATAGTTAATCAGGTAATAAACGCTTGAGTAAGAAGTTGAACTCAGGTCTGAGACAAGAGTGTAGCACTTTCCCCACTACACCAGACAGTCTCCCACCAGCTTTACCTCAAATCACAGATAACTAACCATAAGTCAAAGGAGACAGATTCAAAGCAACAGGTGACAAGATTAAGAATTCACCCTTCCTGGGGTGGCTAGGTGGTACAGTGAGTAGAGCACCAGCCCTGGAGTCAGGAGGAACTGAGTTCAAATATGGCCTCAGACACTTAACATCAAAACTAGCCGTGTGACCTTAAACAAGTCCCTTAACCCCAACTGCCCTCCAAAAAGAAAAAAAAAAGAATTCCCCCTTCCGAAGGAACATGAGCATCAAGTGATTTGAACAGTTCTCAGTTGTCAACCACACTTAGGACTGAAAAAGAGTGACTATCCAGACGGCAAAACTGGAAGATGCCAGAATTCCCCACCTATACCTTTCCCACAGCTTTCAGACCTCTCCTCTAAGCAGAGCCCTGCTTCGGTTGCCCCTTTGTTCAATGTCCTTCCTCGCAGGTTAAGTTCACGTGTTTAAGGACTGTCGCAATATGGGGGTCCCCTTCTCCATCTCTAAACATTTTTTCCTTCCCTTCGGCTTCCATGCCTGTTCACACTGCCGGGTGATGTTGCTAATGCCTTCTACTCTACTTCACCTGTAGAATTCCTATCCACCTTTAAGCACAACTCAAATACCCCCTTTACCAAGCCCGCCTTCCCTGTTCGCACCCCCCAGGACCTCCTGGATGTACTGACAACACGTCAGGGACACCTGTCTAGGGGCCACATCCCCACTACCAGACTGACCAGCCTCCTCAACCTTTGGACTCTGCAGGCCACTCTTAAGAAATGTGTACTGTAAGGGACAGAATCGGGCCAGGAGCGAGGCCGTGACTGATCCCGGGACCACACCCACAACACCACGTCCAGAACCAGCTCGCAGGAGGCCGAGGTCAGGAAACCAGCAGCCAGACCAGCGGAGCGACCTCACCCCCCCCACCCCCCCCCCCGTGGAAACAATGGAAGGCTGGGACTCCCGGCCAGCTCCCCGCCAGCCCATCCTCACGGGCACCAGGAAGAACCGAACGGGAAGAAGGGCTCAGTGGGCCCAGGCTGTGCGGGAGGGGGGGGGGGGGCCAGGGCCCGACACGCGCACAGACAGAGGGCCAGCCAGCGGCCCCGCCTCCCTCCGCCCGAGGTCAGGCCCGTGCAGTGCGGACCTGCCTAGCCCGGCCCGGCCCAAGAAGGTTCTCCCTTCAAGTTCCCAGGCCTCCGATCAAACAACAGGAGCCGACCACGGAAGCTTTCCCGACAGGTCGGCTCAGCTGTAGCCGACGGCGCCCTTCTACACATAGGATCGGGTCAGACGGGCTCCCTCTCGGCTTTCTCTCTTCAGCCCTCCCCTCCGCGGGAGCCAGGCGCTTCCAGAGCCCGGCCTCCGCCCCGCCCCACCACCCCCGGGTCCTCCCGCACCAACCGCTGGCATCCCCTCCCATTGGGCGGTGCAAGCTGTTCGGTCCACTCCCGAGAGGGAGAGGGAGCGCCGGAGGCTGGGCGAAGACGAAGGGGATCGGAAAAGAAAGGCCTGAAGGGCCAACGGGGCAGGAAGCTCAAAAGGAACACGCGCCGAGGGGTCAAAGAACAGGGGGACGCGCGGACACCGAGCTACTGGAGGCCCCACCCCGGGAGGCGCCGATCTTACCTCAGGCGCCGCCACCACCGAGCTCAGCTCCAGCCCCGCGCTGACCTACTTTCCCCTCCCGAGCGAGACGTAAACAATCTCCTCCCCCGAGTCCCGCCCCCACCATCCCATTGGTCCCTCGCCTGGGTGAAGGCGAGTCAGGCCTAGATCGCCATCTCCGTTGGATGAGCCACCCTCGAGGGAATGGGAGAAGGGAGGGACTCGTCAGTGGCTAAATAATCTGTCAGTCGTCAACCCGCGTCCCCATAGGAGAAAAAGGAGCAAGTCAGAGCCAAGTCTACCACGCACATTGGCCCAAAGACCAATAATTGAGAGAGTAGCCAATTTTTTTGGATTTAGAAGAAAGCCCACCTCCATTTCCCAGGAGTCGCGGGGCCGGATGGCAGGCACGCCTTCGGAAATTTGATTGGCTAAGAAAAGAGGACAAGGACAAAGGGGAGGGAGAAGGAGAGAGATGTTGCTTCGGATTGGATGAAACGTCCCTCACTCTAGGCGGAAGAAGGGAAGGTGGGTGTGTACGCAGATGAAGGCGGAAGTTGTGACGTGAGGTAGCGCCCGGCAGAATGGAGGCCGCACAGGGTGAGTGAGTTCAGGAGGAGCTCCTCCGAGAGCCTCTCCCGAGAGATTCTACGCCCCAAACCTCTTACCTTGAAAGGTGGAAACCACTTGCGTAGTCCAGAGTCGGGGCGGGTCCGCGGGAGCCGGGTAGACTAGGCGCCCCCCTGGAAGTCAGTGACTCGCTCTGCTCGAGTACCTGAGCATGCGCGAGCAGTTTCTCTTCCGCGGGAGGTGAGGGTTCTTCCCCTCCCCGCCCAGGGGTGGAGTCGGGGCCGCCCCTGAGTTGAAGGCCTCGGGTGAGCCAAGGCGGAGGGGGCGGGCTTGGGAGTTTAGCGCCGGGAGACTGAGCAGGACTGGGGCGGGTGGAGGAGGCTCCAAACCTCAGCACCAGGGTCGCTTAGAGTCCTGCCTCTGGCGCTTCGACAAATCCTGTCCACCCAGGCGTCGCCTGTCCAGGCAGCTACCCCACGTGACCCCGCTCTATCCTGTTCCCCCAGGACGACCCCCACCACCCCAAGTCAGTTGGGGTTTGCACTAGTGAACCTTCCCCTCCTCACTCCAGTCCTGGGTTCCACCCCCACCTCCCCAGGTGACAGCTCCCCCAGTCAAGCCCATCCATTTTCCTCCCCAAGTCATTAAATATTAAGTGCCTCCTTCGTGCCAGGCAGGATGCTAATCGAAGAGGATACAAAAGGAGGCAAAAGCCCCCCCCCCCCCCCAAGGACGAAGTCAGGTTCTCACACACACAGTCACCCACTCACCCAACTCTTCATGGTTGACGCCAACCCCCTCTCTCTGCACCCCATCTCCAGCTGTTCTCCAGGATGACACATATAAGTCTGGTTCCTGCCCCTCAGTCCAGTCCACCAAGAATGACATTCCCTCTCAGCTGTAGCCCTTGTTACTCCATCGCCCTGGAGGGTGACACCTCTCTTGCAGCAGTCATTCTAGATTCTTAGGGTTCCCCTGCTTGTCAGTCCAGCCCTTTCTCTTCCCTTCTCTCCCTCAGTCTGGTTTGGGGGGAGGAGGACGGCTCCCCAGAATTGCTGGCTCACATTGGTCAGGAAATTTCCCTACCCATGATTGTTACACCAGTGTGAAAAAGTTTTAGATAGAAATTATTGGAAGATTATTTCTTTTTACCTTTCCAGAGAAAAGGATTCTGTTTCCTATTACCTTTTTTTCTTTGATTCTTAATCCAAATCTTGCATCATTTTCATTCTCTCGTTTGAACCAATCTCAATGTGTTAGAAATGATAGGGAGACCACCTTCTCATGTCATGTACCAGAATAACTTCTGTGGTGAGAATTTTCAGGGTCATTACTAAGCTACTGCCTGATTAAACCAGCAGAGTAAAAACACTGTAAATAGTAGTAAACTACAGTCTATTTACTCAAGATAGTGACACACAGATAAAGGGGGAGAATCATCTGCCCAGTTAACATATAAATGTGCTATATGTAGTATATATTGTCCATTGTATGTGTGTGTACGTGGGTCTTTGTATAGAAAAATAGAGAGAAAGATGGATGGATATTTCTTCCTCCCCTCCAGAGCTGCTTGAGCCAGGGTAACAAAAAAAAAAAAAAAAGCTTTCACCGATCGGTTTTGTTCTGGTCTGGTACTGTAGGGAGAAGGTACTTACAAAGAGAGGACTTAGGAAAGAATGTGCCCTTGTTAGCAAAGCCTTTTATTTACACTAGACCTAAGAAAACTGTGGCACTTTCTTTATTAATCAATCCGAATTTAATTGCATGGTACTTCATTATTAGATAGAATAAAGAGGAGACTACTTCTGGTGCTGTCATAGGTCTTTGAATTTTCTTTTCCATGGAAGGAAAGACATTTTGCTGAGACAACACATAGCAAACTCCCATCCACCCTCCAACAAAATGGAATTAGTAATGTTAAATCTTAACTTTTTGCCCTTAAAGCTAGAGCTTTTAAATCAGTCTTAGCTCTTAAAAACATGCTGTTTTATGGAGCAACTAGGTGCGCAGTGAATAGAGCACTGGCCCTGCAGTCAGGAGGACCTGAGTTCAAATCCAGCCTCAAACACTTAAAACTTACCAGCCATTTGACCTTGGGCAAGTTGCTTAGCCCAATTGCCCTGCCTTCCCCCCTTCAGAAAGTTTTTGGGTTTTTTGTCCCCCCTCCCCCCCCCCCCCGATTTTTTGAGGGCAGTTGGGGTTAAGTAACTTGCCCAAGGTCACACGGCTAGGTTTTTGTTTGTGTGGGTTAAGTGTCTGAAGTCGGATTCAAACTCAGGTCCTTCTGACTCCAGGGCCAGCTCTCTACTCACTTCGCCACTTAGCCGCCCCCAGAAAGTTTTTTTTTAATGCTTTTTTAACAGTTTCAAATGAACATGTGACTTAGATGTAAAAAGTTACATCAAAAACAAATTAGAAGAGCAAGAAAGGAAATACCTTTTGCAACCATGAATGAGAGTTCATAACCAAAGTAGAGAAAGTCATAGTTGATAAATGGACAGTTCTGATTAAATAAAATTAAAGGCTTTTTTGTTGTCATTGTTTTTTTTTTACAAATACAACCAAGTTGAAGTTAGGAGAAAAACCCTTCACTAGAAAATACAATTCTTTGTAGCAAGTTTTTCCAATTAAAGTCTCATCCAAAAAAAATATAAGGAACAGATTCATATATAAAATATGAAAATGACCAAACATTCCCCAATGAATATGTAGTCAAAGATATGAACAGGTAGTACTCAATGGAAGAAATCTTAAGAAAGTGATAGAGAGCAGATGCTTCAAATCATAATATGGAAGGATATTGAACCTTTTCCCAACTTTTTTCTTTAGGAAAAATGTGTAAGAGGTGAAAAACAAGCTAGACTACTAGAAGTATCCCTAGTCTAGCTTAGATCTTTCTCTTTCCCATTAGCCTAAGGTCAGTCACTGTTACTCTTCTTCTTCAGATATTGGTTGTTGATTCTTGAGGGGAGTAGTGTGAGAAGGAATTTAGCAATTCTAGTAGATGATTATGTCATTATTTTTCTGGAATGTTAACTCAAAAGCTTTCCTTACTCAATATTCCTATAAATGTTGCTTTAAATTGTCTTGGGGGTAGAGAAATGTTTGAGGGCATTGTGGAGACTTTGCCAGCTTAAACAATTATCTAAGCTAGAAATGTTTGGATTGAGGAAAATGTTAAATTAATAAAAAGTGTTTCTGAAAGATTTTTATCTAAAACAGTACAGTATTTTCATTGTTGACAACAGGCACGCTATGCTGTGAGTTGGTACAAAACTTTCAGGAAAGCGGTATTGAAACTATGACCAAATCATTAAACTGTGCCTTACTATGCCTATTCCCCAAAGAAACTAACGAAAAACATTGTTTATACCAAACAAGGCCAGAAGAACCATTTCTGCCAAGTTTTCTTGCATTAAAGAAAATGTGACTTTCTTTAGAGGGTTAGTGCTTCCTGAGGCAGAGTATGGGTCTGTCTGATGAAGCTCAGGGCAAACTCCCATCAAAATAGAAACTGCTGGCTGGAGAAATCTGGTTTCATTTGCTAAATGGAGAGCTATTGCAGTAATAGGAATTTCTTTTTTCTTTTCTTTTTTTTTTTTGGAGGGCAATTGGGGTTAAGTGACTTGCCCAAAATCATATGGCTAGTAAGTGTGTGTCTGAGGTCTGATCCGAACTCAGGTCCTCCTGACTCCAGAGCCGGTGCTCTATTCACTGTGCCACCTAGCCCTACCCCCATCCCCCAAGTAATAGGAATTTCTAAACTCTATTTTTTTTTTAAAAATCATTAGTGTAGAGTGTTAAATTTTGCATAAGGAATATTTAAGTCTTTTATTAGCGTGATTAAATACTCTTCTGTTCTAACATCTCAGTGGACTCTCTTAGAATACAAATTGTAAGGGTGCACATGTTAAATTTAAGTTTTAATTTACCTTTTGTAACTTTGTTGAAACTCTTCCTAGAGAAAAGGTTCTAAACTGAAACTGACATTTCAAAATTTTATTTTCCTCATTTTGGGGAAACTATGTGTTTTATTTCTCCCATATCCATCAATAAAATGCTTTCAATGAATGGTGGCTTTAATGTCATTGTAATAGATAGATGAATGAAAATGACTTCCTCATAGCCTCTCGGTGATTAGAGCAGAGCGGGGAAACTACTTCAAGGCCTAGTTTTAACCACCTAAAATGAAAACACATGTGCCTTCTGTACTTGGATCAACTGGATTTTTTCCTTGATTTTTTTGTTTATGTTTAAAACTCCATTTACAAGATTGAAACACAGAAACCTTTTTTTTGTAAAATAAATTGATCACATGTGAAAAAAAAAAAGAAACTAAAGAAAAGGAAAAGAACCTATGGGGCGGCCAGGTGTCAAAGTGAGAAGAGCCCTGGAGTCAGGAGGCCCTGAGTTCAAATGCAGCCTCAGACACTTAACACTTCCTAGCCGTGTGACCTTGGGCAAGTCACTTAACCCTAATGGCCCTGCCTTCCCCCTCCAAAAAGAAAAGAACCTATATGCACAAAAATGTTTATAGCAGCTCTTTTTGTTTTAGCAAATAACTGGAAACTATCAATTGGGAAATGAGTGGCTGAAGAAACTATAGCATATGTGTGTTTATATACATGTGTGTGTGATGGAATGGTACTGTAAGAAATGATGAAAAGAATGGTTTCTGAGAGACCTGGGAAAACTTTTATGGAGTGATGCAAAGTGAAACGAACAGAAACAAAACAGTGCACACCATAACCAGCCTTGTCATAGACGATTTTGAAGGACTTAAGAATTATGATTAAGGGGCGGCTAGGTGGCGCAGTGAGTAGAGCGTCGGCCCTGGAGTCAGAAGGACCTGAGTTCCGATCTGACCTCAGACACTTAACACACACACACACACACACACACACACACAAAAACCTAGCCGTGTGACCTTGTTACTTAAGTTACTTAACCCCAATTGCCCTACAAAAAGCAAAAAGAATTATGATTAGAGACATTGCAGAGTACTGATGGTGCAGAATGAGACTTAGATTTTTGGATATGGCAAATATGGAAGTTTGTTATGAGGTTATTGTTCTCTCTTAAGAGAGAGGGAGGTTGTTGATAGGGCTGACTAAAAAAAAAGAAAAAGGGAGGAAAAGAGTCATTTATGCCTTTTTTATAAAAATTCCTATATCAAGTCCTGAAATAAAGCAATGAACTGAGGAGTAGAGCACCTTTAATTTATTTTAAATTAAATTTAAATTAACATGTTAATTTAATTAACATGGTACCAGAACTGCCACCTTAAGGGATGTCCTATGAATCCAGAGCACAATGGATGTCCCAACCAAGAGAGCCAAAAAAGGTTCTTATATACCTTTAGGAGGGGAGGGGGAAGAGGTAGTATGGGGTAGCAAGAGCCACCCTCCAGCTCTATCAAGGACAACCACTTCATTCTGGCTGTTTTGCCCTTCATGCCACAAATCTCAGTGGAAGGGGGCAAGGACGTTAGAGGCTGAGATCCAGCTTAAACTAGATTCCTTTACTAGATAAAATGTCTGGGGTGGGGGAGGTGGGACTTAGGGTATAATCAAGAGTAAGTATCTTAAGAGTAGGGATGTAAAATGATATTACTAGGATCATTAAGGGAGAGGCAAGTAATGTTTGGTATTAACAATTTTCAGTCATTATATTAACAATATTAATATATTAACAATTTTCTGTCACCTAGAAGAGAACAGAAGGAAGCCAGAAGGAAATACAGGTGAATAGGACAGCTTTGAAAGTTAAAAGAAGCTAAAAATAATATTTTCAGTTTTGTGTACAATCCTGTCTCCATTCTGTTTAAATAAGGAAATATTAATTTTATTTAATGTTTAAGTTCAGAATTTTTAAGTTGACTTTAAGCTGGTCCAGAGAGATTCTAAGTAGAGGAAATGAGATGATTGAAGAAAGGCATGAAAATGTGAAAGGACAAAGCAAGTTTTAAAGAATGGCCGTTTAGGCCATTTTGGCCTAATGTATGTGATGAATGGTCTTGAATGTTCAGCTAAACAATTTGGGCCTTATTTCATAGAAATAAAGCCATTGAAGGTGTTTGAGCAGGGGATGAATTCATTGATCAGACCTAGGCACCAGGAAGACTAACCTTTACGTAACACTATGAAGGCTGGAATTAGAGTATTGACCAGATGCAGAGACTTGTTAAAAGATAGATCAAAAGTCAACATTATGGATTGAGCATGTCCAAACTTGACCTCAAAAAAGAAATATAAGGATACATCTCCCTCCCTTTGCAGAAGTTGAGGAATATAGGTGTGGAACCTTTCATTTCTGGCTTGTTTGGCATATTAGTGGGGGTGGTGGGGTTATCTTTTAAAATTAAATAAAATTAAAAGTTATCTTTTTAAATCATTTTTATTATTTGTTATAAAGAGTGGCTCCTGGGAAGGATTATATGACAGGATATATTGAGAAATGTAGGCGATGCTAAAAACAAAGATATCATAAATGTTTTTATGATGCTCTTTGTGATAGGAACAGATTAAAGTCTGAAACTACATGCCTATGAGTGCTGGTCCCTATTTCACTCACAAGTACATTATGTTGCTTTATCTCAAGAGACAGGAAATCTGACTGGCATCAAACAGATCATCTTGGTCCTTTCTGGAAAAGGAGGGGTAGGGAAAAGCACCGTTTCTACAGAGCTGGCCCTGGCCCTCCGGCATTCTGGCAAGAAGGTAAGTGCAGCCATTCTGCTCTGCCTAGTTCAGTGGTAATTTGTAGACTTCATGCTGAGTTCATTTTCTTTCTTTTGCAATAATTGAACTCTTCATTAAATAAAATGAAGTGTTATTATTTCTTTTCTCATAATAGCTAATGCCTGAGCTGAAGTCCTAAGGGACTGAATATCAGCTTAATTGACCACTGAGTGGTTGCATTGAACTTTCTGAGCACCTGCTGCCACCTCTACCCTGTGGACATTGTTAATCTTGCCTGGAAGATCTTACACTCCACTGGGCCAGATATCTCTCTGCTGTTTTAAAGAAGTCTTTAGACTTAAAATCAACATCTCAGTTGATGGCTGACTTATCCAGTGACATTACAGTAGTTTATGACATAACACTGTGGTGGTGGATTATCTCTCTGAGTTTTGCCTTACTTTTGTTTGTTTGTACGAACCACTAAAACAAGTAATGCTCCATGAAGACTTTCAAGCCCTGTTTGAAGTTGCCTGAACTGGATTCCATGTCTTATTACAGGTTGGGATTCTGGATGTTGATCTCTGCGGTCCCAGCATTCCTCGAATGCTAAAAGTACAAGACAAAGCTGTGCACCAGTGTGACAGTGGCTGGGTGCCTGTGTTTGTGGACCAAGAGCAAACCATCTCCCTCATGTCTGTGGGTTTCCTACTGGAGAAACCAGATGAGGCTGTGGTGTGGAGAGGCCCCAAGAAAAATGGTATGGCTGTGTTTCGACTGTGGCAACAGCTCTAGCTGCTCACTGCTGCCTGGATGGGTATTCTGCAGGACTTCCCAAAGGAGAATCCAGAGTTTTAAAGTTAGAAAGTACCTTTGAATCCATCTGATCCATCTAACCTCCCTCCCAAGGCAGGAGTGTTCCTTCATCTCTAAGATATAGGTGTCTAGCCTTTGGGTATTTGAGGGAGAAAATTGGAAAGAATGAATGTTGAGAAATTGTTTAGAATGCAAACCGGCAGTTTCATTATTTTATGCCTCACTTAAAAGACTTACTGTTTGCTTTTCTGCTCTAAGAGGCCAAATATGTGCATATCACGATTTCTTTTACATTTCTTTTTACAATTTGAGAGTCTGGTAATCTTCTTAAAGCCAGAAAGTTCAAGTTTTGACCCAACCCCTATGAATAAAAATGAGCCCAAATTGCTTTGACTAAAGGGATTGGGAAAATCCAAGGGATGATTGAAGCTTATGATTGGCTTTGATCCCTGTCTCCTAGGACTAGTAGACAAGATAGACGCTCCCTCATCACTGGCATTACTACAGACCTCCCAGGAGCAGGACCACTGTCACAAGTAGGTAGCTGCTCATTGACTCTCTGAATAGGAGATTGAGTGCTTGCCATTCAAATTGAGAAGTTTGTTCCTTTGTGCCTGGAAGGATCATTAACATTCAAATACTGCTGGCAGGGCTCATGTCTTAAGCTGTTATCAACTAACTAGGTGCCTTATGTACATTCCTTCTGAGCATTATCCTGTAGAATTATAGTAGTAAAGAACTAGAGAAAAGTTAAGCAAACAGGGCAGATGTCACAGTTTTGTCGAAAGTTGGTCCTATAGAGAAGAAGGTATTCATTCCACTCTGGCCCAGACTTTGCTATCCTGGTTGTAGAGAATTGTGAGTCTTGGAGTCAGAGTCAAAGACTCTCTGAGTAGTAGCGTTTAGAACTCTAGTATTCCGAAGTTTGCATGTTTTCTAGACAAGGGCAAAAACTTATGCTGTGTTGAGGTAAAATGTTCAGCAGGCTTGGTAGTTTTGGCTGTCTTTTATAAAATGTCATCCCTAATGGAATAACAGGAGTTTTAGGACAGTACCTTAAGAGAAAGATGCTTAATCTTACTTACCCAAATCCAATTAAAGTAATAATTCCAAACCTTTTTGAGGATGAGCAAGTCTTTTCATTCCCTAGACCTCCGTGTAGTGGCCTCTTGTATAACTGGTATTGACTGAAAAAATACATTAGGACAGAAAGTAGTAACCTTTAAAAATGTATTTTTAGTAATCACAACAGGATCTGCAAACATTTGAAAAAATAGTAATATATATGAGAAGTAATCTTCAGTCTAAAGAAGCTATGTTCTTTTTTGTTGTTGTTTATGGGTGTGTACACCCCCAGCAAAAACTCCTTGGGGTCTGCAGGTTGGGTGGTAACCATTGAATTAGAATATAACTTGTAGTGGAGAGAATCTGAGCTCCCCTGAAGAGACTTGTGACTCTACTTTCTTTTGCCTTGTCAGCATTGATAAAACAGTTTGTTTCTGATGTGGCCTGGGGTGACCTGGACTATCTCATTGTGGATACACCACCAGGCACCTCTGATGAGCACATTTCTGCTGTGGAAGCCCTTCGCCCTTATAAGCCTCTGGGAGCTATTTTGGTTACTACACCCCAGGTATGCTATGTTCCCAATGTTCTCTTTTCCTGTCTCTTTGAAGCATCTGGCCAGCTAGGTGGCACAGTGGTTAGAGTACCAGGCATGGAATCAGGAAGACCTGAGTTCAAATCACACTTCGAACACTTATTACACTTATTAGCTATGTGATGTCGGGCAAATCACTTAATCCTGTTTGGCTTAGTTTCCTCATCAGTAAAATGAGCTGTAGAAGGAATTGGCAAAACCACGCCTATCTTTACCAAAAAACCCTGAATAATATCAGAAGAGTTGGACATGACTGAACAACAACATGAAGTATGTAGTCCCAGGGCTCTTAGACATTTTTGTGTCATGGACTCCTTAGGGTTCCTTGTAGGACCTCTGGATTCCTTTTCAGAATAATGTTTTTAAATGCATAAAATAAAACACATAAGATTGCAAGGGAAACCAGTTTATTGAAATTGTTATTTAAAAAATATATATATATCTATAATTTTGTTTTTTAGATTTTTATTTTTGTAGGGGGAAAGGTAGGGCAATTGGGGCTAAGTGACTTGCTCAAGGTCACATGGCTAGTTTTATGTTAAGTGTTTGAGGCCAGATTTGAATTCAGTTCCTCCTGACTCCAGGGCCTATGCTCTATTCACTGTGCCACCTAGCTGCCCCTATCAAAAAACATTTTTTTTTTTTTGCTTTTTGGAGGGCAATTGGGGTTAAGTGACTTGCCCAAGGTCACAGGGCTAGTTTTTGTGTTAAGTGTCCTGACTCCAGGGCCTGTGCTCTGGCACTGTGCCATCTAGCCGCCCCCAAAATATTTTTTAAAACAAGGTCTTGGGGTGACTAGGTGGCACAGTGAGTAAGAGTGCCGACTTCGGAGTTGGGATGACCCGAGATCGAATCCAGCCTCAGAAAATGAGCACCCACACATAAATAATGACTAGCCGTGTAACCTTGAGCAAGTTACTTAACCTCAATTGCTTATTAAAAAACAAAAACAAGGTCTTGAACTCCAGTTCAAGCTAGTGCTTCTATCAATATCTAGTTGAGAAGAATGTACTGCCCCCATTTTTTTTTTTTTTTGGTGCTGTATGGAAAGTCACTTCCCCTAAATGGCTGTATGTTTTACTTGCTCTTTTTTTCCCTTTTGCTTCCTCTGATTTTAACAAACCATTTAATCCTTTGGTAAAGTGTCTCTATGGGGATAATAAACTAAAAGACTTCCTCTTTACTTTATAACCTATTTCTCTTCTGTAAACATGCCAGCCTCTTATGATAGACTCTCTCTGGATCTACAGGCAATATCTGTGGGTGATGTCAGGAGAGAGCTCACCTTTTGCAAGAAGACAGGGTTGCGAGTGATTGGAATTGTGGAGAATATGAGTGGTTTCGTCTGTCCGAATTGTTCGGTGAGCCCTGGAGAAGTTTCCCAAGGTTTCTCCTGTTTTATCACCAGGCATTTCCTTATCCTAGCAGACTAAGGCAGTTCAGTGGGACTCAAAAGAAGCTATATCTTGCTCCAGCTTTGTTTCCTCAGCACCTCATATAGTGCATGGCATATTATAGGTGTTTAAGAACATTTACTGAATGAAAATACCATTCTTTCTGATGTATTCGGCTCAGGGAAGTTTGCTCTGACTTAGGACTAGGCCAGCAATCTCAAAAGAAATAATATAGGTGTGTGAAATGGAACTGAACTTGTCTTCCAGATGACGCATGAAGTCTGCCCTCAGTGTCTTGTGTTTTATTAAGATCTCTTCCTTTTGCACTAGATTCTGTATTTAACTATTTTCACCTAAAGCAGTGACTGCAAACTAGGGTTAGAGGGCCAAATCCAGTCTACTGCTTATTTTTTAACAATGCAGGAACTACAAATGTTTGTTTTTACAATTTAAAAAAGTTGAATAATTTTAGTTATTTGAGTAAATTAAGTGATTTTTAATCATTTGGATAAATTTTTTAAAATGTAAAAACCATTCTTAGCTCATGGACTATACAAAAACAAGCAACAGATGTGGGTTTGGGCCTCTGGTCCTGGTTTCCCAACACCTGTCTGTACTCTAAGGGCCTCTTACATTATTATCCCACCCTTACCCCTCTCTAGTCTGGAGAATGTCATCTGTGAAAAAATTTCTAATTAAGTAGGTCTATGATCACAGCCAAATTTTTGTTTCCTCTGATTCTAGGAGTGCACTAATCTTTTCTCTAAGGGAGGTGGAGAAGAGCTGGCCAGACATGCAAAAGTCCCCTTCTTGGGTGAGTAGGAACTGGAACTGGAACATTTACAGGGTCACTTTTTCTGGCTTTCTGAGTCCTTTGAAAATGTTTTCTCTGCAGCCATCCTGATGTAGAGGCAGGACGGGTAGAAGAGAAGGGTCATTCCCTCTCAGCATAAAGAGCAGAGCTAAAAAGGAGCCGGTGCTGAATGTTATTGATGGTAATGACTTGGTAGGAAAGAACATGGACTGGAAGATGCTTGGAAAAGATAGAAGGCTTGCTGCTTCTGCTGCATAGGATAGAATGGGAGAAGCACAGTCGTAGATGCAGGGCTAGAAGGAACCCCAAAGGCTGTGCAATTCACCTCCCACTCTTATTTTACATATACATATATATATATATATATATATATATATATATATATATATATATATATATATAGACTGAGGTCCAGGTGAACTGATGGTCGCAGGGTCACATGGGTAGCAAGCTTCAGAGGTGGGACTTGAACCCAGGCCTCTGACTCCATAGTCAGTCAGCAAGTTCCTACTGTGTGCCAGCATGTGCTAAAGAGCCAAGGCCCTTCCAGCTGAATCATGCTGCTGAGTCATGCTTGCTGTTTCCCCTATTCATCTTAATTTTTCTATGGATTCTTGTCTTATGGACCTGTGGTCTCATGAACAATAACCTAAATTCAAAGAGAATGTTTGAGTTATGATCACAAATTTAGAAGTGTCAAAAAAGTGAAAGTGGCTTGATCCACGTTTAAACATTGCTGTTTCCCATAAGCTTTCTCTTTCCTGTTGTAGGCTTGCTATCAGGCCTCTAACTAAGCATCCCCTTCTGCTTCCTCTTTTTCTTTCTAGGCTGTGTGCCCCTGGATCCTCAGCTCACAAAGAGTTTAGAGGAAGGCCAAGACTTCATCCAGGAATTCCCAAAAAGCCCTGCTTTCCCTGCATTCATTTCTATCACTCAGCAGATATTAGATGGGATGTTGGCTCAGACCTCCTAATGAAGGCATCTCAGGCTCTTGCCTACTGTGATTCCTTTTTTTGCTGCTTTTGGATACAGCCCTTTGTTGAAAAGACTTGTAACCAGAAGAATGTCACAGAGAAAAGGCCCTTAAAGAAACTTCCTGGATCATTCAGAAGCCCTCAGTGCAGAGCAGCCAGTGTAATTTCTGCAGCTTCACTACTATTAAAGTTGGCTTCCTGGGGGGCGGCTAGGTGGTGCAGTGAGTAGAGCGCCGGCCCTGGGTTCAGAAGGACCTGAGTTCCGATCTGGCCACAGACACAACACACATGAACAAAAAACCTAGCTGTGTGACCTTGGGCAAGTTACTTAACCCTAATGGCCCTCCAAAAAAAAATAATAAAGTTGGCCTCTAGGGCATTGGCTTTGTATTTTTACCACTCCTAGCAGCATGTTGAGCTCAGGCATGCTTCCACTCAAAGTAGGCTTGTGTGGACCCCTGGTGGCTAATGGTACTTGAATTTTTAGCTGCTTCTTATAAGACAGGACCATGGAGGGCATGCTGACTTAAGCCAAGATGTGGCTGACTGTAGAGACATCCCAACATCATGACATTAGCATTTTCCTCTCTACCTCTATTGAGTATACTATGGACATCTTTCCTTGGCTCTGGATGCAGAGTTCTTACTACTAAGTGCCATAGTTGGAGTATTTCCCTTTTCAGGTGTGTAAGTACCATCTGGCGATTAAGTCTATATGATAACTTGGAAACATAATCTGAAGGAATGTATCTCTAGCTCCACCATACCATAACGTCACTGATTCCCTCATTGTTAAACATGCCTCAGGATTGCTTTGTAACCTTAAAGGAGCCCACAATTAAAGAAATTCCCTCTGGTTTTATATCTTTGTGACCATTCATAGTTGATTTCCTTTGGTCTTTTTTTTTTAATGTGTTTTTATGAGTTCTCCTTCCTCCTTGCCTCTTCTTCTTTCTAATCTGTTGTGCTGATCTTAGTTCAATTCAGTAAATATTTATCTAGTGCTTACCATTAAGTGCAAGGTACCATGCTAGTTTCCTTTATTTAACCTCTGGTAACAGGGTGGGATCTGGGTCTGGGCAGACGGGTCCGTTTCACATAGGTTGAAGTGTCACACAGTGAAAGTGAATTTGGATCTAGGTTAGCCTGGGTACTGGAAAAGTGAGGATAACTTGCAGAACATCAGTGTGACTGCTTGACATTATAAATAATAAGGCATCCAGTGTCAAACCAGGGCATCTTCTTGTCACAGAACAAGGCAAGACATGTGACCTAAGGGAGAGTGATTTGTTCAGAATCTGGTAGAGTGTTTGTTTCTTAAGTGACATTCATAATTTTTTGTTCATGCTGAGAGAACCAATACGTGTTTATTACCTCTTTCCTATGGGGCTCTGCTTTTCCCTTTGCAGGCGTTTACTACCAGCTTGCTGCTCAGGAATGATGTTAGAAGACAATGGACTGAGAAGATTTCTGTGGTAGAAACAACACCACAGGTTGGAATGTCCATCTTAGCAATATTCTTCTCCTACATCTGTGTGTATTGTGGGTTGGAGGGAAGGACATGGGCTATGCTCCTGTTTCATGTCGTCCCTCTAGGACTGGAACAGGAAGCATTACTGAAGGATGGAGGGAAGGAAGGGGTCAGGGAAGCAAAGAAAAACCCAAAATCTGGCATAATCCCTTAATATGTTCACTTGATCATATAACACATTGTATCCCTAGGTATTGTGCCATTCACTCGATCATATAACACATAATATCCTTAGGTATTGCACCATAACCAGCTTGCCTGTTGTGCTGCTGGGGAAAGGGTCTGAGATTCCAGTAACCCCTGATTACTTATTTTTAGAAGAAAATTCTGCTGAGACTTCTATATCTATTAATATATTGATTGGGGAAGCACAGAGTTCAGTGTTCATATCTTCATGACTTCTCAACACAGTTTTTCCAACAATAGCTTCGATGTCCCTATTGACCATTTGAACTCTACAACAAATTTTTCTGTAGAAAAATTTGGTAGATTTGGCAAATTCTCAACTCCATTGAGCTTGGTTTAAAAAAAATAGTACTAGCTGTGTGAGCCCATCATAGGCTGGAGAATCTCTTGCTTTCTTAGACTAGGTAAATTCAGGGTGCTGTTCCAAGTGTCCCTCCTTGAACCATGTAGAGTTGAGGTACCAAGACAACCAGGTTACCAAAGTATGTGCTCGTTTGTGTGTGTGGAGAGAGTGACAAAGAATTCTTTAAATTTGGTCTAATTCAGGCCTGCCTTTACTCGGGAACCATGTGCAATTCTGTGTCATAACCTGAGGAGTGTGGGCTATTTCAAAAAGTTAATCAAATTGTTTAAATGATTCTGTTAGTTATTAAGGGGTTAGAAAGTGAAACACAAAGTGAAAGGAATTGGACTGATAGAGCCTAGAAAAGGAAAGCTTGTACCAATCTACAAGCACATGAATGAATCCCAGCAGAAGAATGTTGATCGGTTCTGACCTACAGCCTTCTAAAAAAACAACACAAAGGAAATAGATTTGAAATAGCAACAAAAAAAACAGGAGAGATATAAGAAACAACAGTCTGAATGTCAGCACTCTAGGGTAGGTATCAGTATATAAATACTGGAGAAGATTTTAGGAAAAAAGGGACACTGATTGGTGCTTGGTAACTGAAGGTATGGGGAATTGGATGACCTCTGTATGTGTCATTCTACTTGAGGATTCTTAAGATCAGCCAAGTTGAGTCAGAAGCAGCTCTTTCTGACCTGGGCTAACTAACTCTATCATTGTCCCTCCATTTGATTTGAGGAGTATAACATGTTATGTGTTTTTTGTGAAATTGCTTTTAATTGATAATGAGCATCTTATCGGATAGCAGTAGAAACTGCTTTATCCACCCCCTTTCCCCATTGTGATTTGCTATTCTCTCTGATCACAGACCTTTTGGGGACTGGGCCAGTGACCATCTGTTCCAAACCTACAGAAGACCAAGTTGAATGGCAGAGTCCAAAGAACTTGTTTGCACCTTGGCCACCCAAAGGCCGAGGCACCCTACTGGAGTTGAGAGAATCAACTATAGAAGTATGAAAAAAAAAAGGGGGAGTTGAACGAAGTCGTCCCTTTGTCTGCTCTGGTCTCACATGGAGGCCTGAGGAGCACCTTGCAGTTCACCGAAGTGTTGAGACGCCCTTTGCTTGAACACCAGGAGACTGGCTCATCGGTTTCTCTTGGCTAGTATAGGAAGGGACATCCCGGCAGAATGAGTGAAGTTGATTCCACATCGTAACCATCACAAACTCCTGCTTCCTGCAGGGGGAGTTGGGTATAGGGTTAACAATGAGTAAAATAGTCTTCTCCAACATCACGCAGGTCCAGGCCAGCCACTTCCAGGGGACTCTGACAGGTGAGGTTATTGTAGCTATACACAGGAGTCTGGCAGTCATCCCTCTCTTGAATGGCTCGGACAAAGCGGGGCACCACACTGGGCTTCTGCAGGGAGAAATCCCTCAGGCCCTTTAGGGAACAGCTACAGTTCCAGTTGTTTCCTTCCAGCCATAGCTGCTCCAGGGCTGGGAGCCGGGTGGAGAAAGCCCTCAGAGAGTTGTTCTTGAGGCTGAGATACCTGAGGTTCCCCAAAGGTTCAAACAAGCCATCAGCTATAGTTTCTATGTGGTTGTGGGAAAGGTCAAGCCAAAACAAATGCTGGAGGGAACTGAAGGTGTCTGGGGAGAGATCTGTCAGCTGGTTGTGGGAAAGAAGCAGGTACTCCAGGTTCTTGAGACCCTGGAAGAGCTGGCTGGAGAGGAGCGTCAGTGTATTGGATGTGAGGTCTAGCTCCAAGAGTTCATTCAGCTCCATCAGGCTCTGGTCTTCGATCTCTAAGATGCTATTATGCTTCAAGAAGAGTCTCCGTAAGCCAGGAAGGCCAGAGAAGGTGTGTCTCTTGACCCTGTTAAGGCAGATACCTTCAAGGTGGAGGCTGTGTAGTTTGCTGAGCCCTTTGAAGACCTGCTCAGGGAGGATTTTGATGCAGTTGCTGGACAGATTCATCACAGCCACGTTGAAGAGGCCAGCAAATGCACCAACCTTGATGTCTTGGATCTGATTGTGGTTAAGGGTGAGGACTTCCAGCTGGCCCAGACCCTCAAATGTCCTCTCCCCAAGGCTCCTGATCCTGTTGTGCCCGAGCTGCAGTTCCTCCAGGCTCTGTAGGTCTTTGAAGGTCCTGGGCCGGAGGCTGGCAATGGCATTGTTGGAGAGGCGCAGGACATGTAGACTGAGGAGGCCCAGAAAGGTCTCCTCAAAGAGGATGCCAATGCGGTTGTAAGACAGGTCCAGCCAGCGCAAGGATCTGAGGCCCAGAAAAGCCCGGGGTGCAATGGCACTGATGAGATTGTGGCTCAGGTAGAGCTTCTGCAGCTTCTGCAGCTTGACAAAGACGTTGGCCTTGATGCTCCGGAGACTGTTTCCGCTCAGGTCCAGCTCCCGGAGCTCAGTGAGGCTGCAGAAGAGCTGTGGCTGCAGGTAGGCCAGCTTGTTCCCAGCCATGACAAGCTCCCGGAGGTTGGGCAGGTCATGGAACAGCGTGTCTGGGAGCACCACCAGGGAGTTCCAGCCCAGGTTCAGATCCCAGAGGTTGGAGAGCCCGGCAAAGAGGCCCTCTTCCACCTTGCTGAAGTGATTGTTGTTAAGGCTCAGGGAGGCCAGGTTTTGGGTGTGCAGAAAGGTGTTGGGGGCAAGGTATTTCAGTCGGTTTCGTTCCAGGTGTAAGTGATATAGGGCCCTGAGTCCATGGAAA
Organism: Gymnobelideus leadbeateri; assembly: GCA_011680675.1. Classification (NCBI taxonomy): domain Eukaryota; kingdom Metazoa; phylum Chordata; class Mammalia; order Diprotodontia; family Petauridae; genus Gymnobelideus; species Gymnobelideus leadbeateri. The sequence continues at coordinate 1,011,068 of WOXC01004884.1, forward strand.
GCATGTGGCTCCAGGCTGCCCACCTGGCTGCTCTGCAGGTTGAGAAAATCCAGGCCAGAGAGGTTTTTGAAAGCCCCTGTGGGGAGAGTGGTGAAGTTGTTGCCATCCAGCCACAGAGCCTTGGTAGTGCCAGGCAGGTCGTTAGGGAGCTGAGTGAGGTTTTTGGAGCTACAGTATACGTTGAGCTCTTCACTGTAGTCATCATAGCTACAGGCACAAACACCAGGGCATTTTAGGAGCTCTGGATCACTGGGCTCTGCCCCCTCGGGGCTCAAAGAGCACCTTGCTCCAGGGCACACCATTGCCCAGGGAAGCAGCAGCAGCCGCACTGCCAGGGGAACGGCTCCTACAGGTGAGGAACAAAGTCCGAGTTAAGTATGGCACCTGGACCATAAAGCACTCGTCCCCCCATTTCAATAAATAAATGGTCCAATAGCCATATTCCTTGTAGAAGGAAGCATGGCTCCAGGAGAATCAACCCCCCCCAACCCCCAACTCTACCACTCAGTGTGACTTCTGCTGGACAGGTTCTTTCTGGGCCTCCATTTCCCAAAACCTCTAAAATGAAAGGTAGGCTCCGTTAAAATCCTTAACCTTCCTGGTTCTCCTATGGCACTGTAATCCCCAAAACCTTTCCCTTGTGAGTATATTTCTTATACCTTCTGCTCCTGGCATTTTACTGGGGGAGAAACAGAAGCTCATAGATGTGACTCATCCATTGTAACACTAGGTCTGAGTGTCTTGTTTTGATGAGCATGGATTGGGCCTTCTGTGCATGAGTTCTACTCTAGAGCCAAATCTCCACCTCAGAGCCACCTGCCCTGGTATCTGCTTCACAATCAACCCCTCATTCAACCTCCACTCCCACCTCATACCCCAGAGTGAACAAGACTCCATCCCTCTGTAGGGTGGGTTTTTATATCCCTGCCCTCACCCTCATTCCTCAGACCAAGGCTCTCCTGCTCCCTCTGCAACAGGCCCTGAGTTTCAGCACATGTGGACCGAGGGGTTCTAGGAATATGACTTTCCAGTCAGCACCCCGTCTCAGCTCTTTAGTCTGAGCCCCTGACACTTGGAGGCCGGAGCCTCAGTAGAGGCTCAAGATGGGAGAGGGTGGAGAGAGTAAAAAAGGGAAGTACAGAGAGAGAGGTGCTGTGGTTTGGATGCTGCATTCAGTGGTGGAAGGTAGAAAGGAATATTGTACTATTACATATTTTAACCCCTTCGTGTTAGACTGAGGCTTGCTCCCCTGCCACAGGAACTCACTCTCCATTTCCATCCCTGCTGAAGTCAAGAAAGGGAAGGGGCCACATCTTAGTTATTTTCTTCTCTGTGTGCCTAGCACATAATTAGTTCTTAATAAATAGTAACTGAATCTACAAATTCATAGAATTTAGAACTGGAACAGACCTTACAGATCAGCTAGTCCCGGTGGGCAGCCTGTGGCCTCACGGCCACATGTGGCTCTCTCCGTCCTTAAGTATGGCCCTTGACTGAATCCAAACTTTGTTCTGTGAAGTTTAGATTCGGACCTGGAGACTAAAGGTTCCTCACCCCAGGTCTAGTCTAACATTTCATTTTACAAAGGAGGAAACCGAGGTCCAACCAGGGAAAGGAAGCTGTCCAAACTCAAGCAGCTGCCAGACAGATTTATCACAAACATGTCTAAGAGGCCATATTGAATAGGAAGTAAGTGGCAGGGCTGGAATTTCAACCCTGATCTGATTTAAAATCTAACTCCCTTTTTTGGTTCCAATCACAAGGGACTGTATGATGTCCTCAAACCCCTAAGAACTTTGGCCAGGGATCATACAAAGAGCCAGGTGCTTTAGGGACAGTAGAATGGCAGTGGAATCGTTTCATCACGTAATGTGATGAAGGCAAGGTGGTTCTGAGGCCTTTCATTGATCATAACAACACACTCATAGAGGGCTTTAAAATTTGCATAAGCCCTTCTCCCTGCAACAGCCCTCTGGACAGTGTGCAAGTACTCTCATCTATTATTTTAGATTGGGAAACAGGTTCACGGAGGGTCAGCAGTATACCCTTAGTCGCCCAGCTAAGTATCAGAACCAGAATTTGAATCTTGGGCTCTCGCCTCAGAGTCCAGTGCTATTTCTTTTGTAAACTAGAAGGGGTCCTTATCCTCTAAGATGAGAGACTAGTTGTGAGAGTGTGTGTCCCAGGAATCTGGGTTTCCAGAGGTGGGTGAATGCAGCACCACTCCCAGCACTGCTAGAGGAATACTAGCCAAGGAGGATTGGGGCCCCCTTTGGGAACCCTGGATTGTCCAACTAGATTCAGGTGTGTCTCAGTCATCCTCTTGAGTGTGTCCACTATTGCTGCTTGGTGTTAGGGGAGTTCCTGTCCCCTCCCTTAGCCTGCTCTTGTTCTACCTGAGGGGTCAAGTTAGCAGGGAAAGGGACCTCCTCAAAGCATTATGGCTAAAGGCATGAGGACACATCTCAAGGGGCTGATTGACAGGGAAAAGAAAGCCCCTAATTTTCTCTGAATAGGAATTTAACCCTCTTGAGATGGTGGCAAAGACCTAAGCCTGCCCTCTGTTCCTAGATAAGCCCTTACTGCTTCTAACTCACTTCTGCTCCTTTAAGACCATGTGTGTGCTTGAGGTGGGGGGGAGGGGAGAGCCCAGGCAGCAGCACAGAGACCCTCCAGGGGCCCTTCATACCAGGCACTAGCCCGTCTCCTGGGCCCCCCACAGCCACATTCCTGACCCCACACCCCACTGCCCCCACTCCAGCTAAGGGGCTGACCCTGACCACCTGGAACTATTCCTATCCTTCCCCTTTTGCCTTCCCCACTACTTGGCGGGGTCTTTTGCCAGAACACTAACATCTATCACCACCCCACCCCAGGAATAGGGGTCCAGCTATCCCTGAGCAGGAGAGCAGGAGGCTGCACCTGGGCTCCTGGATAGACTGCTCAGGGTGTGGAGTCACTGGGAAGATGGAGCCCTTGTTTCCCAGGAAGGGAAGAAAACCTGAACACCCAACCTATGCTTCCGATTTCAACTTTGGAGTACAAAGCAGTCAGGGCTAGGGGGTGGGGAAGGTGTCTCTCTCTGCAGGAGGTTCCCATAGAAGCCAGTTTGGTCTGCTCAGTACCCAGGGCATGGGGTTCTTTGTAGCCCCACCTTACCTTTCCTTTGGGTCATCCTAGTGGAGGCCAGGCTAGGCAGGAGGGTCCCGTAGAGCACTGCTGCTCCTGCTCTCTGGATTTCCCCACTGCTAGTAGTGCAGCAACCACCCTGACACCCAGCCAGCACAGCCCAGCTTGGCCCAGGTTCCTTTAACCCTCCAGGTGCCAGTTTGGACTGAGGGAGGCTGTGAGTCTGGGCGGGTGCGGGGCACCTACAAGAGGGGCTGCTCCAAGTGCCTTCTCTCATCCCTAATTCTTTCCCGCTGAGTCAGAGGTGTTTGAAGCAGCATCTCTAACTGAAAACAGATGCCCAGAGCAGCTCCACACAGCTGGGGGGTGGGGTGGGGGGGCTTCTGGGTTGGGGACCGTGAAAGGATTAAATTAGCTGCCACAGTGAAACTGGTGCAAAGATACCTGGCAGGTGTGGGGGCCCAGGTTGAAAAGCTAGCTCTGTGAGCTCCCAAGAAGAGTTCGGCTCTCTTGGGCTACTCTGCCAGGAGGTAGAAGGTTGCCCACTTGGAAAGTTACCCCTCTCCCTTTGTTAACACAGGCTCCCAAGGATCCTGAACCCTGAACCTCCAGAAACTCAAGTATAGCCTGTGACTCAGGCAGCTAGATTCCTGCCCTCAAGTTGGATCAGAGGACGTACTGGGCCTTGGACAAACAGCCCTTCCAGGGGATTTGGGGGCAATTGGGGAATACAGGAATTGCTTGACTCCCTCAGAGGCCCCTCCTCCCAACTCTGAATGGGCAGGCTATGCCAGGGGTCAAGAAGCTGCCACCATGTTTCACCATGAGTCTGGCTTTCTGGTCTGGATCGATGAGCAACCTGCCCTCAGACTGAAGTTCTCTAAGAGTTCTGTTGGTGTCGGCTGTCTTGGCTTTCAAGAATCCCTGGGGGAGGTGAGACAAGGGAGCTGTCTGGCTAACAGTGCCCTGTTCTCAGGCTCGGCCCCTGTCTCTTTGGGTGACCTCACTGTAGCCCCAGGGCCTCAGTCTCCTCCCCTCCTGGCTGGGATGGATTGAGCTCAGCACAGTGGCTGTCCAGGCTCTGGCCCGGGTGCCACAAGCAGCCCCCTCTTCTAGGAAAGCCTGGCAGGGTTATTCACTAACCCATGTTTGTTTTCCCCACTGGCTGTTCTCTTACATTGGGGGTGCTGAGCTGTCAGAAGGATGGGCAAATGAGGTGATTATTTTTTCCCATTAGCAGACCATGCAGGTGCCCTGACCTTGAGGTGAGTCACACTCCAGAAATCACAAGTGCTGCCTTTCTCCTGGGTCTACAAGTCTTCTCAGCTCCCCCTGCCTGCCCAAGCATAAAACAAGGTCTTTGAAAAAAATCTGGGCAGAGGCTTCTGACCTCTTCCCATGGCCAGGGGATGTCCCACATCTCCTGGAATTCTTAAACCCCCATTGGAGCAGCTGGCTCACCAGATCTAGGAATCCAGGCCTATTGAAGGGTCTTTAGCCTTAAACACAGGGAACATCGGTGAACACTAATGAGGATAGGCCAGAGCTAGGACTGCTGTTTCTATGATGGGAGGAGGAGATTGGGGAGGGGAGCCCGTGGAGGATTCTGACTAAATCTTTTGTGTGTTCTCCCTAGGCGAGTACTTTAACTTTTTTTAGCCTCGGTTTCCTCATCTTGGGGATAACACCAACCTCACAGGGCGTTGTGAGGATCTAGTAAGATAACATAAAACACAAAGTGTTTCACCAGCTCTTCATGGTGAGCGTTGTATCTGTGTGTTCTGGGTTTCCATCTGTCTCACAAAGCCCTCTTCAGGCCTTGCCTGCTAGGCCAGCGGCTCAGCTCCACATGCTAGGACTCACTCATAGAGGGGAGAGCAGAGGGCTCAGGGAGTGGTGGCTCCACAAGCTACCAAGAGGCCCTTGCCTCCAGTCTCTGCCGTGCTGGTGGATCCTGATATTGGTGCTGGCCTCTGTTCCAATCCGTGCAAGGAATTCCCTGCCAGGAAAACCCTCTGCCACTACAATAGGCAGCTAAGCACCTTGTAGGCAGGGACTGTCTTTTGTGTCCCTAGTGCTTCGGGGGTGCCCACAAAGTGGGTGCTTAATCCGTGTTTATTGATTAAGGAGATGCCTAAAAGCTTTGAGGTTTTAAATGACTTGCCCAAGGCCATACATTTAATATAATGTCCTGTGCAAGTTTTCCTGACTTCAAAACCGGTTCTCTCCTGCTATTCCAAACTGCTGTACACTTTCGTTATGATAATGAATTTTAGAAACCTTACATTTGCATTAGAGCTTTATATGCAGGCTGTCCCAAAAGTCTTAGTCTAGGTAGTTGAGTATCAGGTCTAGAGTCAGGAAGATCTGAAATCAAATCAAACCTCAGACACTTAATAGCTATATGACTCTGAGCAAGTCACTTAACTTGTTTGCCTTATCTGTAAAAAGGGGATAAACGTAGCACTACCAAATGAGATCATTGTAAAACTTAGCTCAGTGGCTGGCATACAATAAGCACCATGTGAATGTCAGAATTATTATTAATATTATTATGACCTCATCTAATCCAGCAGCTCTCTGAGATAGAATGTGTAAATGTGGTTTTCCCTGTTATACAGATGTGAAGAGACATTCTGAGGCCACACAGTGGGATGGAAACCTTAGAGAAGATTAGAGGCCAGGTCTTCTGACTCTGAGATCGGGGTTCTTTCCATTTTGTTGCAGACTGATTCCTCTCCTTAATTTGTGATCTTTCCCCATCACCTCTATGCCTTTTTCAAGGACTGACCCCAGCCTGGAACAACCCCTCACCCTCGTTCATCGATGCACTTCCCTCTCCTCCTGGGTTCCCCTTTCTCATGAAAGCCATCACTCTTTCCAAGTGATATCTCATGGCTGGTGCTCACCAGTGCCCCCTTCCTACCTCAGTGCTCCTGCACTCACAATCAGTCAGTCACTGTTCTCAGTTGTGTATCCTAAGTTAGACACCACTTGATCAGGACCTTTGGGTCTGGGAAAACAATGGGTGTCTTTGTGGCAAACCAACACCAGAGTTCCCTAATTTTTTTTGAACTGTGGATGATGAAGGGGAAGATAGAGCCATGATTTATGAGGTGGATTGGTAAGTGGTCAGGAATCATATAACTCCAGGAGCCCCCAAGATTGTGCAGTTAACAGAAGATTGCAAACGTGGCAGGGGCTGGGAGGGGGGCACAGTGTATGTAAAACTGAAGAAATGTGGCTGTGTGAATGTAATGGATTTAGCAAAGAGGGCCTAGGGGCTTTGATCAGTTCAACAAGGCCTTTTAGAACTGAGGGGGCTGCCTGCTGATTTCCCTTTAGATCTAGGCACTTTCTCCATTAAACCCGTCCAAGCCAGGTGGAGAACATAGCCTGGTTTCCAGGAAGAGGACACAGCCTAACACTGTTGGCCTCCAGATCCTGTCCCTCCCTCTCCCCCCGCCCCCATGCCACTCTATTCTTTCTCTTGCCATTAATCACCTTGAGCTTAGGAAGACAGGGAAAGACCCTCCTGATCTGGGATGGCTTCCTATAGCTCCCATTATTTCCCCCTCCCCATGACTTGGGGCTTTGGTCTTCAAAGAGCTACTTCTCAGTTTCTCTGGCATCCCACACCCAAATCCCCAGCCAGGCCTTGTCCCCTGTTCTCCCACCTACACATTGCTCAGTGGCAATCAACTTTATCTCTTTTCCCTTTATTGAGCTTTGATTCTTTTCCAGATCATTTCTCAGCTTCTATTCTGAGAAATTATAGATCCACAGGGAGAAAGTCCACACCCAGAAAGGCCTGAGGACAAGTTTACACAGTAGAAAGTGCAGATTCAGCAGGGATTCTGGGGCCAGGAATACTGGAACTAGGGACTTCTGAGGATTCAGAAACTCTGCTCGAGAAAATTCTTCAACCACTGACTTTTCCTGTCTGGTTTAAAGGCCTGATCAGGCTGAGAAGTCAGCATTTCAGGGAACACTGAAGCCTAGGCCCCATAGCACAATCAACAAAGGGAACCCCAAATTTCCTTTCTAGGCCCTTACATTAACCCAACCCTGGGTCAGTCCTAGAATACTTGCAGTTCGTTAGCTCCATCAGAAGGGGACAAAGTCTTCTCTTGTTTTTCTTAGGACTCCTTCAAGTTCTCCCCGGAGGGTGGAATCCCTATTCCCAAGGAGTCCTTATCATTAGATTTTCAGGACATTGTCAATGGACCAGGTCATCTGTCACTTCTGAGTTGAGTGTTTGGTGTGAGAGTAGAGAAAAATGCACCAGATAGAGGGCAGAAAGGAACATGGTATGCACTCGTGTGTATATGCCTCAGTCTTCACTCTGAGACAACAAACTCACTATGGAGAGATTGATGGTATGTCTCGTTCATCATGAGTCTTCTGGAATTGTGCTTGGTCATGATGTTACCAGAGTTCCAAAGTCTAAGCTCTTTGTCTCTACAATATTTTTATTATAGAAATTGTTCTCCTGATGCCTCTCACTTCCCGTGGCATCAGTTCATACAATTTTCCCAGGTTTCTCTGATGCCAACCCCTTTCTTATATCTAACAATACAACAGTGTTCCATCATTTTTGTATGCCATGACGTGGCACCCTCTCAATTCCCAATTCTTCACCACAAAACGCTATAAATATTTTGTGCATCTGGCTTCTTTTCTTCTTTTTTGATCTCTCTGGAGATAAAAACCCGCCAGCAGTATTGATGGGCCAAAGGGTATGCAAAGTTTAGTAGCTTTTTGGACAAAGTTCCAAATTGCTTTCCAGGGTAGCTGAACCATCCACAGTTCCACCTGAGGTTGGCACCTCAGAGCTATTTTAATTTGTATTTCTCTAATTATTAGCTAGGTGGTGCCATGGATAGCATTGGGCCTGGAGTCAGGAAGACAAATCTGGCCTTACACACTTAATAGCTGTGTGACCCAAGACAAATCACTTAACCTCTGTCTGCCTCAGTTTTTCAGCTACAGTATGGGAATAATAACACCTACTTCCCAGGATTGTTGTGAGGATCAAATGAGAGAATATTTGTAACGTACACAATACCTGGGCTCGTGGTAGACATTTAATAAATGTTTTTAGTTGTTTTTTTTTTTTAATGTAGAGCATTTAAAATATTTTTCATGTGAGACACCGAGGTGGTGAAGTGGGTAGAGTATCAGGCCTGGAGTCAGGAAGACTCTTCTTCCTGAGTTCATATCTGGCCTCAGACACTTTAGCTGTGTGACCCTGGGCAAGTCACTTCAACCTGCTGGCCTCTGTTCCTCATCTATAAAATGAGCTGGAAAAGAAAACGGTGAACCACTCCAGTATCTGTTAAGCCACACTAATTTCTGCTACTTGGAAGAAAAAGCCAATCTTAATGTTACATTCCTTTTAAAGTAAAGGAACTGAGTTGATTTAAAATCAGAGATGTTGAGGTCTTGTAGCTAGCAAAACTCTGAAGTAATGCCACTGGGTCACAAAGAGTAGGACACTACTGGAAGAACAACTCATGAAGTGTTGCATCAATTCATACAAACCTAGGCTGCTAGGTGTTTCAATGGATAAAGCACTGGGTCTGGCATTCAGGAAAATCTGAGTTTAAATCAGGCTTCAGACGCTCATTAGCTGTGTGACCCTGGGCAAATCACTTTACCTCTGTTTGCCCAATCTACTGGAGAAAGAAATGGCAAATTACTCCAGTATCTTTGCCAAGAAAACCCCATATAAGGTCACAAAGAATTGGATATAACTGAATAACAATTTTTAATATAGTTATTGATAGCTTGGATTTCCTTATCTGAAAATGACCTTTCATATCCTTTGACTATTTATCAGTTGGGGAATGGCTCTTTTTCTTCTTATAAATTTGAATCAGTTCCTTACATATATAGATCTGGCAGGTAAAATTCTTCCATGTTTCTCTAATTTGTGATCTCACCCTTTACGTCTAAATCAATTACCCATTTAGAGTTTATGTTGGTATATGAGATATCTCTATACCTAATTTCTCCCTAACTGCTTTCCAGTTTTCACAATAATTTCTGTAATATATTGAGTTCCTGCCCCAAAGGCTGAGATGTTTGGATTTATCAAATACAAAGCTACCATACTTTTTTACTTCTGTATATTGTGTACCTAATCTTTTCCACTGATCAGCCTCTCTTTTCCTTTTGTTGTTGTTCAGTTATGTCTAACTCTTTGTAACCCCATCGACCAACTGTCTATGAGGTTTTCTTGACAAAGATTCTGGAGTGGTTTGCTCCTCTAGTTCTTTTTTCCCTACCCATTGCTAAATTGTTTTGATGATTACACCTTTGTAATATAGTTTGAGATCTGCTACCGCTAAGTCCCTTTCCCATTTTTTTATTCATTCCTTTAATATCATAGAACTTTATTCACCCTTCCTGATGAATTTTGTAATATTTTCTAATTCTATAAAGTAATCCTTTGATAGTTTAATTGGTATGGCATTGAATAAGTAAATTAATTTAGCATAGTCATTTTTGTTATGCTGGCTTGGCCTACCCATAAGCAGTTAATATTTCTCCAGTTATTTAGATGTCTTTATTTGTGTAGAGAGTATTTTATTGTGTTCACATCATTTCTGTGTGTATCTTGGTAGGTAAAATCCCACGTGTTTTATACTATCTGTAGTTATTTTAAATGGAATTTCTCTTTCTATTTCTTCTTGCTGGACTTTGTTGATAATAAACAGAAATGTTGATGATTTGAATGGGTTTATTTTATATTGTGCAACTTTGCTAAAGTTTGATGTTTCATTAAGTTTTTTTAGATAACTCTAGGATTTTCTAGCTAACATATGTCACCTGCAAAAATTGATAATTTTGTTAGCTTTTTGCCTATCCTTATTCCTTCAGTTTCTTTTTCTTATTACTATAGCTAGCATTTCTAGCATTGTATTTAATGGCAATGGTGATTACTGATATCCTTGTTTTACCCTTGTTCTTACTGGAAAGGCTCTAGCTTATACCCATTACAGATAATGCTGTCTGTTTGGTTTTAGATAGGTACTACTTATCATTTTAAGGAACGCTTCATTTATTCTTATGCTTTCTAGTGTTTTTCATGGGAATAGGTGTCATATCTTGTCAAAAGCTTTTTGTGCACTTATTGATATAATCATATGATCTGTGGGGTTTTTTTGTTGTTATTTATATGGTCAATTACATATATAGTTTTCCTAATATTAAATCAGCCTATCATTCCTAGTGTAATGTCATTCTTTTCAATGAACCATGAGAAAGTTGTTGGCAGAAATGTGGACATGTTATCTTGTCTGAAAGCCTGTCTTTAGGAAGGCAAAAGCCTAGGCACAGAGCCCAAAGAACCCCAACATGTGGTGTAGTAAACTCAGGACATTGGGCTTCTTAGAAGGGATACTGAAACTTCCTTGGGGGCGGGTAGGTGGTACAGTGAATAGAGCACCAGCCCTGGAGTCAGGAGGACCTGAGTTCAAATCTGGCCTCAGACACTTAACAAAAACTAGCCATGTGACCCTGGGCTAGTGACTTAACCCCAACTGCCCTCCAAAAAGAGAAAAGAAAAGAAACTTCCAGGAGTATTAATCCTGCATTTAACTCACTATGCATGTTCATTTGAGTTCAGAGGTTTCAGGGCATTATCCACATCCCTGAATGTCTCTTGCCTACAGGCAAGTAATATCTACATTAGAGGGGGATATCAGAAGCAGCCTAGTCCCCACAGGCATCCTCAGCCTAGTAACCTAGAGTGTTTTGACTTTGTAAAATCCAAATAGCCAGTTTGACTGAAGCCTAGGAAAGCCAAAGGACAGGCCAAAAAGAGCTCCTCAAGGAGCAGAGCCTCCAAGAGTCCAGAGTTCTTTAGACCTTGATGGGCCCCAAAATGTGAGTACCTAAGCCATGAGTATATCAGGATTATCCAACAAGTCATACTCTTGAACTATCAACAGTATTTCAACTGTGGATGACAAATCATATTAGAGTTCTTGGATGCTTTTTTTTTGCAGATGACAAAAAAATCTGATAACTTCTTTTTCTGGGGTGGAACTATTATGTGCATTTTAGATAAAGAGAAACTGAGTTCCCACACACTTCAGTAGCTTTCCTGGAGTGATGCTGTTATCCAGGGTCAGAAATAGAGGGTTTAAAGGTTAGCAATCCCAGACCTTAAATCCTTGAGCCCTTCAGTGTCATGGAAGTATTGCATGGGATAATCCCTGAGGTCTCCCCCAACTCTGGCAATCTGTAATGCTGAATGAGGCATGTAGGAGGCTTTCTTCCTTAAATAGAAAAGAGCTTCAGGAAGCTCAATAAATTCAGGGCATCATGCATTGTCCATATGTCTGTTGGTGAAAGGCACGTAATTTCTGTGCTCGAGGAAGATATAGTGAGATAGCCCAGTTCCTACAGGGGCTTTCAGTTTAGCAAGCAGGAACGTACTAACTGGCCAAGTAAAGGAGCAAGGACTAACTTGGGGGGTGGGTCCACAGGAACCATCTAGGCTGAACAGAAGGCCCTTTTCTCAGATCTCCACAAGGAGAGAAGGGGTCAGTTTGGAATCAAATGATAAATACTTCTAATTCTACACAGCAAGTCAACAGATCCTTCTGTTTTCAACAGTGAAGGGTTTATTAGCGAAACCATTACACACTATGCCTACTCAACACATCATGGAAGATAAAATTAATTCAGAAACAAGAATATTCCACAGTCCTTCTCTTTGAGGAGCTCAAAGTGCAGAACAGACACAGGTTCCATCTTCCCCTCCAAAAGGGAGCAGCAGGAATTCTCCCTTCCCACCCCTCATAGGCTCACTGACTCCCAGCTATCACTGGGCTCACATCGGCTTCATCACATTGCATAGCATGAAAGGGGCAAGCCAATGGCTGCCTATTTTTAATAAAATTAAACCTAAACTTTAAAAAAAAAAAAGATTGAAACCCTCCCCCCATTCAAACACAGAAATGAAACTGTAACTAGAAACTCCGTAGAGCTGGAGAGAGAGCTGCTAGAGTTCCAGATGCCCCCTTCTCCTTGCCAGTCAGTTGGTGGGCAGTTACAGAATGGGGACCACTTCATCCCCCTACCTCAGTACCTCCAGAAAAGCCCAATGTGAAGTGACCCAACTTCTCAGGCTTCTTTGTCTGTTTCCTGAATAGGATATAAGCAACTCTGTGGGCTGATCTCCATTTGAGGAATGTGTTAGAGACTGTTTGTTCAGGGTCCAGTGGCATTTTGTCCATGCTCAGGTGTTAATGTTAAACCCCAGCTTCTAATGAATGGTAACAGTAGCCACAGTTGAGATTAGCAGAGGAGAGAAAATGCCCTGCTGTAGAATGGGTGGGCAGAAAGTTATAATTAATCGTATTTCTATTCTATCTTGGGCTCTAAAGCCCATCAGAAGGTAGGCCTATGGCAAGGATTCACATGGGGTAGAATTTTCTCAAAGCTGTGTGACATTCAAGGACCCTCCCATGAGAGTATGGTAAGTGAGAAAAGGGAAAAAGGTCGCTTTATCTGAAAAGTAAGACTTAGCAATTATAATTGTTTCCACTGTGATTCTAGATGCCCACTTGAGACCTGACTTCTCTGGGAACCTTCTATAGCTTTAGATCATAGTCTTCCTCACTTTCCTCTTCCTCCTCACTTCTGCAAAGGGAGCTAAGCAAGCTACTTGGACCTGCTCTGGTTAGTCATCACCAATCTAGGAGCCAAATTTTAATGGAGGATGATGAGACAAAAAGGGACTGAACAGAAACAGGCTCATCTCCTCACTCATAGGCAAGGCAAAAAGAAAAAGCAGTCTGATCAAGCCAACCTAATTCTCCTGGGCCCCCAGTCACTTTTTCATTAAAAACAAACTAAAAACACAACCCACTAACCACCAAAAAAAAAAAAAAAAAAAAAAAGGCCACCAAAAACAGCTCCTCTTAAGTGTCCACTGCTTTGGTTTCTTTGTTATAAAGCTCACTCAGCACTAGTGCAGGCTAAAGGGCTCAGCTTTCTGAGTGAAAGTGTAGGGTGTGGATATAGAGAAATAGGACAAATCTCCATGATAACTCGTGGAAATGACTCTCATTACTTTATAATCATGCTGTGTTTGAAGGCTCTAAACTACCCCTTTCCCTCCCACTTAATGAAATCCCTGCCATCACTGAGCTCAAAACCTACTCTCTGAATTAATGCGCCCCAAAGGAAACAACAATATACTAATATCTTGGGTTAAATATTATTAAAAGAGACATTGGAACTTGAGGGGCCAGATGCAATTAGCAAACTGGGAGAAGGCTCACTCTTTGAATATCCATTGCATATGGTGGCTACATCTCTATAGGAAAGAAATTTCAAGCTCCCTTTGATAAAACCTTCCCAGGCAAACCTGTGAACATGTTTTTGACCACATCTAACTACAAGATAAATCACTATAGCTGGAAAAACACCATGAAATACTGCTTATTTGACAATTAGAGGAAACCAGTTATGGAGACCAGTTTTAGCCATGACAGTAGCTATGAAGGCGCAAGCATGAGTTACATGGTCTGAATAAGGATGGACTTTCTTTTCCCAAGCATTCACTGACATTCTGCCAATTAACCCTTTCCCATCTTCCCAGACATATCCAATATCCAATGTCCAATAGTGAGACAGTCATGGCATAAACTTTGTCACATGCTCTCCAGAATGGTTTCTATTACCACTCACACTGGTTTAATATATCAGAGGAACTCTAGCTTGCTATGGGACTTCAGTCTGTCAAATAGCAAGAGGTGAGGCCACTTAATGTTTAATAATGATAATACAATCTTAGACAGACAGGAGACACTCATCAGTATCTGCCTAGAGACAGAAGCTCTTTCTTAAATAGGCAATTCATGTTAAGTCAACAAACAGAGCAAAGCGACAAAGCAGATGTCTAGGTTGCTTGGCCTTGGTGGAGTTAAGAGTCTTTAATATCTGAAAATTGAATTTTTATATACAGCAATGTTACGTGTTTAAGGATGCTTTCAAGCTTTTGAATCTTTAAATCTCTCAAACCAAGGTAACTCTCTTGAAAGTTCTTTTTCACCCTCTCTAAGTTCTATTCAGGTTGGGATGGGATGCCAACCTTACAGAGGACATGACCTCAACAATTTTATGTTACTAAAATCAGCAATGGAAAATAATGGCACAAAATTCTGCAAAACATTAACTCCAAACACTAGCCTCTGGCCTTAGAAATTGTCTTGAGGATATAGAGGAGTTTAAGTAAAGAATTGGGAAAGGAGAACCCATTTTAAATGCTGGGTCAACTTGAAGCAAATAGAAAGACTTCTTTTGTAGAGGAGCAATGAAGGAAAAGGGTCCAAATTGTAATACTGACCAGACCTTCTTCTCCCTCCCTTTGGAACCAGGTGCAAGTGTCTCCCTGGGGTTTGGCTGGACTTGTTCAGAACAAATATGAACTTAAGAGTTGAAAAGAGCTCAAAAAGCTAGCTGGGCTGCAGACAAAGCCTGGAACCTTCCATTGGGGTCAGTTTCCAGGGTAAGGGTATTTCACGAAAGCAGAGGATTGACCACATTATAGTATCTCCTCTCCCCTTAAGCCCTTAAGGAAAGCGTGCTTGCAGAATCACAAATGATCATTTACTGAATCTGAAAGCAAAAATTATATGAATAAATATTCTTTAAATTTTTTTATCTTATAAATATGCCACAGAATGTTTGGCAAAAGAAACAAAGGGCTTTTAAAGACAATTTTAAAATAAAACACAAACCACAAACAAGAATGATTCTCCCACAATAACAGAGAAATTAATTACCTAAAACATCAGAATACCCAAATTACTGTAAAAGGGACTAGCAGGAGAAATTTGCATTGTGTTAATTCCCTTGGGGAACTTCAGTCTTTGGGCACCTTGAAATTATCCTTCTCCTTTCGGATGGCCCTCATGGTTGTCACAGGGTCAGTCTCTCCAGCATGCTCTTGTACTGTCTTCTCCCTGCCAGGACCAAAGCCAAAGAGACAGAGTGCAGTATATGGACTCTAGGCATACTGGCTTACTACATTCGGTACTGCCCCCACCCCAAACCCAAAGGAGTCAGAAAGCAGCCAGACATGCCAAGGAAGAGGAGTGGGCTTGCAGAAGCTCTCTCCCCTTAGAGCCCTCTCTCTCTCCAACTAGGCTGACAAAGGAGGTACAGATGAAGAAAAACATCCCACTTGGAATTTGCTGATATTCTTGAAGATGAAATCATATTATTCAGTGGTCAGTTTTGCTTTTCTTTATTGCAAAATAGAGGAAAGTGAGATGGATAAACAGGGCCAACTCAATTTTGGTCAGTCTAGTAACCTTGCCAATTCTTATATCAATGTTCCAAACACAAGTAAGTGAAGATTCGATTTCAGTAGCATATTTTTAGACTACATTTCAAACACCTGAAAGCTGATTTCTTGATTCTTTCATGATGTGGGTCTGAGGTTGAGAGTTTTCATCATCCATTTTTTTTCATAAGCAATGTTACAAGAACCTAAAGCACAATATATTCCTGTCATCACCTTTAATTCCCAGGCTTTCAAGTTGCTTGAGGCCTCCATCCTATCCAGCAGATTTGTCAAGTGTGGGAGAAAGGGTGGGAAATGAGCCCTGGGTTTGATGACTTCTCAAGCACTGCATATGATTAAAGGCCCCAAGTCTTGGGTGTCTGGGGAAGAGAGGTGGGAAAAGAGAGGTGTGTCTTTGTGTGTGTGTGTGTGTGTGTGTGTGTGTGTGTGTGTGTGTGTGAGCACATGTATGTATCTGTGTCTCTGTGTATGTCTCTCTTGCTTCCTTTTGTATCATCTTCGATTAGCATCCTGCCTGGCATGCAGGAGGCACTTAATATTTAATGACTGACTTGTGTAGGAAGGTGAATGGGCTTGACTGGGGGAGCTGTCACCTGGGAAGGAGGGGGTGGAACCCAGGACTGGAATGAGGAGGGGAGGGTTCACTAGTGCAAACCCCAGATGACTCAGGGTGGTGGGAGTCGTCCTGGGGGAACAGGCTACTACAAAATACAGAAAGGCTCTATAAGTTCACCAAGGCACCAAGACACAGAAAAGTACCTATACTCACACATACCTTACTCTCATAAATGGGTTGTATGTAAACTCCTCAGCAATAGTAGATGGTACAGCAGGTTCTCCTATGCCACATTTTGTCTTCAAAAGAAATATATGCAAAAGAATTTTGTGTTTCAGATTATTGGACACTACTCCACTTTGCCCTTCCCTTCATTGATTTGTAACGCAGAGAATTCCACCTTCCTCCCTTAATTGATCTGTAAACAGGCAGGACCTCCACCCCTTGCTTTCCCTTGATTGATCTGTGGGCGGGGAAATTCAAATGTATACTGACCAATCACTGATTGTAGTTTCAAATGTACACTGACCAATCACTGTAGTTTCAGCTTACATCACTGTAATTTCAGCTTATGTAACCTGGCTATGGAACCTCTATAAACCAGCACAATGTCTGTGCCAAAGCACTATCTGATTTGGGTATGTACCCTGACAGTCCCGCGGTAATAAAATCCACTTTTAAAATTTAATCTTGGGGATCTTCTGTCCCGCTTTATTGGGGTACAACATTTGGAGGCCCCAGTGAGATATGGGGTGTTCCATGGCACCCCAAAGATCCCCAAATAAGAAGAGCTCTCAGCCTCCAGAGGTAGGCATTTGCTCGCCCCAAGCCCTAGGGGGGCTAGCCCCTGATGACATTCCAGGGCCCCAGGTCTTGAGGAGGGAAGATGGCGCCTGCCTCCTGACTCCAACTTGCTCCTCATTTGGCCTTTCGTGGATCCAGGACCTCCAGTTTGGGGGTGAGTTAAATATTGTTCTGGTATATTCTGGTTAAATACCGTTATGGTATATCTGGTTAAATATTGTTCTGGTATATCTGGTTAAAAATCTGTTTTTCTGGAGGGAAGAGAGTCAGACGTGGCTATTAAGTGCAGTGGGCACCTCTTCCCTGGGCAAGGCTCGAGACTTCGACCTTCTTGCCCATATCTGGTCTGGTTATATGTTTGTTTGTCTGTACGTGTCCTATGCTCACTTGAGCCCATTTGCTTCCTGTTCAGAATCTGCAGGAAGCCAACAAATGGGGGTATGGACCTTTGTTTGTCTGTTATCTAAAGAATCTTCCATATGTGTCCTTCGTGATTCATAATCAAATTCTTTACAAAACTCAAACATGAATCAAAACTATTTGCTTCCTGTTCAGAATCCGTGGGCAGCATTCAAATGGAGAAGGATTGTAATGTGTTTGAGTATTCGTAAAGTTTTGTCCTGAGCTCAGTTGTTTAAAGTCTCGTTTTAAAGTTTCTATTCCTGCAAAGTAGGTATTTGAGTGGCTTGATCAGAAGAGCACCTTCAAGGGAGCTTTTCTGATTTCCACTGGGAAGATATATTTGTTTCCAGAAGAACTCTCTTCTGAGTCAGCCATCCTTCCCCTCAGGAAATCCATTAACCCAGCCTAATTGGCCTTATTGAGCCTGGATTGGGCAGCCACATGGCTCATGGCCTTGGCTGGAGGGGAGAGTCGGGCCAGCCTGGTTCCCGGGTCAGACTAAAGGCTGGTCTGACTGACCCCCACCCTGAGCTTCAAAAGAAATATTTCACAATTGGTACTTTTAAAAAAAGACAACTTAAAATACTTTGTGGCTAAACTTAAACATAATATAACTAGAGGAAGGCAAGGGATTTAGAAATATGCATTGTAAAAGTTTATGGGGGTGGCTAGGTGTTGCAGTAAATAGAGCAATGGCCCAGGAATAGGGAGGACCTGATTTCAAATCCGGCCTCAGGGACTTCACACTTACTAACCATGTGACCTTGGGCAAGTCAATTAACCCCAATTGCCCTGCCTTCCTCCTTCCAAAAAGCAAAAAAAAAAAAAAAAAAGTTTATGAAGGATTTCACAGACTTAATTCCGAGAGAAATTTCCTCCTCTTTTACTGAGTTTCATTAAAAGAGGGATCCTGCATTCTTAAAGCTCCCTTATGGACACCAAGAACAAGTACCACATCTGGACTGAGAAGCTCTTCATCCCAAGGCCCATATTCTGCCCCTGGTGACCTGTGTGATGCCAGACAAATCACTCCCTTCTCTACACCTCAATTAGGACTCTCATCTAAAATAGGAAGGGGCTGGACTGGATGACCTTCATGGTATCTTCTTGGTCCCCAGGCTGCCAGCTGTGACTCCTTTCTCTTTCCTCTTACTCCCCATCACTTTAATGCTAGCTGTTACCTGGAGAGTATAATAGGCTTTGCTATAATGAAGAACCTTCTAAGAACTCTTCAGCAATAGCACAAGCCACTGGGTGAGTTCTACATCCCCTACATTTGGGAGCTGAGACTGTATGACATCATCTAGTCTGCTTTGTATCCATCATGCTTTAAAATTCACTAAGTGGATACCTACCCGAAAACAATCCCCTGCATCTGTAACTTGCCTATGGTAATTATGGATTTGAGTTGAAATTCAAACCCCCATCTCCTTAACATTATACCCAGGACTCTTTGCTCTGTCCTATCAGGGACACTGTAAGAAGATACCAAGCTGGGGTAGGAGGTTGGATGGGATGACCTCAAAGATCTGTTCCAACCATTCAATTCTGTGCTTTGACTATGTCACCGAATGGTATATCTGATGCTTTTAGTGCTTGGGAAAGCCTCAGTTTACATAATGGACTGCCTGAACTCAGTGCAGACTGAATATGAGATGGGAAGGATCCTCAGGAAACATCATTCTGAAACGTTCAGAGGGCACAAGCTCACCTCCCCTGTCTCCTACTAGGTCTTAGCATCTCAGTCCATCACCAATAATGAATTTGTCCCTGCCCTCATTCTCTGGTCACAATTCATCACTTGTCTTCATATTTAACCATAAAGTAAGCAAAGAAAAGTGATCAAACTAAACAATTTGACTGATCATTATTGTCAGAAGTCTGCAAGGGAATAAAAATGAAAATGAATGGGTTTTTAGGACCATCTATGAACCAAATCCAAATAGAGAGAGTTTCAGAATGACTGAGAGGAACATAGACTTCTGTTGGGTAACAATTGAAGGCATTTTCCCAAAGATAACAATGACATTCACACAACTGGCAATATTCTAAGAAACCAGAAAGATCTGATGGAACCTCCTTAATCCTGTAGGAAGGTCTCAATAATTGCATATTTCCGTGGTTGAGAGAATTCTTTTGGAACTCTAAGAACTTCTTTAAAACACTTGCTTTTAGGAGGTTTGCATAGAAATTAGACTTTATGGCAACAAGTTTTCACTCCTCCATGTGTTGTATTCTTCTATTAGAATGTAAATTCCTTGAGAGTAAGGACTGTCTTCACTTTTGTACTTCTGTCCCTAAGACTGAGCACAGGGTCTGGGACATTAACATATAAAATAATATAACATTCCAAAGGTACATAATAAATGCTTGTTGTTTGACACAATCCAGGATGCCAGATGATGGAGCTCTAGTTACTGAACACTACACACCCAAAATCAAGTATATTTGAAAGTAACAGCCCCTATGGGAATATATATAAGCCCTAGGCCAGGGTTATTCCCCTATTCAAGTTGTCCCCCTTGTACAATAACTTAACAGTTTCAAGATGAGAGAACATTAAAGCTCCTATTCCTCTCCTAAACCCATCTTACTCACCTTAGCCCAGGCCAATTTTTCTTGAATAGCAACATTGTTTGGTTCAACATGACGTGCAAACTTGAGATTATTGATGGTGTACTCATGACCACAGTATACTCTCTGGAGAAAGAACAAAGTATGCCATCTCTAAGAACAGGACTTGTGCAAAGGAATGAATGAATTTATCTTTCCAGGCTCTCCTAAATGAAAATATTCAAAGTTCTCCACTAATTCACTCTTTCCCCTATGTAAGGTGATATCTGGCCTGACTTTATCTCTAGGCCTTACAGGAATACAACAGTGGCTGGCTGGTAGGTTTATGTGTACTGGAAAATACTTCTCAAGCCTTTGAGGGACTACAGGGCTCATGGTTTTAGTTTGGCGAAGACTAGAGATGAGTAAAAGCCGGTCAAGAAATGCTTACAGATGGTTAGGTGTCCTTCTGCCTCTCACTGCGGTGGCCACATGATGCATAACATATATATGCCAGGGAACAAAGTGGTTCCAGCAGAAAACAGAAAGAATAGGATAAAGTGGAGACAGCTAGAATCGAAAAGAAGAAAACTAAGGCAAAGTACTGAGGAAAGGGACGTTCTTCTGAGAATTTTCAAAGGGATGATGTTCCTCCTCATTCTATGGGTTCCAGGCAAGGGTAACTAAGTTTTTTCCCCTGAGCCTACAGGCAGGCAACCATTCCAACTGGCTTTAAAGTTATTTGCCCTTAGCACAAGTAACATACGTAGGAAAAGAAAGTATAACATACTGTTTCTGGGGGAAGACGGCCCAAAATTTCAAGCAGGGCTTTGTACATTTCATCTGCTGTTCCTTCATAAAACTTCCCACAACCAGCTACAAATAAGGTATCACCTGGAAGAAGAAATCTTGTTCAGTGAGACCAAAGTAAAGCCTAAGACACATGAATGACCGCTAAGTCAGGTCAGCAGCTGGGACCCTAAGGGCTCTGGCATTATTTGTTTTTATTGTTTATCTTCAATTTTTAAAATTCAAGTTTTAGTGATACTTTTCGTTTTTATTCCAAAGTCATTTCTGTATATGTTGCCCCTGCACTCCCCACCTTGGTAGGACCCATGATTTCATTAGTATAGGAAACTCCCACATGAAGACCTTGGTTGGCACCTTCTCTCAAACATCTAATCTCAAAGAGTTGCCTAGAACACTGAGATATTAGGTGACTTCCCAGGTCATATAACCAGTTATGTATGTCTCAGATCTAGGGACTTGAACCCAGGTTATTCTAGCTCTAAGGCCAGCTCTCATTTATTACATAATGCTGCTTCTCACCCTTATAACAAACAAAAATAATTGTGTAAAACTATGTGGCATAGTGACATTGTGGAGAGCATAGCAATGTTCTATTCCCCTAGGCCCTTGATTTTCCAAGGAATGGAAGGAGGTTCATTTGCTCATCTTTCCTCTCAGGCCAAGCTCGGTCATTATAATTATACATTGCCTACAATTAATTCTGGGCAAATGTAAGGTATAAATACCAAAGTTGTCTTCCAACATGTGAAAACAACATGACCACATTGCTCTTGATAGAGAATGAACTGTTTTCCTTGCAGTGGGCATAAAGCTAGAATTTGGTTAGACCACAGAAAATCTGCCAGTCCTTGCTTCAGAAGGCATGAATGCACATGGTGATTGGAATGGGTTAAGGGTTAGTGTCTAAGTGAAGCTTGTCAGCTCCATGTGACTAAACTCATGACCTTGGCTTCATGAACATTTTCCTTTAACCTAACCAAGGAGATCAGGTCAAAAGAGGCATCTAGGTCAGATGTCTAAATTTCAGGACAAAAGGTCCTATCACAAGAAAATATGGTCCTTTCCATAAAGTCAGTATTTGGGGGTAGGTATGACATTTTCTCTTTCATAGAAAGAGACATTATTGAGATAATAACACAATTTCTATTCCTAAAGGAGAAGTAGAGGTCACAAAAGCTTTAATGCTTATGGACCCTCCATGGCTACCATTTTGATTGGGAAGAACCACACTAATTGGGAAGCCAATATCATCATCAAAGAAGACATCCCAGAATTGGTTCCTCCCTCCATCATTTGATTCTGCAGCTCCATGTGAAAAAGTCTTTGGCCACAACCTCCTCCTGAGGGAGAAAAAGACAAAACACAAGGCATTGGGGATAGTTTTACAGTGTGTGTTTATGTTTCCTTGAGAGACTTTAGTACTTTTCTCTCCCTCTAAATCTACTTGTCTGAAATAGCAGAAGATACAGGTGAGTCCCCAGAAACAGCAGAAGTGTCATCAAGAAGGCAAACCAGAGGAGGCTGCAGACCTCAGAGAGATTCATGCTATTAATGATACCCTACTGACAATAACCCAGATTAGGCCTGGCTCTAGGACAGCCCTTTGTTTCCTATAGCCACTACCTTTTCTTTTGGTTTGCTGAATTCAGGAACTTAAAAAGAATAGACTTCTCAACATAGCTAGCAATTTATACACTGTTCAGGATGGTCCCATGTGCCTACCATCTTTCAGAAACCAAATTTATTCTGAACACATACTAGCTGTGTGACTCTGGGCAAGTCATTTGACCTCTGTCCACCTCAGTTTCCTCAACTATCAAATGGGAATAATAACAGCACCTCTTTCATAGGACTGTTGTGAGGATTAAATAAGATATTTGTAAAATGCTTAGATCAGTGCCTGGAACACAGTAGGTGCTATGTAAATGCTTATTCCCTTCCCTGCTATATCACTCAGTGAAAAAAGCTAATCAAACCACAGAACTCACTGTAGGACTGTCTCTTAAACAGCCTAACTCCTTTCTTTTATGTTATCTCATTAGTCTCTGATTGTTATCCGAAACATCAAAACCAAATGAACCTCAGCTTTTGTTCCATAGGAACATACCCACTAATCACATAAAAATGTTTTCTTTTCTTGGTCTTCTGACCCTAAGCAAAGCCAATCTCTCCGAATACTGGAGAGACATGTGGCTCCTATTGACCCTGGTGCTGGCCTGGAAGGTTCAGATGTTCTCTCACCTAAAAGACAATGCTATACTGAAAGGTTCTGAGTTTGGAGCTTAAGGTCTAGATGAGAATCTTAGATCTTAGGATGCTCTTATGACTTCTATTAGGGTACAGGCACAATCCCAGAGAACATCCTGCTATCTCTAAGATGTGGCCTGTTTCCCTTTCCTATTTTCCCCAGGGAAAGTTGCTAAACATTGACAGAAGTAAAGAAGTTATAGAAATGCCTTTTCTAAAAACTGGGCATTTCTCTTTGCCCAGTGCCTCCACTGATTTGTAGGTAATCTTCAATTTCATAAGGCTGACAGACTAAGTCATTCTTACTATGAGGGGCATTGCTTTCTGGCCTTGTAGGACCTAAGGTAGGAAAAATAGTCTAGGTTTTTGTTTTTTTTTAATTTGCTTGTTTTGTTTTTGATAACTGACAAGAATGTTAGGCATCTCCTGAGCAGCTAGAGGTCTTCAAATGTGCATATGCCAATAAGATACATGCCTGGAGAGGAGGAGTAGCTATGCACACAGGCATGCGCATACACACACACACACACACACACACACACACACACACACACACAATGGGTCAAGTACATTATTGTACTTACCTGTAAAAACAGCAGGTGGCTCTGAACTATTCGGCTTACTCACAAAATAACAGATGTGTCCAGAAGTGTGACATGGTGTCGACAGGCATTTGACAGTGAGAGATCCCACCTTGAATAAAACAAGCAAAAGTGGGCTCCTGAAATAAGTTCAAGAAACATGCAGACAACGCATAAACCCTCACATAAGTCTCTCTTGGTGTACACAGATTTCTGTTCAGATACTCTGCGCACCGCCCCCCCCCCCCCCCAACAAGGTGCTTATATAACCAGCAAGAGGAAGAAGAAATGTATTTGGACAGAGGTTGCCAATCTTAAGTTGTTTATCTTACATGTTACCCAGTCTCCTGTTTTTCAAGTAACCATAGCAATTAATCTTAAACTTTGCTCTTAGGACAGCAGACCCTGTTCTGTCACACAGACAGCAGCTTGCTCTCAAACAAAGGTACCAATTCTGTTCTTTTATTGCTAAATCATGTCTAGACTGAACCAATCATCCAAAGATGATGGGTATGATTATCCAGAGACAATGGGCTTGATCTCTACTCCTAGATCCATGACCTTTGAACTCTGGCCAACTTAAGTCTGAAACAAACTAAACATAACCCAACTGATCTCAAACACCTCTGATAAAGAAAAAGAAAACTGTTGTCCCAGGGACAAGAATAAAAAGTTTAGTCTCATATATATGACCAGTTTTAGGTAGATGTGACTTAAAACAGTCCAGGTACAACTACTCCAGTTGTTAACCTATTCTAGAACAGAGAGGGCAGTTAATTCCAAAGTCCTTAGTTGCAAACTTCAGCATGGGAGCCCCTCTAATAACCTGCCAAGAACAAATAGCCATTTTCAAATACACAGAAAGGTACTTTACTGTCATGTGTTGGGCCTCTTCCTAGGGAAAATTTATCGTGGTGGGACAAGTGTAAGAAGCCAGTGGCTTGTTGTGCCAGGTCTGGACTCTTGGGCATTTTACATGGGCTGCTTCTGGTCAGTCAATTTTCCTCACAAAGTCACTATACACTGACCTACACTTAAAGTAAAACCATACTTTAAACCCTTTCCATTTGTTTCTTCTTACCTGTATTGTAGTAAGGTGTGACACTTTATGAGTGAGAGCCCCAACTCGATCATCTCCCCCATAGACTTTCAACCCCCGTTCCATCTTTACGAGCTTCTCATTGCCTCCAGCATGGTCCCTAGAAGGTAAAAAATAGAAGACCCATAGCCATCTTCTGCTTAAAAAGAGAATACTGCTTGCTTTTAAAATCTGATTTAAATCTTGTTTGCATTTAACCCAATGATCACTTTGTCTTAGAAAAAAAGAGTGGGGGAGCTAGGTGGCGCAGTGAATAGAGCGCTGGCCCTGGAATCAGAAGGACCCGAGTTCGGAGCCGGCCTCCCACACTTAATCCACACAAACAAAAACCTAGCCGTGTAACCTTGGGCAAGTTACTTAACCCCAATTGCCCTAAAGGGGCAGCTAGGTGGCGCAGTGAGTAAGAGTGCCGGCCTCGGAGTTGGGATGACCCGAGATCAGATCCGGCCTCAGAAAATGAGCACCCACGCATAAATAATGACTAGCCGTGTAACCTTGAGCAAGTTACTTAACCCCAATTGCTTTAAAAAAAAAAAAAAGAAAAAAAGAGTGAGTGAATTTGCATTCCAAATGCAGAAAACAATGTTTCTTATCCATTTGTTCTGAGGAACAAATGGAAAGAATTTCCTTGGCACTACCAACATCAAGGTGATGCCCAACCTCTAGTAGGCCCTTATGGCCGGAAGCATGTCCCATAGCTTCAGGTGTACCTTCTGAGCAGTTGAACAAAGTTGCTGAAAAATCTGTATAATTCTCTAGTGCCTTTTAACAAAGGATCATCAAAAGCTTTACAGAGAGGCATTTAGTCTGGGCTCCATTTCAGAAAAGTAGAAAGTAGCAAAAGAGGTTTTAGGGACCTGCTTGGGGTTTGGTAATGAATCTGAAACAATATGGAATAGAAGTACAACAGTGTGATTCTAAGTCCTATGCCAATCACTCCTGGGACAATCTCGGCTATGAGGATATTTTTGCAGGGGTACGCTAGATGGCACCTTTCTTTAAAAAAAAAAAAAAAGCAACCTTAGAGAAAACTGTAGCACAGAGGCCTAGAGGTGATGCTGCTCTTTCCCTTTATTTAGTAGGGCACAGTTAGAAAACAAAAGAGACCTCACTGTGAATTAGTTCAATGCAGTGTGTACTTGGGAAAGTAAAGCTCACTTCCAAGAAAGGTAGCTGAGAATTACAACGAAGGAAGATCTGTGAGGTCACAGTAATTACTTAAAATACTGATCTGATCTTGGCATATGTGACATACAAAAGTAACTAGGCTAGTTTATAGCTAAATTTGGAATTGGTCAGCTGCTAACTAGAGTCCAGTTTTGTGAAAAGAACACCAGAAAGCACTTATGGGTTAGAAAATAGAGCCTATGAAATAAGGGTAATTTAATATGGAATAGGGAAGGCCAGAGAAAGGGACAATTATCTTCAAGAATATAAAGGCCTACTAAAAGGAGCACAGTGACATAAGGGGAACATCAGAGAAAAAGGACTGAATCACAGCAAGAAAGCCTTATATTTGACAGAAGAAAAAAACTTTTTTTTTAACAGTGGAAGCTGTTAAACACTGGTACTGGTAAAGAAATGATACAATTTATTTCTTATAGGAGGTAGCTATCTGCCCAGATCCTTCCCCCACCTCCTTCCTTGCTTTTCAGCTCCCTTTGGATGGGTTATCTCTCCCTTTGACTGTAACCACTTTGAAGGGAGGGGTCTATTGTTGTTCCCTTGTATATGTATCTACATTTAACACAGGAGTAAGTTTAAGAAATACTTGTTCCCTCCCTCCCTGGCTTTCCTAAAAAATCTGTATGAGCATTTGTTCTAGGTAGTCTAGGGGATTAAGAGCAAGGGATTGGCCGAGACAGTTTCAAGTTTATGGTTCAGTTACAGGTTTGTCTAAATCAATCATCATGCTTATCATTTTACAAATATTAGCCAATCCTTATCATATTCCCCTGAAGTAGGGATTGAAGTTCTTAGCTTTAATGAAAGGAAAAAGGAGCCAAAAGAGTGAAGTTTCTAGTACAAGGACAACGGAATCCAATCGAGGCCATGTTACAGAAGGATGATCTTGCAGTGAGAAGGTTCAAGGACATTTTTTTAAAGGGACAAGAAGGTAGTTGTTCTACAGTTGATAACTGAAAAAAAAAACCTAAGTAATTTGTTCCAAAGTTAGCAATCTCCTAGCAAATCAAAGAAATACTGTTCTAACTAAAGAAATAAACCTTTTTTTCCTTAGTTTTAATATTAAGCAACCCTTAAAGTTTTTACAAGATCACAAAAATAGAGCTTTGGCAGACAACTTCCACAAAATTCAGCTACGCTTAGGTCTGTTCACTTTTGCTGATCAAAAGAATGTCTCCAAACACTGCTCAGTCATTTGACATTCAGCTTTTTTTTTTTTAATTAAACAAATGCTTTATTAACTTCTGTTTTACATCATTCATTTCCACCAGATTATGAGTTACATTTTTCTCCCATTTTTTCTCTACCCACCACCCCAGAATAGCAGTCCCACCAGATATCCCCTCATCCAATCTGCTCTCTCCCATATCTTCTCCCATACCCCCTTCGACTTTGCCATTAGGGCAAGGTGAATCTCTGAGCCCCACTGCCTGGACATCTTATGAAACATTTAATTTTAAAACTTCGAATTTCAGATCCATTCCCTTCCTCCCTTGTCACCCACTCCCTCTGAGAAGATAAGCAATTCAGTATGTGTTGTACATGTATAGCTATGCACAACATTACCATAGTAGATATATTGTAAAAGACTGCTTATATTTCCCTCCCACCCATCTCACCTCCCACCTGGTCCATTCCCTACTTTGATCCTGTCCCTCTTTGATAGTGGGTACTTCCAACCTCCCCTCCCCCCAGAATGCCCTCCCCTCCACCATCCCCTCTCTCATCCCCCTTTCCCCTACTCAGGAGAGTGAGTGAGGGTAAGATATTCCATTTAGTATGTATGTGATTCTCTCCTTGAGCCAACTTCAATGAGAATATGCTTTTGCCTTTTTGCCTTCCTGTTCTTCCCCTCCCCTGCAACTACTTCCCCTTGCCTCTTCTACATGAGATAACCTGTCTCTCTCCATCTCCTCTTGCTAGTTTCCTCTCTCACCTCTTGACTTCACCCCTTAAGAATCATCCCTTCCTTGGGGCGGCTAGGTGGTGCAGTGAGCAGAGCACCGGTCCCAGAGCCAGAAGGACCTGAGCTCGGATCCGGCCCCAGACACCCAACACACAAACAAAAACCCAACCTTGTGACCCCGGGCAAGTCACCCAACCCCAACTGCCCTCCAAAAAAAAAAAAAAAGGATCATCCCTTCCCATCAAATTCAACCTGTGCCCTCTATCCATGTATACCTGTGAACATATGCCATGTACCCTTCTTCAATTATTTTCGTAATGAGAAAGGTTTCATCAAACACAGTTATTGTTTTTCCATGTAGGAATGTAAATAGTCCAACTCTGATAAGTTCCTTTTGATTTCTTTTCCTTGATTACCTTCTCAAGCATCTAGTCTGAATGTCAAATTTTCTATTCAACTCTGGTTTTTTCATCAAGAATTCTCGAAAGTCCTCTATTCCACTGAATGACTGTATTTTCCCCTGAAACAAGACACTCAGTTTTGCTGGGTAGGTGACCCTTGGCTTCAATCCCAGCTCTTTTGACCTCTGGAATATCATATTCCATGCCCTTCAATCCCCCAGTGTAGAAGCTGCCAGGTCCTGGGCTATTCTGATTGTGTTTCCACAATATTGAAATTGTTTCTTCCTGGCTGCTTGTAGTATTTTATCCTTGATCTGGGAGTTCTGGAGCCTGGCTATAATATTCCTAGGAGTTTTCTTTTTGGGATCTTTTTCAGGAGGCGATCAGTGGATTCTTTCAACCTCTATTTCCCCCACTGGGTCTAAAACATCAGGGCAATTTTCCTTGAGAATTTCTTTAAGGATGATTTCTAGGTTCTTTCTTTGATCATGGCTTTCAGGTAGTCCAATAACTTTTAAATTATCTCTCCTGGATCTATTTTCCAGGTCAATGGTTTTTCCCATGAGATATTTCACATTGCCTTCTATTCTTTCATTTGTTTGGATCTGTTTAACAGTATCTTGATTTCTCATAAAGTCACTAGCTTCCATTTGCTCCAGTCTAACTCTGAAGGAATGAATCTCCTCAGTGAGCTTTTGAGATTCTTTTTCCATCTGGCAAATTCGACTTTTTAAGGCATTCTTCTCCTCATTGCCTTTCTGAGCCTCTTTTGCCATTTGAGTTAGTCTATTTTTTAAGGTGTTATTTTCCTCAGTCAGGCTGTTGACTGTCATTTCATACTTTTCTTGCATCTTTTTCATTTCTCTTCCCAAATTTTCCCCACTTCTCTTATCTGCTTCTTAAGGTCCTCTATGGCCTGTAGCCAGCTTGTATTTTCATTTGGGGCTTTTGGTGCAGGAGTTCTGACCTCACAGTCCTCCTCCATGCTTTGAGCCTCTTTGCCCCTAAAATAGGAGTCCAATGTTGAACTTTTCTGTTTATTTTGTTTCATTTGCCTAGGCATATTGCCACTTAATTACTTGATTTTTGGGCTTGTTGCCACAGTAGGACTCTGCCACCAGACAGGGGAGCTTCCGCCCAAACATGGGGTCTTCACAACTTCCGCCAGTTGGGTGGCCTCTGTAAAGCCTCCACCCACTCTGGCAAGTTGGATACCCACCCCAAACTTCCCCCCCAGACCACAATCCAGATCCAGGCAGTTTAAAGCAAGAGCGATTAACCCCCAGACTGATTGCTGGATCTCCCTACAGTTCTCAGACCAGGAGCTAGAACCACGACTGATGCTGCAAAATGGCTTCTGTGCCTCATTTCTTCAGCAGCTTTTCGCCCCCAGGGGAGGAAGTCATGCGTTCCCCAAATACTGGTGTCAAAGTCCATAGGGCACTAACCTCTCACTTTGTCCTAGGCATATCTGTGCTGATAATTCTGGAATCGCCACAATTGCTGGTGTTCTGGGGTCCCTCCAGCCAGCTGAAGGCCCAGCCGCCCTGGGGCCAAAACTTCAGACCTGGGCTCTGTGCGCTGTGCTGCCTGCTCTCAGAGTGCTGTGCTGCCTGCTCTCAGAGCGCTTCGATGGCTGCTCCCTGCAGGGCTGCTGGGCTGTCCTCAGCAGGAGGTTAGCTTCTCTGTGCCGTTCTGTGGGTGCTGTGGCTCCAGCAGTTGTTCAGAGCCCCCTTTCCCATTGTTTGAAATTTGTGTGGGGCAGAGCACATTGAAAATGCTGTTTCTACTCCCTCAGCTTTTTTTTTTATGTTTAAAAAAGTTTAACTAATTTCTTTATGGAATTTAAGGCAAATTCCATTACATAAACTAATGGTAATCTGAGAAGAGCCTATCAAAGACTGCTTCCACAGAAAAAGAAGGGTCAGGCTAGTAAAGAAGCATTTTCTCCATATCTGTTGTCTCAGTTCAGACCTGCTTTGCTGCTGAGCCTGCCCTCCCCCTCCTTTTGCATTAGGCAATGATTCTCCTAAGACACCCCAGCAGAAGCTTTCCACGCTCATGTCAGGCTCATCACCACACACTGTTATGTAAGGAATCCAATTAAGCAGGACTGAAAAGTTGGGACATTAGAGACCTCATGTAGGAGCACATGTTAGGGGACAGATCAGAGAACTACATCGGAAGTTAACAGGCCTATGGCTGAAACAGAATATTGTCAAATTCTTATGACTTTAGGCAAGTCATTTATCTTGTCCTGTGTAAAGTGGAGATGATGCCAACTGCTTGAGGGGTATATAACTTCCCCTCCGTGAGAGCTACTTTAGAGTGCCTTTACTCCCTCTGGCTATAAACCGTCTCCTACACTCCAGTCCCCACATCAGGGCTCTTACACCTGCATACAAGTAGCTCCATGTTCCATCAACATCTTAAAATCAATATGTCCAAAACAGAACTCGTCATCTTTCCTCCTCCAGATTTCCCTATTTCTGTTTAGCGCATCATCATCCTTCCAGACACCCTGGCTGGGAGACAGGTTAAGAACCTCTGTCATCCCAGACTCTAGACACTCCTTCACCCTTCATAAGCAATCAGTTACCAGATCTTATCAATTCTACCTCGCCAACACCTGTTGCCTTGTTTTCATTTGCAAAGTCACCACCTTATGCCAGACCTGGACTATTGCAATAGCTTCCGGCTCCCAGTCCCTTCTCACCCAAATCTGTCCTCCGAACACAATTACCAAGATCACCTCATAATGCAAACATCTGACCATGGTCTGTTTTGCTCAAAAACCCTCAATGGTTTCCTAGTTCCTTTAGGGTAAAATACAAGCTCAGCTGGGCACATCAGGGTTTTCACTATTTTGCTCCAACATGCTTTCCCAGAATCCTTTCCTGTTCCTTCCCTTCCCTTCCTCTGGGCTCTAGCCTGACCGGGAGCAGTCCTGCACTCACTTCTCCACCCCCTTCTTGGGCCTTCCTCCAGGCCTGCAGTGGGCTCTCTTCTCACCTCTGCTGCTCAGAGGCCTCAGATCATATCCAGGCTAAGCTCAGGGGCGATATCATCTCTGAAAACCTTCCTGATTCCTTCTCATTCTTGGTACTCTCAAACCCTCCCTCAGAGCATCTTGAATTCACTTGTCTCTATAGACTTTTCTATGTTTCCCCTCACTCAGCAGAATGTTAGCTCTGGGCACTATCTCCTATCACTCTATCTCGAACACAGCATGTGCTTAGTAAATGCTTGCTGAATTGGATTGAAAGGTATATATTCAGAGACTATTAGATTCTTGCTTGGAAACCTGCCTCAGGACCCTTCCAAGAACTTGTGTGCTCCCAGTTAAAAATATGCTCAAAATTCATAGGAATATCAAAAAGAACATGGACTGTATTATAGCTCTTTACATGTCTCACTATACCTCTGTCTACATAAGCAAAAAGAAAATTTGTATAGAAATGCTTTCTTAAAGATGACAAAAAATGATAATAGCCATTGTTGGTGGGATTACAGAGAACAGGCACACTAATGCATTGTTGATAGAGCTGTGAATTAATAAAAACTGTTTTGGAAAGCAATTTGGGATTATATAAACAAAGTGGCTAAAATGTCTACACCCTTTGATCTAGTAGTGATTCTACTAGGCATATACCCCAAGAGTGTAATTGATAAAAAAAAAAAAAGCCCTCATGTGCACCAAAATATTTCTAGCAGCACTATTTGTGGTAGCAAAGAATTGGAAACATCATGGATAACCATCAGTTTGGGAACTGAAAACGAATTGTGATAAATGAATATAATGGTATATTACTGTTCTGTAAGGAATGATAAATGTAATGAATACAGAGAAGCAAAGAAAGAATTAACATGAATTGATGCAGAGTGAAATGAACAGAACCCAGAAAACAATAAAAGACAATAACTACAACATTGTAAATGAAAAGAACAACTACCATAAAATAATCAAAAATGAATGTTGCAAAATTACAGAGAACAAGCTTGGTCCCAAAGAGGAGATGTGAGAAGACAATTCCCCTCACTCCTTTGTAGAGATGGAAGGTCCATAGGTGTGGACACTACAGATTCTGTCAGATTTTTTCAATATCTTGATCCAATTTGCTGATATTTTTATTTCTTCCCTTCCTTTTAAAATGTCTCTGTTGTATGGGACAGCTCTCAAGGAAGGGAATAGGGGGAAGGATACAGGGGAAAATTCAGGTGATATAAAAACAATGGATAGCAATAAAAATTTATTTCAAAAAAGAATTAAAAAGCTTGCTTACCAATGGTGATGGGTAGTAAGAACAGTGGTGAGTTTCACTCCATGTTTTTTTACTGTTTCTATAACCTACAACCAAACACAGGGAAAAACAGAGATCATAACTCCAGTTACTTTCCATCTCTAGACTTCATTGATGAACCATGAAAAGGAAGTACAAAATATCTTCTTCATATTCTTCCTTGGTCTCTTATCTAGTTATAAAGTCTAACTTAAAACTCTTTTTTTTCATAAATTTTTTTAAGCCTTATAATGGTATTTAAGATTCATTCTCATTTATTTCAGTCATATGCACAAAAATGACTGGTCATAAAGGTATTTTGATATCAACCACGTGTGGAAATTGGAAAAATACTATTTAGTCATGAAGGAATAACAAAAGGGAGGTACTGTGATTAAACTCTGCATTTACCTAGAGTTCTGCACCCAGTGAGGTTATACAATGAAGTTAAAAAGAACCAAAAGCTGAAGCTGTCTCTAGAAGAATTTCTGAAGCTGTCTCTAGAAGAATTCCTCACACAAAGGACATTCTTGATTACCTTCTGGGGTTGTACCGGATCGACAATAGCTGCTTCCTTGGTATCTTCATCAATGATGAGGTACATGTAGTTATCAGTTAGGGCTGGCAGTAACTCAATCTTCATGATGCCGTGTTCAGTTATCTGACACTTTCTGTAGTCAGTGTGTTGATAAACAGCTCCCAGAAGGGCTGAACCTTAAGATGTAAATAATACAAATGCAGGTCAATGGCAGAACTTTATTATGACTGAACTCAAACACAAATTCTTCAAGCCCCAAGGCCTCATAAATCTTAAAGAAAAAAAGTAGGGAAGATGCTCCTTTGGCCTGACACATTCAACTTCTGTTTTTTTTTCTGAGGGTTTCTTTTGTAAAGAAGAGAAATCTTCATCTGACCTATATTTATTACCAAATCACTGAAGACAGGAAAAATAATCCATCTGAATGAGGATTAAATTAGATGAAAACCTGCCCTTTAATATCACTTATTAAGAATAAAAATGCAAAAACAAATCCAGAGTTTAAAAGGAAAAAAAACCCCACCAAATGTAGAGAATAAGTGAGACACAATTCAAAAAATGTTCCAATGTGGTTACTGCTAACTCTAGAGAAAAGCGGAGACTCAAAACCCAGAAAATATCTCCAAAGTCCATTTACGCCATATGTTTAATCTCTACCACCATACCATCAAAGTAGTTAGTAGTTTAGATAAGGAAAGAAGGAATCCTCCAAACTAAAATAAAGATTCTCAAAATTCTTTCCGGAACAAGTATTTTAAAAATGTAAAATATGTCAAATCCCACTGATATATGGTCAGTCCTGGGGTTAAAGTTGGCTGGGGGGGGGGGGGGGTAGGTGGCACAATGAATAGAGCACCATCCCTGGAGTCAGGAGGACCTGAGTTCAAATCCAGCCTCAGACACTTAACACAAAAACTAGCCGTGTGACCTTGGGCAAGTCACTTAACCCTGATTGCCCTCCAAAAAGCAAAAATAAATAAATAAATAGATAAATAAGTAAATGAATAAATAAATAAATTAAGTTGGCTGACAGGGCAGGTGCCTCATGGGGGAGCTTGCAGTTCGAATGATGGGTGGCAAGCAAGAGAGTGACACCTGAGAGAGGAGCTACAAAGTGGGGCCTCATCCATTTGAGGATCTTCACAGATCATACTCCTTGGGAGCACTATGTAAAAATCATTTACTTCAATGCTTCTTCATATGGATATCCGGGAAACAAAAAATTGGAGCTTTAATGATTAAACAACACATACCAACTCTGATTCTCCCTTTTCTTTGCCTCATGCTCAGCAAAATGCATAAATATTTTTAAAATTCTGAGCTCATCTTAAACAGTACCCTACTTAAGCCTCAATACAAACCTTCTTCATGCCCTGTTCAATTTTTTTAACTCTTTCTGAAGTCAGTGTGTTGACAAATACTGACAAGACCACACTAGGATGAAAAAGTCAGTTAGACCTGGCAAGCGCTTTACTCCCAGGGAAGGAAGGGGCACAGTAAAAGATTAAATAGATACTAACTAGAACTCCTTAGACTTAAACCATCTGCCTTAAAAGATCTCTAGGTTCTCATCTCCATTTAAACTTCATTTACTCACACCACACAAATAACTTGTTTCCCTTGATTTCTTCCTCCGCCACTCCAAACCTCTGGTCCCCAGTGGAACAGTTTGTATACTTCCCATTATGACTAAGACTAATCCCTGAGGAATGCAATATTTTTGACAACTGGGTCAGAGATCTTTTCTATTCCACCCAAAATGAACATCTTAAGTAAAGTCAAGTCCATTTCAAAGGAAGCAATTTATTTATCTAACTCAATCAAAAATCCTACTTCATTTCTCTACAAAGAGAACTACTGCTTAGCATTGCTTGAGAAAGACCACAGTCAGTAAATTTCAGACCTTCGAATACATCTAATAAGGTCCAGGTCATATGCATACTAAAGCCCTGACTTTGATAAGCGTCCTTGAGGAAGAGAAGGAAGTATAGTCTGCAGGAAACTTTGTAAGAAGGGTGTTTTCCCCATTTCAGACCTTGGGCCACACTTATCTAGGCTGAAAAATGTAAATATCCGGAGAATGAAGGCAATGTCTGCTGTATGTCCTACTAACACTCCTAGCTACTGTAGCCAAATATGAAAGTTGAGAGTCAGTGCTGGGAAATGTAACAATTTGGCCCCACAGCTGAAACTCCAGCCCTAGCCTTTCCTTCTAATTCCTTGTAAAGCATACAAAGAGAAAAGGGCAATTTCAAAACTATTAAAATAGCCTAACCATCAATGTCACACAAGATTGTGACCTAGAATGAATCTCGTGCACAATAAAAAACACCAAAATATAAAGCATGTATTGAGATTTATACATTGTAATCCCTCGATCAGAGGATCTAGGCACATAAATCATAAAAATATAAATGTTATATATATATTTAAAAAGTCCTAACTACATCAATAGAACACCCACTGCCTTCTCCGTGTATGGGATCAAAGACTTAAAGCTGGAAAGAAACCCAGGGGTGATTAAGTCTGACCTTTAATTTTAGAGATAAGAAACTAAAGCCCAAAAAGATTTGAGATTTGCCCGGGTTTACTCTACCAGGAAGTGTTAAAAGTAGGATTTGAGACCAGTCTTCTTGATTCCAATTCAGGGGCTTTATTCCACTACATCACACAACCTCTCTAGTCAATTAAAGGGATGGATGTTATGCAGTGTCCCAAAAGTCTTAGTGCAGCTTTAAGCTTTAATATTATACATGCAAGAGAAACCCTTACAGAAGCAGGTATAGGAAGAAAAAAATTAGTCTTTTCATTCATGTAGTTCTGGGTCACAAAGAAGAAACATCAGAGAAGACCTCAGTTACTATACTAGTGCATATGGAAAGGAAGAGTTCCTAAAATGGGACTTGAAACACCAGAATACTTTTTGGCCTTTTGGTAATAAATATCTCCTTATCAAATACAAGCCCTTTGGAACTCCCCTACCTTGTTGACAAGCTACTTTCAGTCATTTTTTACTTAGTATTCTGAACCCCAGTGGATTCTCCTACTGATGATCAATGATGAGGCAGATGTCCTTGATTAAAAAAAGTATGACCTCAAAACATTTCTTTGTTTCTCCCACTGTCATCTATCCCTGAGTTTCACACTGTTTTATTAATTCCAAGACATTATTATACTCCTTCAAGTAAGAGCTTCTTTTGGTATGATACTTAGAAAATCTTGTGTAAAAGCTGTGACACCCGTCATTACCACCATGCAGGGGAACCAAAGCCTTAAATGACTACCTTATTTGTAAGCACTCTCTGCACTTTGATACTACTACATTGCCACCTGTGGTGTCAGGGAGCTTGCACAACTCTCCTGATTGGGCCAATTAATCCTCTCTAGCTGGAAATGCTAGAGTGCCAGGGTTGGACTTCATTTGAGTGATCCAGGACTTCTGCTACCTATCACGGTCCCGAGCCCGGCCTCTTCCTCCTTCTCACCAGCACCTTATTTAGGGGGCAGTAAGCACCGGCTAGGCCACTCTATTCGTGCTCCTTGTCTCCTCCCTCTCCCCTTCCCCTCCCCAGCGGCCTTATTGCAAGGATCTGGAGATTACATAACCTAGTCCATCTTCTTAGTCATCGACTCATAATGGGTCGATGGAGACATTTTTATTTGAACCCCTAGCTGAACAACCGAGGACAGCAGAGGAGGCCTGACACTTTCGGGGTGCTGCTCGGGACTCCCCGGCCGTCCTCCCGGGGAGCGATCGCCCTCACATTGGGCTCGCCAGCCTGGGTCTCGGTGCCTGGGATGCCTGGGCTAGCGCGCGAGCTCCCTCCTAGCTGGGTCCCGGGCCGGGACAACACAGACATGACATCCCCTGGGCCTCCCCCAGCGGGACCGGGGACGCGTGTGGCAGGGGGCTGGGAGTGCCCTCCGCCGCCGGCGGGGAAGGAAGAGGATCTCGGCCCGAACGCACGTCCCACGGGTCCACCGTAGGGGAGCCGCGCAGAGTGCCAGCCGGTAGCACCTGTCAGGCAAGCCGGGGCCGAGGGTTAGTCCCCGAAGCTATCCGGCTTCTCCTCTCCAGGCTGGGCTGCCTCCGTTCACCTACCCACAGCGCGCTTGGCCCAGGTGGCTCCCAGGACAGAGAGGCTCCGGCGGCCCAGGTGCCCCAAACCCCAGACCATGTTCCGGAGGGAAGAGGAGCGGGACGCTCTGAGAGGCCGAGCCCTGACACCGCGTTCTCGTCATCGATGAGCCTCAGCCAATCCCCTCTGGCCTCCTCGCCACGCGCCAGCCGCTCCCTCCGCCCCGACCCGCGGCCGCAGCCAATCAGGGCGCGGCTGCCGGGCTCCGGCCCCCAGCTCCCCCTCCGCTCGCCCCTCCCCCCAATACCGGCCGCCTAGAAGTGTCGTTGTAGTTGCGGGGTCGCCGGGGACCCCTGAGAACCGGCGGCTGGGGGAACTAGGAGATAAGAGGCTGGCGTGGGACTGCGTCCTCCTCCCTCCAAAGCAGCACGGCCCTCACAGGAAGGCAGCGCCACAGCGACCTTCCCGAACTGCGGTCACCTGGAGCAGGGTTCAGCTACTCCCAGCCCCCAGCGGAGGGGGGAGGAAAGTCGAGAGCAGTCTATGGTGTCTCCTTTCGATGATGGAACGGAGAGTTCCGAGAAAGTTTGGCTCCGTTGGGTAGCCGTAGGCGTCAGGTGACTGCCCTTGGGCAGAGTCCACGTGATATGGTGACATCTAGGTTGGCTCGCTCCGGACTTCTAGACATGGCTGCTACACGTCAGTTACCCCGGTTTTGGGAATGGGGCAAAAACATTGTCTGTGTGGGAAGGAACTACGCGGATCACGTTAAGGAGATGAAAAGCGCCGTCCTGAGCGAGCCAGTGATCTTCCTGAAACCTTCCACTGCTTATGCCCCGGAGGGCGCCCCGATCCTCATGCCCCCTTACAGTCGCAACCTGCACCATGAGCTGGAGCTGGCGGTGGTGATGGGGAAGCAGGCCTGCGCCGTGTCCGAGGCCGAGGCTATGGACTTCGTGGGTGGCTACGCACTGTGCCTGGACATGACTGCCAGGGATGTGCAGGATGAGTGCAAGAAGAAGGGGCTGCCCTGGACCTTGGCCAAGAGCTTCACGTCCTCGTGCCCAGTCAGCAAGTTCGTGCCCAAGGAGAAGATCCCGGACCCGCATAAGCTTAAGCTCTGGCTCAAGGTCAACGGCCAGCTGAGGCAGGAGGGCGAGACGTCCAACATGATATTCTCCATCCCCTACATAATCAGCTATGTCTCCAAGATAATAACATTGGAAGAAGGGGACATTATTTTGACAGGGACTCCGAAAGGAGTTGGGCCGGTTCAAGAAAATGATGAGATACAGGCTGGAATAGATGGGATTGTCAATATGAGCTTTAAGGTTGAAAAATCAAAGCATTGAGGTCATGACAATTGCTCTCAGATCTGCAAAAATCTGCCAAATCCTGATGAACTGACTCACTTTTTAATGAAGATGATACAATGAACTAAGGGGTAGTTAGCGGAGACTTAAGAAATGAGAGTAATTTGATTGATTGTGGATACCTGCTAAATGCAAACACTAATTGTCAGCAGGAACCTATGCTTTTCTGCAAGCTAAGTTACTGTTTCTAGAAAGGACTATGGAAATCTATCTTACCCTACAGGAAAGTGGGGGGGGGGAAGGGATGAGAGGAGGGGATGATGGAAGGGAGGGCAAATGGGGGAAGGAGGTAATCAGAAGCAAACACTTCTTAGGAGGGACAGGGTCAAAGGTGAGAATAGAATAAATGGTGGGTGGGATAGGATGGAGGGAAATATAGTTAGTCTTTCACAGCATGACTATTATGGAGCTGTTTTGCATGACTGCATATGTATGGCCTATATCAAATTGTTTGCCTTCTCAGTGTGGGTGGGTGGGGAGGGAGGAAGGGAGACAATGTGGAACTTAAAAGTTTTAAGAACAAATGTTAAAAATTGTTTTTACTAGGGGCGGCTAGGTGGCGCAGTGAGTAGAGCGTCGGCCCTGGAGTCAGAAGGACCCGAGTTCGGATCAGGCCTCAGACACTTAACGCACACACAAACAAAAACCTAGCCGTGTGACCTTGGGCAAGTTACTTAACCCCAATAGCCCTCCAAAAAGGAAAAAAAATTGTTTTTACGTGCAGCTGGGAAATAAGATATACAGGCAATGTCGTATAGAAATCTATCTTACCCTACAGGAAAATAGAAGGGAAAGGGATAAGAGAACTTGGGGGTGGGGAGAGGTGTTAGAAGGGAAGGCAGATTTGGGAAATCTCTAATCAGAATGTACAATGTCTTGGGATGGGGGGAGAGGAGAGATGGGGAGAAAATTTGGAACTCAAAATTTTGTGGAAGTGAATGTTGAAAACTAAAAATGAATTGATAAAAAAAATAAATAATACACTGGAAAAAAAAAGAAATTAAATATAGGTTACACATGTGCAGTTATGTAAAGTGTTTCCATATTAGTTGCTTTGTACAAGAAGACTTGAATTTAAAAAGTGAAAGAGGGGGCGGCTAGGTGGCGCAGTGAGTAGGAGTCGGCCTCGGACACTTAACGCACACAAACAAAAACCTAGCCATGTGACCTTGGGCAAGTTACTTAACCCCAATTGCCCTCAAAAAAAAAAGAGTGAAAGAAAGTAAGAAAAAAGGACTAAGATTTTCTTCTGTGTGGATCATTCTGGGATTTCTGCTCCACAAAGGCATTAAAATATAGAAGATTCTGGGGATTATACTTCAAATAGATCTGTGTATGTGTTTCTAAAAGTAGCCATTAATTGATGATTTTTAGAGCTGTGAAAGGATCTGAAGGATCATCCAACCAACCATTAATCTCCTACCTTTTTTTTTTTTTTTTTTTTTTGCTTTTTGGAGGGCAATTGGGGTTAAGTAACTTGCCCAAAGTCACTCGGCTAGGTTTTTGTTAGTGTCTGAGGCTGGAACCGAACTCAGTTCTGACTCCAGGGCTGGCACTCTACTCACTGCGCCTACCTTCTTATTCTTAATTTGACTTGATTTGTTGAAGTGCCTTTTGAGATTGGTATTTTTTTTTGTGAGGACAATGTTGACACTAATGCCATAAAAAACCGATTGTGCTGTGTCAGCCATCCATACTTCCTTCTTGAAGTGACCTTGTGATCAATTGAATGAATTAGGGGTTGCAACAGAACTTTTATGAGTATCAACTTTTTCATATCGGCTTCCTTAGTATTATATTCTTAATTGCTAACTTAATAACTCAATGAGCCAGTTGTAATATCTGCCTTTCGCAACAGCAAGAGAGATGATTTGGAGAGAAACTGAAAAACTTAGAGCTACTTTGGCTGTTTCCTGTTCCATTCTCTGAATGTCTGTGGGGAAATGTACTGTGAGGGGAGATGTACAGATGACTGGGTTTTAGTTGGTAGTCCCTCATATTGAATTTTGAAGCTTTCCCAGTGTGCACAGAAAAAAATGTTTTTCATGTCCTTAAGCAGTAAAAAGCTACTTTAAGATAAAAAATCTAAAGGCTTTTATTGACTGGATGAAGACCTTAGAAATCTAGCTTGTGAGTAGTTGCTATTAAACTTTTTTTTAGTATTCCTGTGGTACTTATTAATATTTCTGAAATTGGAATGATTTTGGAGAAGTGCTATAAATCAATATTATATTAAAATATATTTTTTATTTCAAAGACTCAACTCTTTCTTGAGAAGAACCACATATGGTATTTACATGAAGACACCATCTTACATTTTATGTGTGTTTTGAGATGCAGGTCAGGCTTCCCCCTCCCCAATATATTTTTATTTATTTCATTAAATATTTATGAGGTACATTCAAAAAACTTTTTCACATGTTTTGTTTTGTTTTTTTATTTTGAGTTCCAAATTCTCCTTAACCTTTATTAAACTTGAGAAGGCAGGCAGTTTGATATAGATCATACATGTGAAGTCATGCAAAACATTTCCATATTAGCCATATTGTAAAAGAAAACACAAACCAAAACAAACAAAAAAAACCATGAAAGTTAATAAAATATGCTTCAATCTTCATTTAGACTCTTATCAGTCCTTTCTCTGGAAGTGGATAGCATTTTTCATCGTGAGTTCTTTGGAGTTGTCTTAGATCATTGTATTACTGTGAATAACAAAGTCATTCACCGTTGATCATTGTACAATATTGCTATTGCTGTGTACAATGTTATGGTTCCGCTCTCTTCACTTTGTATCAGTTTACATATGTCTCCTCAGGTTTTTCTGAAGTTATCCTACTCATCATTTCTCATAGCACAATGGTATTGCATCACAACCATATGCCACAACTCGTTCAGCCATTCCCCAATTAATGGGCATCCTCCCCATTTCCAATTCTCTGCCACAACAAAAAGAGATAACTAAGTATTTTTGTTCATATTGGTGCTCTTCCTTTCTTTGCTCTCTGGGGTACAGACCCAGTAGTGGCATTGTTGGGTCATAGGGTATGCAGAGTTTTATAGCCCTTTGGGCATAATTCCAAATTGCTCTCCAGAATGGTTAGATCAGTTCACAACTCCACCAACAGTGCATTTATGTCCCAGTTTTTCTGCATCTCCTCCAACATTTGTCATTTTCCTTTTCTGTCATATTAGCCTATATTAGCCTTTTCTGTCATATTAGCCACACACTATAGTTGGTGTGAAGTGTACCTCAGAGTTGTTTTAATTTGCATTTCTTAGTGATTTAGAATATTTTTTATGTGACTCTAGATAACTTTTTCTGAAAACTGCCTGTTCATATCCTTTGATCATTTATCAATTAGGGATGCAGGTCAGGCTTATATCTGTTTTTTAAATTAAATTTTATTATTTTCAAAGAAGCAAAAATCTTCCTTCTCCTCACTTCCTCTTAAGAAAAAAAGAAAAAGACTTACATGAACTAATGCTAAATGAAGTGAGCAGAACTATGAGAACATTGTACACAGTAACAGCAACATTGTGCAATGTCCAACTTTGATAGACTTAACTCTTCTGAGCAATGCAATGATCTCAGACAGTTCCAAAAGAGTCATGATGGAAAATGCTATCCACACCCAGAGAAAAAAACTATGGAGTCTGAATGCAGATCAAAGCATACTCTTTTCTCTCTTCTTTGTTTTATTTTTCTCTTTCTTGTGGTTTTTCCCTTTTGTTCTGATTCTTCTTTCACAACATGACTAATGTGGAAATATGTTTAATATGCGTGGACATGTATAGCCTATATCAGATTGCATG
The DNA here is from genome assembly GCA_011680675.1 of Gymnobelideus leadbeateri. Lineage (NCBI taxonomy): Eukaryota > Metazoa > Chordata > Mammalia > Diprotodontia > Petauridae > Gymnobelideus > Gymnobelideus leadbeateri. The sequence continues at coordinate 1,053,155 of WOXC01004884.1, forward strand.
CCGTCTTTGCTGTCTTGGGTGAGGAAGAAAGGGGGGAAATTTTAGAACTTAAAAATCTTATAAAAATGAATACTGCAAACTAAAAATAAATAAATTTTAAAAAGGAAAAGAAAAATCCTGTTAAAAACATGTAATCAAGTAAAACAAATTTCTGCGTTGGCCATGACCAAAAGGAGATAGGTAGATATCTTATTCTGCACTGGTGAGTCTTTCAATTCTCAATCAGGAGGTGGTTAGCATGTTTTGTCAGTAGTCTTTGGGAATCATGGTTTATCATCACACTGATCAGAGTTTCTAAGCCTTTCAACATTGTTGTCTTTCCAATTTTGTTTTCATTGTGTAAATTGCTCTCCCGATTCTTTTCACTTCATTCTGTATCAGTTCATACAAGTCTTCCCAATTTTCTCTGAGACCATCCCTTTCATCATTCTTGTAGCACAATAATATTCCATCACATTTCTATATTGTACTTTGTTCAGCCATTCCCCACTTGATGAGAATCACTCTCTCAGATTCTAATTCTTTGCCGCTTCATAAAGAACTCTTAAGTATTTTTATAGATCCTTAGAGTTTGTTTTCCTTAGTTCTAATTCCTCCCTCAATGTGTCTCCCTCCTCTCCTTTCCCTCCTATTTCCCTGTTCAGTGAAATGTATTTCTGTACCTAGATGTGAATGTGTTTATTCTTTCCTCTGACCAATTCAGATGAGAGACCAGTGTCAGTCACTACTTCTACCACTTCTTCCTCATCTATATGCACTTCTATTTGTGTACCCTTATGTGAGATAATTTCCTCATTGTCCAGTCATTAAGTCGTGTCTGACTCTTCATCAGGAATCTTAATCTTCATGACCCTCTGGACCATAGTATATCAGTACTGTCCATAAGATTTTCTTGGCATTGGTTTGCCATTTCCTTTTCCAGTGGATTAAGGCAAATAGGCTAAGTGACTTGCTCAGGGTCATATAGCTACTAAATATCTGAGGCTGGATTTGAACTCAGGTCTTCCTGACTCCACACCCATAGCTGTATCTATTGAACTATCTAGTTACCTCAAGATAATTTCCTAGCCTTTCTTTACTTTTCTCCCCTAATGTATTTCTCTTTCTTTTTCCATTCTTTTAAGATCATCAAGACAACAATTTTCCTCTTTATAGTGGTGGCAGCTACATCATGTGTTATCTTAAGACTTACTCTTCAGTAATTGAATTGTGTCTTTCTGGCTGCTTGTGATATTTTTCTTTTGACCTGAAAGCTCTGGATTTGGGCTATAATATTCCTGGAAGATTTCATTTTGGTATTTCTTTCAGAAAGTAACCAATACATTCTTTATATTTCTATTTTCCCCTCTTGTTCTAAGAGATCTAGACAGTTTTAAGATTTCTTTTTTATTTTTTAATTTTTTTTGCTTTTTGGAAGGCAATTGGGGTTAAGTAACTTGCCCAAGGTCACAAGGCCAGGTTTTTGTTTGTGTGTAAGTGTCTGAGGCCGGATCCGAACTCAGGTCCTTCTGACTCCAAGGCCAGCACTCTACCCACTGCACCACCTAGCCGCCCCAATTTTAAGATTTCTTGAAATATGATGCCTAGGCTCAATTTTTTTTTTAATTTATTGCTTTCAGGAATCTTAATTTTTTTCTTCTTGAACTGCTCCCAGGCCTTCCCTGGAAGACCACTTCTATAATCCATGAAGATGATAGGTTTCAGAGGGGTCACATTTATCATCTCCCAGTATTCAGAGGTAAGCAGTTTATCCTTGTTTAGCCCCCATGATTGCTCATTCATGTTTATCTTTTTAATCTTTCTCTTAACTCCTGTGTTTGAACTTCAAACTTTTTACTCAGCTCTGTTATTTTCATCAGAAATGCTTGGAAGTCTTCCTTTTCATTCAAGATGTTTTTTTCTCCCACATAATTATCCTCAGGGTTGGGGTTGTTTTGTGAGTGTGGTTGTTGTTATTCTTGGCTGTAAGCCTTGATTAATTGTGGCAGAATAATTAATTGGGGTAGTGTCTTCCTGGTTTCAGTTTGGTCCATTCTAATCTTCAGGCAGTTTGTTGCTTGGGCAAGGTTTTTCATCTCTTGTGCTAAACTCCTAATTCTCTTTCCAATTCTTTCTTCTCTATCTCTCATCTCTTTTCCAATTTTTTTCCTCTAGCACTTTCATTCTATTAATTTAATAAAATTAACTTAAAACAATAACAACAAAACTCTTTCACTTCTTTTTTTTTTTTTTTTTTTGCTTTTGGAGGGCAATTGGGGTTAAGTAACTTGCCCAAGGTCACACGGCTAGGTTTTTGTTTGTGTGTGCGTTAAGTGTCTGAGGCGGGATCCGAACTCAGGTCCTTCTGACTCCGGGGCCGACGCTCTACTCACTGCGCCACCTAGCCACCCCTTCTTTCATTTCTTTTGGTAATTCCAGTTGAATTTGTCTCCAGGCTGTGTTTCTATTTGAGGATTTGCTAGTAAATATTTTGGATTAATTCTCTTCTTTTGGGTTTGTGTCTTGAGCATCCCTATAACTATATTAACTTTTTGTGATATAATTATTTTTTTGTTGTTGTTTGCTCATTATTTCAGCATACTTTTTTACTTCAGGCTTGATGTTAGGACCAGGCTCTGTGCATTTCTGGAGGGAAGATCTGGGCTGGCCATGCTGTTTCTTTTCTTGGGTGTTATGTTATTCCAGGTTCTCAGAAATAGTTCATGCAGGGAATTGCAAGTTTTCAGTGATTCCAAAGTAGTCTGACCATGACAAAGACTGATAACTGGTTTGAGCTCTGCAATGTTCTGACCTTGGATGGTTCTGAGCAACAGTAGGCTGCTGCTGGACTCAGATATTATCAGCCTGCCTTGGTTATTTCTCTGCAGAAACTGGAACTGAGATCCTACTCTGCTCCCAGGGTCAAGGCCACTCACCACTGCTGCTTAATTCTGGATTTGCTTCTTGCTGAGTACACAGGATAGGACTGCTTCTTACCTTGGCAAGCCCCTCTTGGCTGCAGGTTCTGTTCTCATTCCTCCCTGGATCTGTGACTTAGTAGTGAGCAACAAAGCTGCCAGGTGGCACCTGTTCCCACCCCTTGTAGGAGTTCGGAATAAGTCTGGGACCTCTTCCTGCCCTCGTGCATAAACTTTTTCCCTGCTAGAGTATCCTGACCTTGGTGCTCCTGGCCACACCCTGTGCCCTATGTCTCTAAACTCCTCTGCCTGTCAACTTATGTTGTGCTAGATTGGAAAAATGATTTTTTCCCTTGGATTTCCCCATCAGTATTTGATCATGGACCCTATCCCACTACTGATTGTCACGGGAGCTCTGACCTGCTCCATGTCTGAACTTCTCCTTAGGAAGCCTGGTAGCCTCTCTGCTCCATATTAGTGCCAGACTTAGTGCAGACACCAGATCAATTTAGCACACTGCATCTCAGCATTTCTGAGCCCAAACAATCCACCAACCTCAGGCTCCCCAAAATTGATCTTAAATAATAAATCTTGCCATGTCACAACACTACTCAAGGAGTTTCAATGGCTCTCTTTTGGCTCTGGAATAAAATACAAACTACTTGACATTTATAAACCTTTTACAATCTGAGTGAAGCCTACCTTTTAAAGACTAATTTCATATTGTTCCCTTTTTTAGGCATTCTACATTTGAGCAAAATTGACTTACTTGCTGTTCCCAGTAGCCAACTTTGATTTCCTGTCTCCATTCTTTTGTACAGGCCAGTTCCATTTCTGGAAGTCTACCTCATGAAACTCCTAACTTCCATCAAGACTTAGTCGTCATGCTACCTCCTTCACAAAACTTTTCCTGAACCTCCCCTCAGATATTAATGACCTTACTTCATGCAAATTACTTTGCAAGAAATGTGATACCCATTATGCATATGAAGTCATACAAAATATATTTCCGCATTAGCCAGAACAAAAAGGTTTTAAAAGAATAAAAACAAACTAAAAACTACCACCTATAAAGTGTTTAAAATCATTAATAACTAGAGAAATGCAAAATATGAGTTGTTTCTGCTTTAACTTGATAGATGGCTTCCTCGTAATCACCATGCTAGCTCTTCTTGTTGTGGCAAAGAATTAGAAATTGAGGATATATCCATCAACTGGGGAACAGCTGAGCAAAGAATTAGAAATTGAGGGTATATCCATCAATTGGGGAACGGCTGAACAAGTTGTGGCATATGGTGGTAATGGAATACTATTGTGCTATAAGAAATGACGAGCAGGATGATTTTAGAAAAACCTGTAAAGATTTACACTAACTAATGCAAAGTGAAGTGAGTAGAGCCAGGAGAACATTATACACAATAACAGCAATAGTGTATGATGATCAACTGTGAATGATTTAGCTATTCTCAGCAATACAGTAATCTAAAATAATCCCAAAGGACCCATGAAGAACAGTGTTATCTACTTCCAGAGAAAGAACTGTGAGGTACTCTGAATGTAGATGAAAACACACAGCTTTTTACTTTATTATTTTCACAGGTTTTTTTTATCTGTGTTTTCTTTCACAACATGACTAGTATGGAAATATGTTTTGCATGATTGCACATATATAATCTATGTCAAATTGCTTACTATGTCCTGGAAGAAAGAAGGAAAAGTGAGAGGGAGAGTATAATTAGGAAAAATTATATGTGTGTATAAACTTTACATAAATTGGAAAAAATACTATTTTAAAAACAAACAAATGAAAAACCCAAAAGATATATATGTGTGTGTGTGTGTGTGTGTATGTGTGTATATATCTTTTGGGTTTTTTTTGTTTGTGTATATATATATATTCTTTATATATGTTTATATACATATATATATTCTTTTTTTTGAGACATGACTATTGTTATGATTTTGTCTTGTTTAGCTATATTTATTTGTTACAAGGGAATGTTCTGTTCAGGAATATTCCCAATTTTTGGGAAGTGACAATGATGAAAAAATAGAAAATATCCATAAACACTGGAAAAGAAAAAGTATAGAACAGAAGATTTATGGGAAATAGGAATAAGGAAGAGACAAAGAAAAGTACAGTTTGAAGCACAAAGTGTGGGAAGGGAAATAATATGACAGAAGACTGGAAAGGAAGACCAATGCTAGATTGTGGAGGATGTGTAGGACCTTTTCCTGGCAAAGAAATCTGACCTTACATGATAAGTATTAGGAACCTGTCACTCATTAAAGATTTCTGATCTGAGAAATAATAATTATATGACCATATCTACACATTTAAAAAAAGATTATTCTACTAGTGATACAAAGAATGGATTAAAAGAGAGCAAGAGTGGGAAGGGAAAGACTTGTTAAGAAGCAATTGTAATCATAATCCAGGGAGATGGTAGTGAAGGTTTCTATACCATAGTAGTGGTAGAAAAGGGAGCAGATTCTAACATTAAATGGACAAAATCAGTTAACTGATTTGCTATCAGAGAAAAGGAACTATGAAGAAATAACCCAAAGGTTTTGAGATGGGTGATTAAACTACAGATTAAGTTCAATAAGTAAATTGGATAAAGCCAAAATTAAAATGGAATACTTTAAGATGTCATTTCCATTGTTGTTAATCCTTTCCAATGTTGTTAATCATATATCAAGGCTAGATAAAAGTATATTAAAATATTTATTGAACTTAATATGGCTATCAGACACCAAACTGGAATGCTTATTAAAATAATTTAAGGAAGATTATTTTACTGAAAATTTTGGCTAAGGAAAAGTACTACTAGAAGGTTAGGCAAAGTTCAAGTTAACAACCTGTTTTATCTCAAGAAGTATTAAAAGTAGTAGAGCAATATATGATAGGAGATTGGGATAGCAATATAGAAATCCTAGTACAAATAGAGACAGGAGGAATGGTAGCCCTAAAGATGAGGAAAATTTAAGAATAGTGCTTTCAGTTCTAAGAATGAATTTATATCTGAGTTTTAAGTATCCATCCATTTGCAATCTTTAACTTATTAACAGAATAGCAGTCTTGTAAAAGACCATGTACCAGTAAATTCATTTTGAAATCGTATCTAGACTTTGCAGTGCTAATTCTTCTCAGTCCTGTGGAGTCATGTATCACAGGTTCAAACAGAAAGATCTTTGACCTTTCAATGAAAGGCTTATAAAGTTTTCAATCTTAAATGCAAATCCCTAGCATAATGCAGAGGAGGGTGCTGGATACATAATAAGATGACCTGGCTTTGGATTCTGGATCTACCACTTGGAACCTGTTAAATTAGGGCCATTCATAATGTAGCTAAGGCCTTTCTGAATTCCTACATTTGGCATAAAAGACTTTTCCAGATGAGTGATTATGTGGTAACTCAAAGTACAAACCAGGGAAAAGGCAAAGGAAGAAATCCACATGTAAGACTTGTCTAAAAGAGATTTATTAAAAGATTCTGTACAACCACCTGAAGTTTAAGGCAGACAGGAGATAAGAATAAAATATTACAGTCCTGAAAATCTGTGTCAAGATTGAGGTGATGGTATATAGCAGGTGCAAAAATGGAATCTCAATGGATTGTTGGTTTTTTTTTTCCAAAGAAAAAGTTCCCTCTTTGCCATATGTTAGAAATGCTTCATGAGTTCCAGGATAGTGAATGATGAGGAGGAGCAAGGTGCTATCTCTTACCTCTGCTTCCAAATCTATACTTAAAGATCTTTGATTGATAATTGGAATAATTGGTTGAAAGGGATGAGAATTTGGGACTGAAATGTTTCCCATTTACTAGTTTAACAAGGGGGTGGATGTGAAGTAATTTCCCAATTGATAAATGATCAAAAGATATAAAGTCAGTTTTTAGATAAAGTAATCAAAACTATCTCTAACCAGATGAAAAAAATATTTTAAATCACTATTGATTAGAGAACTTAAAATTAAAACAGTTCTGAAGTACTGCTTCACACCTATTAAATGGCTAATAGGACAGAAAAGGAAAATGACAAATGTTGGAGGGAATGTGGAAAAATTGAGACATTAGTGCATTGTTGGTGGATCTATGAACTGATTCAGCCATTCTGTAGAGTAAGTTGGAACTATGCCCAAAAGGCTACAAAACATGCAAACCTTTTGACCTAGCAATACTGCTTCTAGGTCTGTATCCCAAAAAGATAAAAAACAAAAAAGGATGGGGCGGCTTGGTGGCACAGTGAATAGAGCACTGGCCCTGAAGTAAGAAGGACCTGGGTTCGGATCCGGCCTCAGACACTTAACACAAAAAATAGCCGTGTGACCTTGGGCAAGTCATTTAATCCCAATTTGCCTTCCAAAAAAGGGCGGGGGGGGGGAAATAGGACATATATGTGCAAAAAGATTTATAGCAGCTCTTTTCTGGTGGCAAAAAAAAATGGAAATTGAAGGAATGCCCATCAATTGGGAAATCGTTGTATAAGTTATGGTATATGATTGTGATGGAATACTATTGTGCTATAAGCAATGATGAGCAGGATACTCTCAGAAAAACCTGGAAAGACTTACATAAACTGAAGCAAAGTGAAATGAGCAGAACCAGGAGAACACTGTACAGAGTAATAGCAATATCGTATGATGATCAACTGTGAATGATTTAACTACTCTTAGAAATACAATAATCCAAGATAACTCTGGAGGACTTATGATGAAAAATGCTATCCATCCCCAGAGGAAGAATTGATGGTATCTGAATACAGAGCAAAGTACACTTTTTTTCTATTTCATTTTTCTTGAGGGTTTTTTTTTTGGTCTATGGTTTTTTTTTTTGTAATATGACTAATATGGAATTTTACATGACTACACATACACACACATATTCCATATCAAATTGCTTGCTTTCTCAAGAAGAGGAGTGGGGAAGGAGGGAGAGAATTTGGAATCCAAAATTTTAAAAATGAATGCTAAAAATTGTTCTTACATGTAATTGGGGGAAAATAAAATACTAAATAAATAATTAAAAAAAAAAACCAACAAGTGGCATGTGGAAGATTTTATCTAAACTGGAGAGGGAAGAATCCCATGGAGCATGAGTGGAAGCTGAGCTCCCTGGCCACTTCTGGTTACAGCACATACATAGCTTAGTGCTAAAGGATTTCTGCTTGGGGATGGCAAAGCCATCATTTTATTAGTCCCCATTATATAGAATCTCAATTGTCTTGGGGATACTTAGGCCCAGGTGGGTCTTTCCAAAGAATTCTTCTTAAATTTCTTGTCTTTTGTCGGAAGAATGGCACTGGATTTCTCAAGTGAAGATCAAAGGTTGTATAAGAGGTACTTATGGCTTTTTCCCATAAGGATAGGGATGCTAACTCAAACTCTATAGGAGAGGGAGAATGAATTTCTAATATCCACAATCTTTTGATTATTAATATGGCTATGTATAAATATAGGTATACATGGGTATATTTTTTCACAACAATAATAAATTCATTTCTGTTCCCCAAAGTGAGAAAGGCTAAGACTTGCACTTTCAAAATTCTAAGAAGCAAACATATCCCTTTAAATACAGTAAGAAAGATTATAGAAATCACAAAGCATACACTATGAAATGAATTGCTACAGTCACAGTATAAGGGGACCTACAATACTTGTGTAACCTTGGGTAAGTAAATCACTCAGGACCTCAGATTCCTCTTCTATGAAATGAGGGTATTGGACTAGGTGACCTCTATAGTCCTTCTACTTCAAAATCTATGGTTTTATGCATTCTTAGGGACTAAGACCACTCTAGAAAAAGGGAAGCAGTTCTTTAGTATGTTGGTAGAATAATCCATAACTTCCATGAGGATATAAGTTTATTTTAGCAACAATAATAACTCATACTTTATATAGAACTTTAAGATTTATAAACCATTTCCTTATAACAACCCTTTGGAGTAGTCAATACAGGTATTACTATATTAATTTTAAAGCTGAAGAAACCATCATTGTTTAGGAACTTGACTATGGTCACACAAGTAAGTAAATGGCAGAGCTGAGATCTGAATCTGTATCTTTTGACTCCAAATCCAGTGTCCTCTCCATTGTGCCATTATTGAAATGATAATTTTCTAACATGGCTTATTATTATTTGAATTTAAATTGAATCACATACCCCAAAATATAACATACTACAAAAATACAATAAAATATGGTCTGACTAATAAATCGAGTACAAGTTCTGTCTGCCAACACTAGGATTATAAAAGGTTTTCACTTACTTTACACATTCAGTCTTGATAATGAAGTGATAACTTTTGAATTACTGGCCCCCAAATGTTGACATAATTCTTACAGACTATGAGACAGTGTTGATTATAGTAGTCGATATTCCAAATTTGTGTTCTATATAATGGAACATGAGCTATGTGTTGCTGTCTATAACTGATAAACTTCTTTGGTGTAGGTATGAGAAAAACTGAGTTGAGAGGCTCATAATTTAATATCCTTGGAAATTTCTAAAACCTTTAAAGTTCCTGGGCCTACAGCACTACTCTAAACTAGTAAAACCTTTGAAGCCAATCTCCTCCCAGGTGACTCAGACTCTTAAAAGTGGATAAAGCTGTTTTGCCTTCATAGAAAGTAGATTTCCCTCCCTGCATCATTCCCCCTCCCTCCCTGCAAGGAAGCTACTCACAAACCAGTTGTACCATACTGTCCATGGACTAAGTCAACTTTCACTCTGACATTGACAATTCTCTTTCCATGTCACAGATACTATTTTTCTACTTTAGCAGGTCACATCCACTCTTCAGTGAAATAAGCTTTTAAGTTTTTCTTCTTGAAAGATAAAGGATTGAGAGGAAGATATGGAAAACACAAAGTGGCTAGGAAAAAGAACTCACACAGGAAGATGTAGGAAAGATCAATAAGGTTTATTAATCTTGATGAACATGTTTCAACTTAGTGAATATGCCCTTTGGAAGAAATATGGTTCCTAAATCATTAGATAGAATTGTAGAGAATATGAGCTCAGTGGCCACTTCTCCACAACTCTCTGTCCAATCCTCTAAAGACTGGCCTTAAAAAAAGAATGTAATCTACAGGAAGGAAACATTATAAGAATTTACCACAACAATAAGATACAATATTTGAACAAAGTACAATCTAAATATTTTTCACTTTTTAAAAAAACATATTCCTTTTTCTTTTTTTTGCTTTTTGGAGGGGTGATGGTAGGGCAATTGGGGTTAAGTGACTTGCCCAAGGCCACACAGCTAGTAAATATTAAGTGTCTGAGTCACATTTGAACTCAGGTCTTTCTGACTCCTCCCCATATTCCTTTTTCGAAGTAGTTGAAACTTCTAGTAGCTTTTCAGATTTTCAAATTTGTTACTTTTTTCCTGACAATATCCTACTGGCTTCAATAGGATCAGCAAGCTTACATGAAAGCACATTGGTTCTCAATCCACCTCTTGCCTTGGGTGATAACACAAACTGTATGGGAGAAAAAAAAAACAATAACACTTTATTCCCTTGAAGAATTGTATGGTAAATTTTGTAAGCATTAACATATATTCTCACCACAATTCAAACATAGATCCAATAGACATCAGGATCCCATTATTACATTTAAAACAACACAATTATACATAGCAATTGATAAACACCTATAATTATAATGACAAATTCTGACTCCAGAAAACAGATGAAGAAAGGTTCTTCTCCCTTTTGGTTGAAGATTTGGGGGACTTTACATGGATTGTTGTGTATATTATCACACGGGGTTGATATGTGGGTTTTGTTATATTATTTCTTTCCTTTCCTTATAAGAATAGTCTCAATGAATGGGGGGTGGAGGTTGGAGTCAGGGTAAAGTAGAAAAGACTGATATAAAAACAAAAGGCATCAATAAAACTTTTAAAAATAAAATGAAATGAAACAACATCATTCTTTTTTTTTCTTTTCGATTTTTGGAGGGGAGAGGGCAGGGCAATGGGGGTTAAGTGACTTGCCCAAGGTCACATAGCTAGTAAGGTCAGATTTGAACTCAGGTCCTCCTCTCTGTTTACTATGACACCTAACCACCCCAACAACATAATTCTTTTTTTTTTTTAACATTTATTTTTAGGAATTCTTTTGCTAATTTTTTTGTCTTTTTTTTTTTGGAGGGCAATTGGGGTTAAGTGACTTGCCCAAAGTCACACGGCTAGTAAGTGTGTCAAGTTTCTGAGGCTGTATTAGAACTGAGGTCCTCCTGACTCCAGGGCCGGTGCTTTATTCACTGCGACACCTAGCAACCCCAACAACATAATTCTTAATAAAAATGTGAACTAGATAAATACTTAGTTTATCCAAAGGATATATCTGTTACCAGCATGGTTTTGAAATTATTTAAATTTACATCTCTTTTAAAGTGCCTCAGAGTACAACCATTCGATTCAATAAACATTTAAGCACTATGCTAGATTCTAGGTATGCAAAAACAAAATTAAAAATCATCCTTTTCAAAAAGGAGTTTATATTCCACTGTTGAGATACAATATTTACATAGAAAAGTAAATACAATGAATTTAGGTGGAAAGACTTCTAAGAACTAGGGAGATAGGAAAGTTTTACTAAAGAGTGTGGAGTCTGAGAAAAGGCTTAGAGGAAACTAAGGATTCTAAGAGGTGGAAGTGAGAAGGGACTGCCTTCCAGGTTTAGGAGACCTGTCCATGCAAGGACTCAGAGGAAAGATATAAAATGAAAAATGCAGGAAACAGCAAGTAGACCAGATTCGTGACAGAAGAGGAATAATGTGAAATAATTCTAGAAAGATAGGCTGGAGCCAATGCTATGTATGAAAAGCTTTAAATGCCAAGTTGAGGAGTTTGTACTTTGTCCTAAAGACAATAGGAAGTTGCTGAACCTTTTCAGACCTGTGCTTTGGCAAGATTACTTTGGCAGCTTTGTGGAGGATGGATTGTAAAGGAGAGAGACAGGAAGCAGGGAGACAAAATTAGGAGCCTATTTCAATGGTCTAATTAAGAGGTGATGAGGGTCTGCTGGTTGCATGAGTGGAGATAGAAATAAAAGACATTATAGAGAGAATTGATAAGACTTGGCAACTGATTGCATATGGTAGTGAGAAAAAGTGAAGAGCTGAAGATGATTCTAGAATTGTGAAGCTGGGGATGGTGGTTCTCTCAACAGAAACTGGGAAATTTGGAGGAAGGGGAGAGTTTAGGCAGGAGGATAATAAATTACATTTTGAACATGTTGAGTTTGAAATGCTTTTGAAATATCCAGGTGGAAATGTTAACTAGGAAGTTGATGCTGTAGTATAGAAGCTCAAGAGAAAGATTAGTACACAAGTGAAGGTTGTTTAAGGGTAGAAAATATCCAAAAAGGGCAGCAGGGAAGGAGCTGGGAAAGATTGAAGATGTGTGTGTGTGTGTATGTGTGAGTGTGTGTGTGTGTGTGTGTGTGTGTGTGTGTGTGTGTGTGTGTGTGTGTGTGTGTGAGAGAGAGAGAGAGAGAGAGAGAGAGAGAGAGAGAGAGAGAATATTTATCAAAAGGACAAGCTCCTAGAGTTAGTCAATAAGCATCTATTAAACTCCTATTATTTGCCAAGCTGAAAATAGCTCTATCCAAATTTTTTTGGGGGAGAGAGTGCTTACTTTTGAAATAGGAACTATTTAGTTGAATTCAACATTTCTTTTTTTTTTTTTAAGCAATCGGGGTTAAGTAACTTGCTCAAGGTTACACGGCTAGTCATTATTTATGTGTGGGTGCTCATTTTCTGAGGCCTGATTTGATCTCGGGTCATCCCAACTCCGAGGCCGGCGCTCTTACTCACTGCGCCACCTAGCCGCCCTTTTTAGGGCAATTGGGGTTAAGTAACTTGCCCAAGGTCACACGGCTAGGTTTTTGTTTGTGTGGGTTAAGTGTCTGAGGCCGGATCCGAACTCAAGTCCTTCTGACTTCAGGGCTGGCGCTCTACTCACTGCGCCACCTAGCCGCCCCTGAATTCAACATTTCTTAAGCTCTGTATGCAGAACTCTTAGAAATACAAAAACAAAAATGAAACAGTTCCTGTCTCAAGGAACTTCTATCAGTATTCTTTTTTAAAAGGATATGATAGCAAGATAAAATCTATTGACTGTTGTTTTGAAATGGGCTTATCTTGCATTTATCAGTTCTTTCTCTGTTTGTGCTTTATTGATATTTGAAACAGCATGGATTTTCTACTATGCTGTTTCCAGGATCTTTTGGGAATCAGACTACAACAGAAAATTCAAGGCTGGGAATTGAATTGCCTAGTGTTTTTAATGTAAAGGCAGCTGCTTAAGATCATTTGATGTCATACTACTGTGGGACATTTAAAACAAAAGTGACCCTTTATACTTTATAGGAAGCACATTTTAAACAAACTAGAGAAAGATGCAGTTTATAGTGTGAACTTACTAGATGGTTATTTGGTTGGTTTGATAGGGGATCCCTGGGCTCAAGAGCAACATGAGATGACTAAGAAATCATTAACAATACATATCAATGACCCAAGGGAGAAACTAGGACTTGGCTATGAACAGGGCAGCTGAGTGGTGTCTGATGACAAATTCCCTAAATGACAGCTAGTTGCTCAGAAAGTGTTATTATAAGAGCTAGAGGTTAAGGATTTTAACATGGCTGATTCCAATATGCATCTGTTAATCATTTACTTAACTAAGAGTTATGATACTTGGGGATGTAGTTTTGTTGTTGTTGTTGATCTATTTATTTTCTTTAAGTTAGTGAAAAATCATCATCCTTCCATATATGTTCTAGCACATGCATAGTATTGTAAACCTGGGTTTCAGGTATCATTAAAATAACCAATTGCCTGATTTACTGTGTCCACATATAAGGATTACACAAAGTCAGTTCCTTCAAAAGAGATGTACTTATGTCTTACTAGAACTTGTTTGCATTTATAACATATAACATTGCCACAAAATTCACCAACTTTTAAATAAATTTTGCTTCTTTCCAAGAGAAATTGCCATTTTATTGTTGTTTTCTGTTCTTCTGTTAGTGCAAGAAATTCATGAACCTATTTTAAGAAAAGATCAAATATATATTAAATATACAGAAGTAGAAACTGTAATCATGAGGATAATATGAACTTTAAGATTATTAACTGAAAATGGAAATTTTATTTGCACTGATCTTTGACCAGTTCTTCTGATAAGGGTAGTAAGTAAAGGGAGGTAAAGAAGGTAATGAACCTGAATAGGGAGGGACTCACTAGCAGCTAATCAGGATGTTCAATATGGAAATGCTCCCCCTTAATAAGGAAGAAACAATATTTGAAACAAAGATGTGTTAAAAAATATCATGGGAAATTTTTACATTAAGAAACCAATACTCATGCCCAAGTATACTGGTTAATTATACCCAAAATATTTGCTAGTTATGTTATATAAAATTCCACATAAGAAAAAACTCATAGTTATCTTTTTCAAGAAACTTTATATCAATAATTCAAACTACCTTATGATTAGTGGAATTCATTGACACTCATAATTTACCCACTGTTATTTGAGAATTATTTTAAAGCAAATTTAGACCCCAGTCACTGTGTTCAATGTGATTGTAATATACATATATGTGTGTGTGTGTCTGTGTGTGTGTGTGTTGTTGGCCCAGTGTATCTTTAAAAAGAGTTTGTTTAAAATAGGCCATCCTATGCATGAATGCATTTGTCTTATGTGTTAAAAGAACCTGATCAATATCTTTAGCCCTGTTAGAAGAACAAAGAAAAGAGTTATTCTTAAAATTAAGGACAATGGGTCAGTGTGAAAATATTTATAAACTCTTTTTATATTTACCGTGAAGCCCAGAGTTTCCTCAGCAACAGTTCCTGTTAGGCTACAGGAATGAAGAGTGCCTGTGTGATCAGTGAGATCAATCAGCAAATCAAAACTGAGAAATACAGATTTATGTCCTGAAGAATCTTTGTTGCAGAATGGAGATATACAAGTGCTAGATGCTTCACTTACAAAATAACCACAGCCTGAACTGCAAGAGACAGAAAAATGGAAATAATGAAATATGCATCACAACATTGCAAACCCCTCATGATCAAAGTTGACTAGAATTTTTTATTGTTGCCAATTTAACTTGTTCTGAACATTTCTCCAATATGGATTTCTAGGGAAAAAAAAACACAGAAGGAAAGGAATAAAGAAAGAAAAGAGGAGGCTAAATAGAGATAGGATCTGCTATCTCTAGGTTTTAGGAGCCTACTAAACATTTATAAACTATAAAGTATCATATAAATTTGAGCTCCTCTTTATCTATATTAATCAAGATGTGAACAAATCCCTTCCTTCTACCACTTTAATTTAAGAAGTGTTAAGGGAAGCTTTATTAGACAAGCCAATCTATGACTATACTTTGGTATAATAAGTTTAAGAAATCACTAATGTGAGTTCTTTTATATTTGTTTCTCCTTTCCTTAGTTTGTTAAGCTAACTAAACATTTGTATTGAAAAAGTCCAGCTTCATCTCAGCTGAGCTAAGAGAAAAAGCCTTTTGTTCACCTCTTATTCAGGAGAGACAGAGTGAGTAGTATGCTCCTAGGAGCTAAGGGAGAGAGTCTAGGCCGACTAAAAGCAATACCCCTTTGCATTAAGGTTTTTTATTTTTCCCTACTTAAGGACAAAAATAAAGGTTTAAAGACAAACAAAAGCAGTATTAATGGATTTTTCTATTCCTCATGTTTCTGCGCTTAAGTGGCATAGGCATATGAGAAAAAGAAAAATTAACGGGAAGTAGTAGGATATAGTAGTAAGAACTGTCCTCAGAAATCAGAACGACCTGACCCTATCCCTGACACAAATTGAATGGATGACCATAGGTAAGTCATTTTATCTCTCAATGGCCCACACAACTCTCTAACACTATAAAGTGCTGATTTGCATAAGTGAAGATCATTTCCTTACCAGGAAATGTCCTACACCAGTGAAATCAGAGGTCCAAAATAAATAACAACCATAATCACAGGATAGTGCTTTGTAAACCATAAATCATGATACACATTAGCTATTATTATTATTACATTTTAATAGGATTTTACAATTTTAAGTGTTTTTGCATTCATAATTTCATTTGGCCTTTACTACAATCCTATGAGATAGAAGGGACAGTTATTAACAAATAAGAAGAAATAGATAAGAAAATGACCCAAGAAAGATAAATGATTTGCCCAACATCATATCTTAAGTAGAAGAGGTGAGACTTTTCCCTCATGGATACTAAGTATAGTAGATAAAGTGCCAAATGGAGTTAGGAAAGATTTCCTGTGTGACCATTAACAAAAGTAATCTAATCTCTCTGAGCCTCAGCTAAATCTTTAACTACATGTACTGACTCAAACTTCCACTGTCAAAAGGTGCTATTAAGAAATTGTCCTCAGAAATTAAATGAAATTAGAGTACAACACCAATTATTGCTTGTGTTGGGATATACTGCGGGTCAAATAATTTCCCTGAAATACTCCTTAAAGGCTGAAATTGCTAATATTATCAAGATGTTCTCTTTTATGGAGTCCTAAAAATGTTTTCAGCTTTTACACAAATAGAATGAGAAGAAAAGATATATATACCTACTGGGAAATATTTTGCACTAAATAGATCTGATAAAGTTCTGACAGAAAATTTGTGAGGAACTAACAAAAATCTACAAAATTATAAGGTAGGTAAATAGTCAAAGGATATGAACTAAAAGGAGCTTTTTAGGTTTCACTTTACAGTGAATACAGTGGATACAACAGTGGCTTGGAATCAAGACTCATCCTCAATTCAAATCCCATTTCAGACATTAGCTGTGTGACTCTGTGTGCCTTAACCCTGTTTGCCTCAGTTCCTCATCTGTAAAATAAACTGGAGAATGCAATGGTTAACCACTCCAGTATCTTTGCCAAGAAAACCCCAAACAAAATCACAGAGTCAGACATGACTGAAATGACTCAACAAAAATACTTGCCTTCTCTTTTTAAAGTCAAGTTTTTATTGTCTTTTGTTTTTTTATAGTACCATGATTTCCCTCCCTCATATCCCTTCCATTCTCTCTTCTGGAGGGCCATTCTATATAACAAACAGTATTTTAAAGCAAACAAGTAAAAGGAAAAAAAGAAAAAATTAGCATAAAGGATCAATATATTGAAAAAGTCTGAAAACATACGTAATGTGTAACAGTTGTGGACTTCCCACCTCTGTCAAGGGATGGGGTGTGTGTGGGGGGGTGTCTTCTCCTATACAGCTTTTCCTCATGAACCATGTTTGTTCTTTGATTTGTTATGATTGTTTATAATTCTGTCTGCTTATATTGTTGTAGAATTTGTGTATATATTTTTCTTTGGCTCTGCTTACTTCATTCCGCAACAGTTCATATAGATCTTTCCATACTTCTCTGTATTAACCACATTTGTAATTTCTTACAGAACGGTACATTCATTTACCACAATCTGTTTAGCCATTATTCAGTTCATGGCATCTACTTGTTTCTAATTCTTTGCTATCACACACACACACACACACACACACACACACACACACACACACAAAATGGTGCTATAAAGGTGTATAAGGGGATAAAACAAAAAGGTTTTTATTTTGGGGTGGCTAGGTGGAGCAGTGAATGGAGCACTGGCCCTGGAGTCAGGAGGACCTGAGTTCAGATCCAGCCTCAGACACTTGACACAAAAAGCTAGCTGTGTGACTTTGGGCAAGTCACTTAACCCCAATTGCCCTCCAAAATGCAAAAAAAAGGTTTTATTTTAATTTTATTTTCAGCTTCAAATTCTCTTCCTCCCTCTAACCCTCCCCCAATTATTGAGAAGGCAAGAAATGGTAAATGAAATGTATTGGAATATTGCTGTGTGAAATCTCCTTTTTAAATCTGGGCCATACCTGTACTTGCGCGCGCGCACACACACACACACACACACACACACACACACACACACACACACACACACACACTCCTGACTCTGGACAGCAATCTCTACTTTCCCATCTTTAATTTCAATACAAATTTGGAAAATGTTTTTGTAGAGGTTTGAAATTCACCACAGTTCAAATCCATGGGCAAATTGCTAAATAACCTTTTTCCTTCTAAAGTCTGGAATTTCTTGTCAAGTGCTTTTACACCAAGATATAAAACATCTTAGAGCTTAAGCTTTGTGAAAATAGTTTATGCAATAAAAATTGGGAAATTATAATTATTTTCTATTGTTTTTAAAAAATATTCCACCAGATATGGAAAACAAAATGATCATATGTTAAGTTTTTAAATAGTACATCACTCCATATAAAATATCTGTCAATTTTTATTATTCTTTTATTTATTAAGATTATAGGTCTTTTAAAATATATGAAAATGTTTGGATTTAACTAGTTAGCCATTACAAATATAGTATTTTCTGAATGATCATTTGAAATATGTAATGATCTCAGAGCTTAGCAGTGCTTTGCACATAGTAAATACTTATTTTATTAATGCTTTTTTATTCATTCATTCACTCATTTACTTCAATGTCAAAGAATTTATTTGTCTTTCCTATAACTCCCATTATATTTTAACAATACATCTTTGTTTTTCAGACAAAAATATTCTTACTAAAAACAACCTGGCAGCTTACCATTTGTTTCGTGCTATTTTCACAGTTTCATTATCAATGTTCAGTGTAGAAATGTAAGCATAAAGGATGCCATAGAAGGGGTAAGTCTTCCCCTCATTCTTCAAGGCTACTGCCTTTAATTGTTCTACTGTATACACATCAACTATTGTCTGTACTAAAAGTTAAAAGATATATGTCATTCCATCATTTCTAACAACAAAATAAAATACAAAATAAAATTTAATAAATATATAAAATGAAAAAAGCAAGCTAATGTTAGCATTTATTAATTGTATTGAAATTGATTCTATTTTTAATTTCAAAATATTTCACTATACAATTAAGGGCAGTACAACTTTTATAAAATAGTACAGTGGAGAGAAGATAGAGTTAATGTCCATCTGAAAATACCTTATTGTACTCTTAATGAGCAGCATATACTATTTTATAAATTACTGATACCCTAAAACATTCACATTTTTGTTGTTACTTTAAGTATATAAGATACCACTTAACATATATGCTAGTATGACAAATGATCATTTATTTAATGTATTTGAATATTGATTTGAGTGTGTAGCCCTAAAACTGCATATGATTGCTTTCAAGCACACTGTAATATTATTTTTAAAAATGTCTCTAACGTCCATTTTTCCCACTTATCTGCCTCTTTCTTGCTGAGAAGAAATTAGAAATGGCACTAGAGAGAAACAAAATTTTTTATAAGAATAGATACTAATGCTATGAATATAATTTGCTTTATCAACTGTGGGAATAAGCATTATTGAGGAAAACTTGACAGAAGAATAGGAAATGGGATCATGGGTTTGGGAAAGAAGATTGTAGGATAAGAAGTCAGAACAACAGTGATAGTGATAGAGATGGGCAAGAACAGCCTAGTATAAAACAATCATGTAACAATGTACATGAGAGATAGAACCAGACTGAAGCAGAAATTCAAAAAGAAAGAGAAAAAGAGAAAAATGTAACATGGAAAAATATACCAGTCAAGCTTTCTTTTTGTAATGTTTTGGAATAATTTTGGTATGGCACATTGATAATGAAAAAAAAAATAGTTTCCATTCAATAGGACATTGGGTTGGATGATTTTGGTTGCCCTTAAACAATCAAGTATAGACACAGAAGTCAACAGAGAGTGTACCTCACTTCCAAAGCATGTCTTGGGTCTCATAAAGAATTCTTTTTTTTTTTTTTTTGGAGGGGGGAAAGCAGAGCAATTGGGATTAAGTGACTTGCCCAAGGTCACATGGGCAAGTGTTAAGTATCTGAGGCCAGACTTGAACTCAGGTCCTCCTGACTCTAGAGCTGGTGCTCTATTCACTGTACCACCTAGCAGCCCCTCATAGAGAGTTCTTGATGTAGCTACTGAACTATGTCAAAATGACCTGACATCTTTTAAATTACTTTTTCACACTCAAATACAACTATGTTATGTCAATCATTCCTTGTGGATAATAAGATGGCTGCTAAATATTGATCAATTGGTAATTGTGAGGTCCAAGAACAAAAAGAGTCAGCACAAGGGGCGGCTAGGTGGTGCAGTGAGTAGAGCGCCAGCCCTGAAGTCAGAAGGACTTGAGTTCGGATCCGGCCTCAGACACTTAACCCACACAAACAAAAACCTAGCCGTGTGACCTTGGGCAAGTTACTTAACCCCAATTGCCCTAAAAAGGGCGGCTAGGTGGCGCAGTGAGTAAGAGCGCCGGCCTCGGAGTTGGGATGACCCGAGATCAAATCAGGCCTCAGAAAATGAGCACCCACACATAAATAATGACTAGCCATGTAACCTTGAGCAAGTTACTTAACCCCAATTGCTTAAAAAAAAAAAGTCAGCACAGAACATGCTACAGTATACAAATAAAAAGCAGTAACAAAGTTTGTCTTTGGCATAGCTCAAGTTGACCACATTTATATGATGAGCTATTAGTTTCATTTCTAGGTCAATTCAATTGTTGGGTTTCTAAGATGACAAGATGTGTCAATTAGTGTTCCCTGTAATGATGAAACTTATGATATATTAAATTAGGAAGTTTCATTT
The DNA here is from genome assembly GCA_011680675.1 of Gymnobelideus leadbeateri. Lineage (NCBI taxonomy): Eukaryota > Metazoa > Chordata > Mammalia > Diprotodontia > Petauridae > Gymnobelideus > Gymnobelideus leadbeateri. Next base: position 1,073,746 of record WOXC01004884.1, read on the forward strand.
GAAAGTAAAGTGAAATGTGTCCCTACTCTGTTACCCCAATCAGCTTCACATATAATGAGAGATAAGATTAAATAGGATACTTAAATTACATTACAGATAATAATAAAAAGAAGACTCTAGTAATATCACCTCATCTAGGGAAAATAATATAATTATAAAATATAAGCATGATTTCCTTTGATGTAATTAAAAGTCCCATTATATCAAACTAAACTTCAAAGATTAAAATTTTGGTCTGCACAAAAATGCAAGGAACATTTAAAAAATCACTTACAATTTATGGATTCTTTTAATTGAGTCTCGATTTCATCATCTAGAGCTGTTGCTTCTGCATTTTCTCTTGCAAAGTTTGATAGGATATTAGCTTCTGGTGTGTCTTAACAAAGAAAAATAACATAAATAAATGCTGCTCACTAGATAGAAATAATAGACAGTGTCTATATAACATTTTAAGGTTTGCAAATCACTTTACAAATACAATCTCATCTCATCTCATCTTATGAAGTAGGTACTTCACTTTATAGATGAAGAAACTAAGGTAGGTAGAGTTTAAGTGATTTGTCCAGATTCACACAGCTAGTAAGTGTCTGAGGCTGAATTTGAACTTCCTAACTCAATGCCCACTAATCTATTCACTGTACCACCTAGCTGCCTAGACTTTTTGCTTCTTGGATCATCCTGATAGTAAAAACATGAAGACATACAAAAACATAAGCCAAATTAACAAGAGTCAACTTGAAAAGTTGTTTAGGATATCTAGGACCTTACCTTTCCCATACAGTTTTCTTCTAACCCCAAATATCATATGGCTAGCTAACTGCAGAAATTATGAGGATAAAATGCTTCAAGTGCTCCTAAAATATTTACTCAGAAAAGAAAGCAATGACAAACTTTTAGAAATTATAGCTAGAAAAATTTCCATTATGAAATTTGTAGGCTATATTTTAAGTTCTTAATAAAAATGATCACTTGTTTTCTATTCAGGCACTTGTTATTTATAATTTGCTGTTTATTACAGAAAATCAAATTCTGTGATAACTATCTAAATTATGTTACTAATATAGGATGGTCTTTCACAAAACATAATTATTTATACAACTGGGTTTTATTTGAAATAAGCATTATTGGGTATAGAAAGAAAAATTGCTGTGACAGGATTTTTCACAAACCAATCAACAGCCAGGTGTAGTGGCTAATACCTATAATGCCTGCCACTGAAGAGGCTGAAATATGGACTCTTAGGAGATCTGAGTTACAGTGTGCTAAAACGATCTGGTTATCATGCTAAGTTTGGTACCAATATAGAGAACCTTGGGAGGGGATAACTAGCATGACTAAGGAGGGGCAAACTGTCTCAGAAATGGGACAGACCAAAACTTCCTAGCATGTCAGTAATGGAATCCTGGCTGTGAATGGCTGGTACAGTTTCCTAACTGGGCAAGATAGAGAGACCTCTCAAAATAAGTGAAATAAAATCAACAAATAATCATTTCTTAAGGGCTTACTATGTGCCAAGGATTATTTTAAGTTCTGGTGATAGAAAGACAAAAGCTAAACAGTCCAAGAACTCCAGAAGATTACATTCTAATGGGGGGAGTAGAAGGGGGAAGAGACAACATGCATGCAGACAAATATGTACAGAATATAAGCAAAATGAATACAAGGTAGTTTCAGAAAGGCAACTGGTAGGAGGTTGGGGGTAGAGGAGAACTAGAAAATATTTCATGAAGAATGTGGCACTTGAGCTGAGTAAGGAAACAGGGATTCTAAAGGGTGGAGATAAGAAGGGGATGTATTCCAGGAACAGAGACCCTCTAATGAAAAGGCATGGAGATGGGATAGTCATGTGGGCAGAACAGCAAGTAGGTCAATATGGCTGAATTTCATAGTTTAAGGAAGGGAGTAAAGTGGAAGAAGATTGTAAAGGAAGGAAGAGGCTAAGGTATCAAAAGCATTAAATGTCAAACAAAGGAATTTATACTTTATCCCAGAGGCAAGAGGGAACCACTGGAGTTTGTTGAATAGGGGATGACATAAGATCTGTGCTTTGGGGAAAAGATAATGAGGTCTGTTTTGGATGTGGAATTTGAGATGTCTATGACATACAGTTTTGTATGTCTATGACATACAGTTTAAAATGTCATATAGGCAGTGGGTGATATGGAACTAGCACTCAGAATGGAAACTAGGACTAGATACATAGTTCTGATTGCTGGTTGAACCCATGTCAATTTGATGAAGTCACATAGAGAGAGTGTAGAAAGAGAAGAGCAAAGTCTGGACAGGCCCTTGGATTACATCTACAATTAATAGACATGGCATAGATCAGCAAAATTAGCAAAAGATTCTGAGAAGCATTAGTCAGACAAGTAGGAGGAGAAAACTAGGAGAGAGAAGGGTCCTGAAAACCCAAATATGTAAAGTGAGTGAATGGCTAGGAAGAGAGGGTGGTTAACAATGTCAAATTTAGCAGAGGTCATTCTCAGTAGTAATCATGGGCTATATGTTTTTTAATAATTACACTTTATTTAACATTCATTTAAAAAAGTTTTGAGTTCCAAATTCTCTCCCCCTCCAGGGCCTCTACCATGCATTGAGAAGGCAAGTGATATTATATCAATTATACATGTGAAGTCATGCAAAACATATTCCCATATTAGCCATGTTGAAAAAAAAGACAAGAAAAATGAAGTAAGTGAAAAAAGTATGCTTCAATCTGCACTGAGAGTTTATTAGCTTTCTCTCTGGTTGTAAATAGCATTTTTCATTGTACTGATTAAAGTAGCTAATAGACTATACATTTTAAAATTTTGTTTCTGTACAAGCATTTATCTCTGCTTCTCCCACTTCCTTTGACCTCTACCATGATGAACAATTAAAAAAGAAAACCCTCATAGTTCAGCAAAATAAAATCTCATTCTGACTATATCTACAAACATACGTCTCATTCTGTATTCTATCACCTCTCTGGCAGTTTTATCTTCAGTCATCTGGAATCATGGGTTTATCATTGCATTGATCAGAGTTCTAAAATCTTTCAAAGTTGGTTTTTTTTTTTAATAATGTCATTGTATAATTTTTTTCTCCTACTTCTCATTACACTCTAAATTTATAGAGGTCTTCCCAGTTTCCTTTGAAACTGTACATTTTGTCATTTCTTATGGCACAAAGATATTCCATTACATTCATATGCCACAGTTTGGTTAGCCATTCCCTAATAGATGAGTATCTATTTAAAGTTGTTAGCTATTATGAAGAGAGCTGCTAGAAATATTTTATCTATATATGTGTCCTTTTCCTCTGTCTTTAATATTGTTAGGGTATAGGTCTAGAATTGTTATTGCTGGGCCAAAAGGTTATACATATTTACTTATTTAAATGATTGTATTGGTTTAAATGTAGGCCATACTTTCTATTCAAAATCAGGTTTGTATAAAACCTCATATATAATTAAAGTTATTTTTTAATATGCAACTATACAAATATATTTTCCTTCCAAAGAGATTCTTTAGGGACAGAACATATATTTGAGGGCAGTGTGCATTTAGACTGGCATAGTAGATATTTTTAATCATAAATTTTAATCGCTCTCTTTCATTTTCACATCATTTACATTTCCCAATGTATCTCTCTCCCATCTTTCTCCCAGGGAGCAATCCCTTATAACAAAGAATAAAGAGAAAAAAAACTCAGAAATTCCCAAAAGGAAAAAACCTATTGCAACATGATTTTGTATCATTCCAGACATCACAAAAAGCTAAACAATTTATCTAAGAGATGAATCAGACATGAAAGTATGGTAAATTTGATGGTTTTAAATATTTTTTATTTAAAAAAGTAATACAAGAATAATAGACTATAGCTTTGAAAGTTTTTACTAAAAGGAAATGCAAGTGTAGTATAAGTGGCATAGACTCCCACTCTCTGGCCTAGGGCTGGCTTGCTCACTCCACTTTCCCACAGAAATAAAATTCTCTTTTCTTCCTGTCAGCTCACAGAGCATCTATAGAGCTTTCAGTTAGGTGGTGCAGAAGATAAGGGAGCTAGACCTGGAGTCAAGAGGACCTTAGTTCAAGTCCTCTCAGAAATTTACTAGCAACCCTAGACAAGATACTTAACCTTGGTCTACTTAAGTTTCACTAGTTGTAGAAGGAGATAATCTACCTCCCAGGGTTGTTGGGGAGACAAAATGAGATAAAATTTGTAAAGCATTTTGGCTTTGGGTCAGGAAGGGGACAGTGTCCCAAGGTCTAAACTAGGTTAAAGAACACCAAGCTCAGCCAGCTCTTTAGATAGCAACAATTTGTTTCTAGTAATTACAGAGCCTCCCTTCAAACCTTACAGATTTTGGTTTACTCCCTCAGCTGATTTAGCCTGAGCAGTTGTTGTTATCATCTGGATCTCCTCTGTTTTGCATTTTTAAAGCCCCAGGGGCCAGTCTCCACTATTGCTTTTTCTTTCCTGGTAGCTGGTGTGTCTTACTCTTCTGATCTCTGGCTTCACAATTTTTTCATCTATTGTTGGACACTACTCCACTTTGCCCTTCCCTTCATTGATTTGTAAAGCAGACAATTCAACCTTCCCTTTCCTTCATTGCTTTGTAAAGCAGGCAACTCAACCTTCCCTTTCCTTCATTGATTTGTAAAGCATAGAACTCCACCTTCCTCTCCCTTAATTGATCTGTAAACAGGCAGGACTCCCACCCTTTGCTTTCCTTTGATTGATCTGTGGGTGGGAGTCCCAGTCTAGGGTTTCTTGCTGGTGGGATATTCAAATGTACACTGACCAATCACTGTAGTTTCAGCATACTTAACCTGGCTATGGAACCTCTATAAAACCAGCACAGTCTTTGCCAAAGCACTGTCTGATTTGGGCATGTACCCTGACAGTCCCATGATAACAAAATCCACTTTTTAAACTTAATATTGGGGATCTTCTGTCTCACTTTTATTGGGGTACAACATTATCACCTACATTTTCTAATCAAATGCTCAAATCAGGGTCTCTTAGTGCATTAATGATACATCTCAAACTTGGATTGAAATTTACCCTAAATTATTCTTCAATCAAGTTTAACAGCAGCTAGCATATATATATATACACATATGTACAGGTGGTTCAAAACTCATTAGCATAAAGCTCTCATTGATGGATACTGATTACTCAGTGCCATTGGCCTGCCTTTATGAGGGGCAAAGCTGGCGAGAGCTTTAGAGAGAAAAGATCTTATTCTGGCTTCCCTCAAGAGAGAAGACGTATACTGTTCCAGGCTCTTTTCAGATCCCCAAAGGGAAAGAAAGACCTTAGGAAGACACCAAAATGTAGAGGAGCCAGTACTTCCAATGATGAAGTATGGGCTCTGGGAGCCCCCTCGAGCTCTCCTTGAGTCCCTGAGATACAGGCTCTGGGAACCTCCCTTGGACTCTTGATTAAATTGTCTCATTTCATGAGGCATTTGCATGAGGCTATAAGCCTTACATTGTGGCTGGGCCCAGACCTCTAGCCTAGCAACAAACTGCTAACTACCAGCCTAGTTACTAGCCTAGCCCTCCATTGTTCATCTATTTCCCACCCTTGAACTATCAAAATATTGATCCACCCTTGAACTGGCCTAGCCCACCATTGTCTGTAGTCTCCAGCTACCTCCCACCCTTAATCACACATTGACCTCATTAACTCCTCCCCTAGACCACCCCTAGATTCCTCCCACAACCTTCTGTATAGAAGACCCCATCTCACACCCTGTGTGTGTCTTTTTTATTCCCAGTGCTTAGCACTGTACCTAGAATATATTAGGTCTAATGGACTAATTAATTTAAAACATTCTGGACTAATTAATTTAAAACATTTTACTGTTGATGTCATTTCAGTTGTATCCAACTCTTCATGACCCCATGTGGGACTTTCTTGGCAAAGATACTGGAGTGGCTTTGACATTTCCTTCTCCAGCTCACTTTATGGAAGAGGAACTGAGAGAAACAGGGATAAGTGACTTACTGAGGGTCACACAGTTAGTAAATGTCTGAGGCCAGATTTGAACTCTGGAACATGAATTTTCCTGACTTCAGACCTGGCATTCTATCAATTATGCCACCTAGATGCCCCTAGTATTCTAGTATTAGACCTTATAGAAATGTTAAAACGATCAAATTGACCACACTCACTTTTTTGACTTACTTTAAATTCAAACTTCATTTATATCATTAGACTCTACAATAAGTGAATTTCAGAAAGGCATTTTGAAGATTTTTTTTACCTGGATTAGCTGTAATAATGGTTTTTGAGATGACAGTTGCAGTCATACAGTTTCGAAATTTATCAAAATTTATTCTTATATCTGCAGCAAATATTACTGTGGGGGGGGAAAAAGACTATTATTTTAGTATTTGTCTTATACTTATGGGTCAGAACAACATGAAAATACTGAGCACAGCTATGAGTATGATACCTGTTTCACATGGTATCCAACTCTGGGCAAGTAGAATAGATTCATTATCCCAGCTAAATAAAAGGAAATTAATAAAAGGACAAATATATTAGAAAAAACTAATAAAAGAATATTGTTTATAACTTTAGAGGAGGTTAAGCCTACTGAACTACTCATTATTACATTGTCTTTGTATAATTGTTAAAAGCTAATACAGTTTTGCTGATGCTAATATTGGCAGAATTATTCCTTACATTAATATCTTGCTGTTGTTGTCATTCAATCATCTTAGTCATGTCTGATTCTTCATGACCCTTTTGGGGTTTTCTTGTTAAGGATACTGTGTTTCAGTAGGAAGAATCTTAGATTTAGAGGCAGAGAGTCTGGGTTCAAATTCTGACATTATTACTTCCTACTTGTGTGGTCTTTGACCTCTTTGAGCTTCAGTTTTTTCCTCATGTATAAAATGAGGAATTTGATCTAAATGACCTCTAAGATTCCTTTTAACGCTTGACTCTAACCTCAGTACAAGATAGTCCTACAGAATGGACTCTAAAATATGGGATATATCCAGAGTAACAGTAAATATATGAGTATGTAATGCCTTCAAGTTTTAAGCCATTATTTCACTTCCCTACACTAAAAAAAGAGGGTTTTTTTTTAATGAAAGGAAATCTTTTCTCTTAATGAGTTTTAGTTCTTAGTAATATAAACTATAAAAATGACTAAATAGAGCTTATTCTTTTATTCTAATATATTTTCATACATGGTTCTAAACAGGAAAAGCAGTTTACCATAGCATTGCAAAAGAAGACTCTGTTTCATCATATAGCTTTACTTCACATCTTTGACCTTTTCTTCTGTCTGAAGTTGTAAAGTATTTTGGTTCTCCAATCTTAACAAAATAAAGAAAACCATTACATTTTATCCATAATCACAGTAGATACTTAAATACTTATTGATTAACTGAAATATAAAAGGGTTATCCATTAAAGCACCAAAGTGGAAACATTAAAACTAATAAATAGTAATTTGCAATGATAAGCTTTTGATTAAAAAATAGCTGGCATGACAAAATATTTAAAATAACTTATGCTTTACAAACTACTTGCACAGATAATATTTTATTTTATTCTCACAATAAACCTGTGATTTAAGTAGATATTATTGTCTATGTCAGGCAGATGAGAAAATTAAGGATCAGAGAGTCTGACTTGCTTCAAAGACAGGTCTTCCTTGCAAGCCTTGTGTTCTTTCTACTATATTACCCCAAAGATTTCTGCTTTGGGCCTCTTCAATTCTTTCTCTTTTCTATCCATTAGTAATTGTATCTACTTCTTTGCCTTCATTCATAACCTCTATGTAGATGATTCCTGTATCTATACAAGTAGCTTGAACCTCTCCCCAGAGCCCTTGTTTCAATTCAGTTTATTGCTAGACATCTCCAACTGGATGACTTACTGGCATCTCCAACTCAACATATCTATAACTGAACTCATCATCTAGCTGCTAAAATTTAGTCCTGTTCCCATTTTGTGCATATATATGGCTCTAGAAAGATGTACATGTATTGAAGGGCTAGCATCAGAGAGAGATGCTTTAAAACAGAACCAGATGAAGTGAAGGATACCAACAGACTACTGCATCATTCAGTCCCTGAAGATAGTCTCAATAAGAGTAAGAGACAAGGGCAACAAAGCCTCAAAGAGACATATATACCTCAGGGAATAAGCAGAAAGAAAGAATTATAGCAAGGAAATATATGTCAGCAAGAAGTGTGGCTAAGGGCTTCAACTTGGACACAAATCCACAGACTTTCTCCTTGCTACTGTTAGAATAGCAGGCAACCAAATGCATCAAGGAACAACCTGAACCTGTCTCTTAGCAAATACTTTGGATCAAGTGGACTGTGGAGGTTCAGCAGGGAAGGTAGACACAACTGTGGGTAAGGATGTTTGATGCCCTTTGAAAAAGGGAGGAGAATTTTCCTGACAGGCAAGGAAATTTTTTAGGGGTCCATTCTTCACTTTTTATCTAATTAAATCAACTCTAACCTTTTGGTCAGCTATTTGTACTGAGTCAGTCTGGGTGACTCCACTTTAAAACCTTGTTTACAATGGTAGGGGGAATGCTTACTAATTCCATCTCTCATGATACTGTAATGAGGGAGGAGCTGAGTGACCCCAATCTATTTTCTCATAATTACAAGAACCAATCAATACTTTTGACCTTATATGGAAGTTGCTTACTGCTGTTTATAAAGAGCAGCGCACAACTGGCCCAACCAATGCTTGCTGCCTTGGCATGCTAAATAAAATCCTTTAAAATTTACCTGACTTTGCCTTATTAATCAGAGCAGGGCCCAAACCAGGATTTATTTTGATCTTGGTCTCAGGACTCCTTTTAACTCTTAAAAATAATTGAAGACCCCAAAGATCTTTTATTTACATAGTTTGTATCTATTGATATTTCCAACAGCTAAATGGTCAAATGTTATGAACAGATTTCAAAAGAAAAAAATCTAAGGTATCGACAACCATATAAAAACATTCCAAGTTATCAATAATTAGAAAAATGCTAATTAAAGCAACTCTAAGGTTGCCAACACATCTGGTTGGCAAAGATGACAAAAATGATGATAAATGTTGAAGAAGCCATGGAAAAACAGGCATATTCATACACTGTTGGTGGAACTATGAGTTTATTCAATTAAATGATCTAGTTTCCATTCTGGAAAACAATTTGGAATTATGTCCCTAAAATCACTAAACTACATATTACCCTTTGACTCAGTGATACTATTACTAGGCCTGTATTCTAAAGATATCAAAGAAAGAGGAAAAGAACATACACATACAAAACTTTTGAAGTGGCAAAGAACTGGAAATTAATGGAGTGCCCATAAATTAGAAAATGGTTGAACATGTTATAGTATATGACTTTAATGGAATACTATTGAGCCAAAAGAAATGATGAAAGGGACAGTTCCAGGGAAACCCAGAGATACTTGCAGGAACTAAAGCAAAGGGAAATAAGCATAATCAGGACAATAATTTATGCCATAACAACATTATAAAGACAAATAACTGAAAAAATTAAGAAAATCTGATCAGTGAATTGACTGACCACAATTGCAGAGGACTGATGATAGAGCATGCTATCCATATGCTGATAGAGAGGTGATTGACTGGAGATGCAGACTAATATATGTTTTTGGATATGACTAATTGTGAGAATTTGTTTTTGCTTGACTATCCGTATTTATTACAAGGGTTTTGTTTTTCTTTTTTCAATCTGGGAGGCTGGTGGAGTAGGAGGGAGAAGAAAGATTAAGATAGGATTTCTTCCCACCCATCTACTCCCCTCTCCACCCAAAAAAGGAAGAAAGAATCATTGACAAGTAGGGCAACATTGAAAATCCCATATTGAATTTATTATGTATTTTTAAAGTAGAATAAGCACTACATAATAGAGATTTGCAGTTTGCATATAATGATCTTCTGTTCTACAATGTTTATGGAAAAACTCATTTTATTTATTTCTATTAATGTCAGAATAAAAAGAAAATTAGAAAATCATGAGTCAGATATTGACATTTCTAGAGTTCACTTCAGTGGGAGCATGAACCAGGAAAATTGTGAGAGACCTTACTATATGTAATTTGTGCCCAAACATGTACTGGAGCCAGTTCAAAGTAGCTTATGAGAGTTAGTTGTTAAAATTTCAGTATTCGAAGCTATAACTGGAAATTGGCAAATGCTATGTGTCAGACCGTGATTTATTGCTTTGCTAATCTAAACTTAAGAAAGTGATGGAAAAAATGTTGAAAATGCAGATTAAACTTAAAAGTGTGTTCTATTTACGTTTTTTTGGAAAGCCAGTTGTTAAACATTTACCAGTATACCCCTGCTTACTCTTTTAGCTCTTTGAATTGTTTACCTAGGAAATGGAGTGATGACTGAGGGAGATATCGGCAGAGAACATTCTTATCATACATGAGGGCAACTATCTCTCCCTTCTTAACCAAGGTCTCACTAAATTTCTGATTGTTATGAGAAAAAGTCCAACAGTAGGAGAAAAGGATATCCTGTGGCATCTTGATCTGACTTCCTCTCTTCTGCTTGAGATATGGACTTCCAGGCTGCCATGTGAGTTATGAGTCTAAAGGCCAGTGACTAGGACTATATGGAGAGGTGTAGAAACTGTAACCAATATTTTGCCCTGAGGATACAGCATCCAAAGATATATATCAGGAAGCACAAGCAATGATATCTTGATTGCTGAGACCACTAGCTATTGTGGATCTTATTGTGCTGGTGCACCAAAGGAAGAGTCTGATTTCCTTCACAGTATTCCTTGCTTTCCCTTGTTTCTACTCCATGGTCCAAAAACGAGGGTACAGACTTCCTGTTTCTTAATTACTTTTCCCTCAGGCATACTTGCATATCAGGGAGGGTAACCAAAAGTGGTTCAGAAGATGGCTAGATGCAGATGTTTCCATAGGAACACTTGACCAAATTCCTTTTCACCCCATTCTATCCACAATAAACTACAGGAGCACAACTTTTCAATATCTGAGTTCTGTAAATGCAGGTGACTACAACCAAAGAGGAGCCTAGATGAGGTAAGGAGTTCATGAGCTACTTATGGGCCATGGTTTTAGCAGCTTAATATTTTGAACAAAGTTCCTTTATATCCCTTTGATTTATTACAGACTTGGCCAGCAGGAATTTTTCCAAATGGTTTAGAGCCACAATAAAAATTTGGACTTGTGGGGGTTAGGAGAAGCATTTGCAGATTGACTGCCATCTGGTAGGCAGTAGAATAACTTTTTAGGGAAACTCCCTTTCATGAACCAGAAACTGAGGATGCCACTGTATTGGTGGTGAACTAGAACACTATCTAGTGGACAACATAGGTATTGCACCCTCTTGTCCCATAACTAATACAGTGACTGCAGTCTTTCTTGTAAGTCTTAAAAGTCTTAAGGTATTATTTCAGGAGGCCCAAGGACTTCTGGTGAATTACGGTCAAATATGTTACAAGTGTTTTACCACAAAACTGTACCCAGATCCTCATATCAAGGGGGAATGCACTGATACTAGGTAATAAAAGATGAAAATATTCCCAGAGTTGTGTGGTTGATCATTGCATTGGTTAAAGTTCTCAAGTCTTTCAAAGTTGAGATTTTTTTTTCCTCCTCAACTGTTTCCCATCTAATTACAATTGCATTGATTTTGTGTGTGCAAAAGCTTTTCAACTTTATGTGCTCAAAATTTTACATGCTAGTTTCAAATGTATTGCTTGTTTGTCTCTTGAACATCCTATTCTCTTTTGTGCTTAAAAAAATGCTACAAATCTCTTTTTTTTCCTTTTGGCACCACTATTACTGGTCCCCCTCTTCCTCACAAAAACAAGTGTCCCCTGTAACAAATAAGCATAGTACAGGAAAACAAATCTGTACATTGGCTATGTTTGAAAATGTATATCTCATTCTGCCCCATGAGTCCTCCATCTCTCCATTAGATAGTGGTATAAAGTTTTGAAACTAACATGTTGAATTTACTATACTATTTTAAAAATTGTTGTTACATAATAGAGATTCACAGTTTCATGTACATGAAACTCTCTGTTCTGTGTATCTGGAAATACTCATGTTTGTTTGTGATTGTCAAGTTCAGAATTTTAAAAAAAAATTAAAATTTTAAATGAGAAACTCCCTAGCCCCACAATTGTATAAGTATAGGATTTTATACTTAGCCATATCAAATTTCACCTTATTAAAAATGAACAAATTAGAGGAACTGGAAAGGAGATACCTTTCACAGTTATGGATAGGGGAAGAGGTTTTGATCAGATAAGTCCAAGTATTACAAGATCATAACAGAAGATAAAACAGACAATTTTGAGTATATATAATTAAAAAGATTTTGTATGAGCAAAATCAATGGAGTTAAAATTAGAAGGGAAAGTTAACTCAGAAAAATCTTTGCAACAAACTTCACTGACAAAGGTCTGATATACAAGATATAAAAGAAATTGGTCCAAAGATATAATGAGAATAAAAGCTATTTCCCAATAGATAAGTGGTCAAAAGATACGAATAAGCAGTCCTCAAAAGAAGAGATGCAAACTATTAATAACCATATGAAAAGATGCTCCAAATCACTAATAAGATTAAAATTAAGAATTAAAAATAATGGGGCAGCTAGGTGTCGCAGTGAATAGAGCGCCGGCCCTGGAGTCAGAAGGACCCGAGTTCGGGATCTGGCCTCAGACACTTAACCCACACAAACAAAAACCTAGCTGTGTGACCTTGGGCAAGTTACTTAACCCCAGTTGCCCTAAAGGGGAGGCTAGGTGGCGCAGTAAGAGTGCCGGCCTCGGAGTTGGGATGACCCAAGATCAAATCCGGCCTCAGAAAATGAGCACCCACACATAAATAATGACTAGCCGTGTAACCTTGAGCAAGTTACTTAACCCCAATTGCTTTTAAAAAAAAAAAGAATTA